>CM076570.1:1051330726-1051639535 GCA_034641835.2 Pinus albicaulis | reverse complement strand
ATCTTGATGTCAGTACATAATTGATCTATGAAAAGTCTCCTTGGAGGAATGAAGTCAAATAAGTGACAAATCTCTGAGTAATCAGCCCATGAAGACTCATAGTATAGAAATTGAAGATGTCCTTCTAAAGATCATCATGTCAGAACAGTTGAAGTGGTATATATAAAGCAATATAAAGCAGCAATGATTCTGGAATTGTCATAGCAAATGAAAATGCAGTGACATTCCTTTGAACAGAATGACAGAATAAGAAAATAGTTAATGATGAAAAGATCAGATTGAGGATATTAATGACTTTTGAGGTGAACAATGGAAAGCTCAATAGAAGAATTTATGAAGGAAGTCTTAAATTATGGGTAAATGTGCAAGCTAAAGTGAAATCTCTGCATATTTTATCAAAATAATATCAATTGATGGTTAGGTACGAGCAGCATTCTTATCAACAGATTACCAAGCATTTACCAAGCATTATCAATGGAGCAGCAGTATGATACAGGTCCACAGGATCAAAGGACTATGGCAAGATTGCATCAAGTCAGTACATATATCTTCAAGGCCTCTATCAGAAGATTGTTCATAAATTGGATGAAGTTTGTTAGCTGAGTTTTCAATTAAACATATTGAGTATGCTTTTGTGGAAGTTCATTTTGATAGAAGAGTCAAAGTATCTGAAGAGTAAAGGACTAACTGTGATTACCATCTAAAGCTCAAAAGTTTTTTTTAAAAATCATCTAAATCCTACTTCAGCACAAAGGATTTACTGGTAATCCACCTTTAAAGAGAGATTGATTATTGACATACATACCATTATGTCATAAATAAAACTACATAGTTGATAAGTGAAACTGACCAATGCATTGAAGGGTTTGTTTTGAAAGCACATTGTACAAGAAGGAAAGTCAGTTGGCCTCTAATATTGAAAGATATTGCCTATTCTTATAATAAGCTGTAAACTCTGGTTTGATTCATTGTTCACAACAGCAACAAGGACCTTCAATCCTTAAAAGTAATATCCTTGTCAGCGTCCTAGTTCATGTCATCAACAACAGGCAGGAAAGGTGTACCATAGCAATAAAAGATATATTGGCATCATTATCATAATTGAATAGGTGTGGTACTGCAGATGAATATTACAGGAAGAGACATATTCAATCTACAATCTTCTTCAACAAAAATATATTAACTCACTACATTAGACAGAGACAGAAGCATATTTGAAGCCTTCTCAATATTTTAATTCTTGATCCAATCATACATCTCTGATTAAATAAATCTGGTACAATGTGTTGTATGAAGGATCATTATCCTCACTTTCAGCCTTATACTAGTAAAAGGAGACTGTGCTTTGGATTGTATCAATTTACAGTGTATATTCAAGTCCAATAATCCTCAAAGTGTTCTCTCAACAAGTCTTGTACATCAGTCTAGAGCAGAATGGTACAAAGTCAGTAGAAGATGGCCTAAACATAACTCAGAGAGAGGAAATGCAGAAAGAAAACCAGGAAATGAGCAACCCTTTGCCATTAATGTCAAAGGGGCAGGAAAACAAAAAGGGGCTTTCAAAAGGCAAGCAGAGGAAGTATGTTGCCATCAATGCCAAAGGGGGAGACTGTTGGAAATGTTGTCATTGATGGCAAAGGAGATAGCAAAGGTAAAGATAGGAGCAACACCTAAACTATCCATAAGGCAAAAGAGACAAAGAGGTAGCAGAGGCAGTAGAAGGAATAAAGGAATTGAAGCAGAAGCAACAAAGGAATTAGAGACAGAGCAGTGGAGTTGAAAAGGCCTGAAGGAGTGTAATACAGAGGTTTATTCATGAATTAGGGGTGTAATACAGTTTGCAAATGAATTATTGAGCAATTATTCATTAATTGAGTCTGTATGGCATAGACTTTGACTGAAGACTAAAACCCTGTTGTAAAGACTTAATATGCTTGGGGATGAGCTGGAGCATTGCTTAAATGGCAGAAGAGGGCTGGAGAGAGAGCCAGAGAGCTGGAGAGAGGCAGAGGACCTCTTCAGTAACAGAATAGGAGAATAATGGCCATCGAGTTGAATATCTGGCCCGTTATGAAATTGAAGAAGAATGTATGATAATGTGTAGAAATGGTGTCCAAACTGTATGTACTTGTGGGGAGGATATACAAACCCTGTGACGAGAATTCCGTATGAATGAGACCCTGTAGCAGAATATTTATAAGAAATGCATAAGAAACCTCTGCATAAGAATAAACGAAACCGTGTTATGTATGGTGGAACTCTGCAAGGGTTATGTATAGTGCAAGGGTTATGTATGGTGGAACTCTGCGTCAGAATATAAAAGAACCTTTTATAACAAGAAACCGTGTATTGACTGCAGTAAGAGTGGAGGCAGAACCACATTCAAATGTACAGTGTGAATGGAACGGAACCATAATGGAAATATATATATATATATATATATATATATATATATATATATATAATTGAACGAAGAACGGAACCTGGAACACAGGGAGAAGCGGAACCTTGACCGGAGGAACCGTGAGGGGACTGAAACCACGAGCGGGTTCACGGAGGTGGATTTCCCAATTCCGCACCACCTTTCGACCATAAGGTGGTTTTGCAGAAATCGCAGAGATTCCATAGACTTCGTGACACGTGACATAGGCGGTATTGGAAGCCACCATTTAACTTTCAATTTCGCGCGTTATACACTGACCAAAGACGTCGAGCGAAATGGATATAAACCATTGATCTGGTGGAGGAGCATCAGACGGAGATCATTGAATGAGGATGCACGAAGTTTAATAAAAGCGCATGGAGATTAAGCCAGGTACGGTGCGTTCCGTGGATTGGTCGTTTGACTGAATTGTGGGGCCTGGCGGAGTCATATATATAAATGAATTGGTTTAATTATGGTTTTCGACGTTTTATGGTCTTAATATAAGGTCCAAAGGTAATATAAAAGTCAGAGATACGTGCAATGGACTCCGGGTATTAATGTAAGGCGGCAACCTTGGTGATCATGTTCGACAATAAAGTTGAACTCGTAATTATATTATATATTGCCACGGTCTTGACATTTGATTAATTATAATATAATTTAAATATGCGGATGTCGGGTTATTCATATGGACGAATTTCATATATGTGTTGAGATACTATGGTGTGCATATAATCGTTAATTGGCGCAATATGAAATATGAAATATGTGAACGGGGCCTAATACATGTACATGTAATGGACTGTCGGATTATAACTGAAGAATTGAGATATTAAAATGAGCAGAATTTTTTTTATTAAAGTTTGCCAGCGTAGAATAAAGAGAACATGCGAGAGTGCCCGAATTGGGAAAATGATTGGGCATGAGTTTGGGATGCATTTACACACAGTGATGTGAAATATTGGAATTTACTGGGACTGTGGGTACTGGGATAGTGAACAGGTGATTAAACACAGGGATAAAAGCATGGGTCTGACAGAGATTCACAGATATTACAGGTTTAACAGGTATACATTCATAGGTGCACACAATTACAGTAAATCAAGGTACACAGATCAGTCACTCAACAAATGCAAAAAAAAGACAAAGGCAGTAAATCCAAAATCCTGAAAAGGAGCTGAGTGAAATTGAGTTATATAACTGAAAAATGTAAATGTTGTAATTAATTTTTATTGATTGTGATGCAAAGGCAAGTATCCTAAGGAAAAGACAAAATCCCACTGTAGCATGAAATTTTGTACAAATTATTATGATTTTAAATTGAGTTGGATAAAGAAATGAGGAGGCAGAAGACCAAGGGGTATGACCATCCATTTCGAATTCCTAGAGGAAAACAAATAGTCATCAAGAAATTATATAAGTAATATCATTTTGATATGAAAAAGGTGAGTGAGAAGTGAAAGAGAGAGTGAGAGAAGAGAATGCAGAAATTAAGCAGTGAGTCAGAGAAGAAAGAGGAGCTGAGCAGAGAAGAAGGAGAAGCTGATAGAGAATCTGAAAAGATGCAGAGATGATAAAGGGCAGATATGAGAATAGATGAATAGCAGAGCAGATGGAACAAAACAGAGCTGATATCCAAGGTAAATCAACAAGTGTTTCTCTTTTGAAAGAGTAAGGAAGTTGGAGCTTCCCTATCAAGTTGTAGCTTGATAGATGTCAGTTGTAGCTGACTGAGGTTGGAGCCTCCTGTAGGTTGGTGCCTACAGAAAATAGATGGGAGTTGGTGCCTACAGAAAATAGATGGGAGTTGGTGCTTCCACATCACGTTGTAGCTTGATAAAATGTCAGTTGTAGCTGACTGAGGTTGGAGCCTCATGTAGGTTGGTGCCTACAGAAAATTAATGGGAGTTGGAGCTTCCTTGCAAGTTGTAGCTTGCAGAATTGAGGTAGGAGCCTCCTGTAGGTTGGTGCCTACAGAAAAACAGTGGTGAGAGGGAGTTGGAGCTTGACTTTGCATCACAACGATAATAAGATTTGGTTTTATCCCTTTATGGGTTTCCACTTATATTTGGTTTCTTTGTGCATGTGTTGATGTGATTTATCTAATCTGCTTAATACTTGTTGCTGACATATTAAGACTGTTGTTACAATTAACAAATCTGTTTGATACTTGCTGCTCACTAATAAAGATTGCTCACATATTAAGTTGATCATGAAGTGAAGGTGTAAATAAGGTTTAAGAGAAAAGTTTTAAAAGTCCATGTATGTGTTAAACTGATTCACCCCCCTCCCCTCTCAGTTTAACTAAGGGTTCAACATAAAAATCTTCTCCTATTAGTTGCTTCTTTCATAAACACACATACTTTTGTTTATTTTAATTTTGTATAAAAAATCCTATCAAATTTTCCAGTTTTTTTTTTAGAATTAAAATATACCATAAGGTACCCTCGGCCCACAAGACTATATACATGTTTCAGGAAAGGACTAGTTTGGCCTTAGACTCTGTCTGATATCGAACTAACCTTGCCTTACATAGTTAGTTTCTTGACCTATTTGTCATGATTTTTTTTTGTTTCTTCTTCTTCTCAATATTGACTCTATATGTGATACATTATTTCTTTATATTTTAAATAATGCAGAAAAATATTCTTCTATTAGTTGCTTCTTTCATAAACACACATAATCTTGTTTATTCTAATTTTGTATAACAACTCCTATCAAATTTTCCAGTTTTTTTTCCAGAATTAAAATATACCATAATGTACCCTCAGCCCACAAGATTATATACAAGTTTCAGGAAAGGACTAGTCTGGCCTTGGACTCTTTCTGATGTCGAACTAACCTTGCCTTACATAGTCAGTTTCTTGACCTATCTATCATGATATTTTCTTGTTTCTTCTTCTTCTAAATATTGTCTCTATATGTGTGTTACACAGCAGTTTGTCGCCGTCCCTGCAATCCCTCGCCCCACATATTGGAGGGTCTTTCCCGTGACCTGTAAGCAGTGTCATCCTATACAAGCACCTTCTTTGCATCCTTCTGTACAAGAACATCATTTCTCCTGTTGAACATTTTCTCAAAAAGCCCATAAAAACCTATGTTTTGGCATTGGCGCGGGTAGCCAGTTCACCCCTTGCGCCAATGTGGAGGATTTACACTAGAGGCCGTGCCATCTGGTGCTCTGTCTCTTTGTTGTGCCCGCGCCAGCATTTTTGGGAATGTTTTTTAACAAACTAGAGGCAGAAGTTTCCTTCAACCACCTCAGGGATGAGTCACAGGAAGTGGTTAACTGGATGAGCCATGGATCTCCCTCTTTAGGTAGTGGTTTCCTCCTCCCATGGGACACTCCTAGAAGATAGGTCTCCCTTCCATGACTATAGGGATCCTAACCTCTCCCTCTCCCCCTATATAATTAGGCTTTCTTCCATTATGAAAGCTAGCTGAACACAGAGGATTATACAGCTGAAATGCTGAACTCAGAGAACTAAGCTATATTTCAATAACTAAGAAGTTAGATCAAGAAGGAAGTCCATCGAGAGGTCCCTTATCCCGTCTGAATTCCCCAACGAGCTTTGAGACGTGCTTCACCTGAGTCCCACTAGAGGAGACCGAAATGTTAGAGCATGGTTGTATCTCTTCTTTCTACCTATTAATATAAGTGACTATTGTCTGGTTCCCATCTTGTGTTTTGTCTTTATCGAATGTAATATGCTAGTTTTCTCTGACTGATTAGTAGATTTTGGATGGAATTAGTATGTGGTATGTGGTTATCGTTTTTTGATCTTTGTGCAGGTGTCCAAACATGATAGGTCGAGGGGTTGTGACTTGTCTTCGATTAGGAGCGAGAAGCTCTCATCATCACTACAGGCGTCGACGATAACTTTGGACCACAGGTAGGCCATCTTATCGCATCCTCTTTCATTCAAATATCTAGGAACCTACACTCTAGCATGATCCCTTGTTTCTAGACCCACCCTAGGGCTAGTGGGATCGCCTCTATTCGCAGAGGGGATTTACCTGAGTAACAAGTTGGTGACTCCACTGGGGATCAGTGCGATTTTGTATTTCATCCATTAGGTATTATTCTTGGTCTTTGTCTACTTAGCTTTCCTTTTCTGGTTGTTTTGCTGAGTCTTAGACCCCCGTTCATCCCCAGAGGATCAGATCTAACCTCTGTTTTTCCAAATTTCCATTTTGCTAAGGTTGGCTTTATTGGCGCAGTTTCCAGTCTGATAGTCATGCCCACTGGCACTTGTTGCCAGTTCATCACCCGCACCATCCCCTGCCTAGCGCGGATTACAGCCAGACAGTCGCACCATTTCCTGTAGGTGCTAGGGTTTTTCCTGTTTTGGAGTGTTTGGTCTATACTGGTGTCTCTGGGTGTTTTCTTGACTTGATTTGAATTCTTTGGGATTGTTTGTGACTGTGAACAACCTTCTTCCTTTGGTTGTTTGTCCATTTATTTTAGCATCATGGCCTTAGGTTTTTCTAGTGCTTTGGTATGCTGAGCCTCCTGTAGGATTTTGGGTCTTTTGTTTCACGGTCACCATCGTTATTTTCTTGATTGCGTTCAGCTCCCTGGATCCGTTTCGAGTGATTTCTTCTGGTGGAATGAGTCTTGAGTGAGTCTTACCTCTTTCATTCAGTTTTGCTTCTTGTCACTCCAAGAATAGCTCAAATTGCTTGTATGGGTCTGTTTCGACATATTTCTTCGATTTGAGAGATTGTGACATTGGTTTGGGTCTTTGTTTTGTTTGCTTGTGAGTTGATTGAATTGTTTCGCCTCGACTCTTGCATTGGCATTCTCGAACTAGTGTGAAGATTCGTTTTTCATGTCATTTAGTGCACTATTTGCTCTAGTACATTGAAAAATCAGAAATATATTTTGTGCTTGCATTCTTGTTTGCATTGTAGAAATGGAAAATATTTTTCATAATTAGCATTGGGCATTCTAGGAAAGATTTCTCGTTCTCATTAGTTTGCATCAGGTTCTGTAGTGGATGCTTCTGTGTGTTCTCATTATTTTCTATCGCTTGAAAATTCCTAACTTTCTTGTAGATAGATTTTCATTGAATAAAATGGTATTTTATGGCATGTAGCTTGCATTCAGAGATTTGTGAGATCTAACATTCTGTAGGACCTTGGAATTGAAACAGAAATAGAAGATCAACTTAAAATTTATTCAATTAACCTAAGGAAAAATTGAAACTTAACGGAACACTTAGTGGTCTAAGTTAGAGACGTGTTCCGACTCCTTAAAACCTAGCAGCTGTCGCTCTCCATCTGGCTTAGGAAAACACTAGCACGGACTTGTGCTCCCCGTACCATTGAGTATATAAAGGGGGACCCCTCTAGGTTGCAATCCTTTTATCTGTAGGAAGCCGAGTCTGCCGCCTTGTTACCATTATACACCGAACATGGCATTCAAGGAGACTACCTGCATGTACATCAAGTCCTTGGTTGATTCTTCTTTCATTTTATTACCAAGGTGTATATGGAAGTTCACGGGAACCTGGTACACCCTTTTACCTAGACTACTTAAGCAATCATTTTCGATCTTTATTGACTCCATAAATTTGAAAATATCATCGAGCACTTGTCCTTTCATGCTCGTTTCAACCTGAAAGTGATAGAGCCACCTTTTTCCTATTTCTCAACTCTTAAAATATGAAGCGACAGAGTTTTGTTTGAATGTCTTAAAAATTAACTGTCCATGAAATATTCCTGGTTAAAGTTAGTTTCCTTAGGGTGTTGTTTTAAATTTGTTTCTGATGGCAATGTTTCCGGAGTTCACTAACCCAGGAATCCCTTCTAAAGGGAATCCTGGTCCTTTTCCTGCTTTTGGGAATGTGGGTGCTCCTTATATGGAAATTTTGTCCCTGCCTAGGTCAACTGTTGGGTTGCATGTATGGTTATTTTCAACCTCGGTGGTCCTGAGTGTTCCATCCACCGTATAACCATCTCCTCCACTTGAACAACATCATGTTGATTCTAAGATGGACCTCTCCCCTTCTTCACCTATTTCTTCGTCCTCCTCTTCTACTTTGCTTGGTGAAATTCTGGATTCCAGTAACCAGGTGGCTAAGAAGAAGAAGAAGAAGACAAGGAAGAATAAGTCAGATAAACGAGAGGCTAATGCTGCAGCTATTGCACTTAAGAAACCGTCCATTGTGGAACCATCCAAGCTTCCACGGAAAGTCAAATTCCCTTGCATGCTCTGCAGAGGAAACCATTTGCTTCGACACTACCCTGGCATTCCCAAGGTACTTGACGCATGGTCTGATGGGTGTCTGTTGTTGCCTTTGGCTTCCAGAAGCCATATTGGTAGCACATATTCGACTAGTTTTGATAAGACTCATAAGAAACAGGGTACGATTACCAATCCCTGTAAGTTGTCTGGAGGGCATCATCCCTTTCACCTTTTTTCGTACATGGATGAAGCCAAGAGAGTGTTCGAAAACTCGACTATTTCTGCACCCTGCCTTCCGGCTGGTTACCAGAAGCTTTCTTCAAGTCCTCCGCTAGTTGATTCCATGATCAGTTAAGTGTCATCCTTGGTCGATCCCGCTCCCCTAGAAATTCAAATTCAGGAATTTGTTCCTAGCCAACCATTGGATGTGGAAATGATCAAATTGATTCCGCCTATGGTTCATCAGGTCTTTTCTGTTGAAAGTAGATCTTTTCCCCCTCACGTTCTTCTTGTTTCATCAGATTCCTCGGACTTGGAGAAATATTCTTCTGTCCTTGTAGTTCAAGAAATTGCTCCTCCTACTCCCGTGTAAGAAGTCCTAGAGGATGCTCCTCTTGCTTCGGTAACACCAAGGGAAAACCATCTTAGTTCGATGGTATCCCCTCCAAGTAGTCTGGTTGCTTCCTTTGATTGGAGTCGATTCACCGTATACCACCTTTCGTCCTATGTGCCTTTTAAGATCATGGTACAGACCTTTGATCTGGTCGTACCCAGCAACATTATAGATGAAGGTGCGTCTGTTAGTATTCCATCCTCCACTACTTGGCAAGCTTTTCGTTCTCCACCGCTTATGCCTGTTACCCAGAATCTGTTGGCGTTTAATAGAGGAACTAGTCAACCGTTAGGGATCCTTCCAAAGTTTCTTGTTAATTTGGGAAGGAAAACCATCCATATCAATGTGATGGTTGTTCCGAGCCCCTTATATTTCAATTTTCTCTTGGGGCGCGGCTATATTTATGTCATGGGGGCAGTTGTCTCCTCCCTCTTTCATGTGATCTATTTTCCACACAAAGGTCCGATCGTGACCATTGATCAACTTTCATTCATTGGTCCTGACATGACATCTGGTCCACCATCATCCCTTCCGGGTCTTTATCCGTCGGTTGTATCTTCGTTTCCACAGGTTAATTACGTGGATACCTGTCCTATGCCCACATTCAGTGATAGTGTCGTTTTCCATCGTGTGCTGGGGGCATTGGGTCCTGATTTCCAAGAGGTTGTTCTCCCATCGGATAAGAACCTCTTGGAACATATGACCTATTATTCATAATAATGCAAGGTCTTCAGAGCATAGTTCGTTTTCTTGTGTCAAGCTCCTTAAAAAATGAAACAAGCTGGTTGGAGCATAGTTCATTTTCTTCTGTCAAGCTCCTTAAAAAATGAAACAAGCTCTTTCGAGGATAGTTCGTCTTCTATGTCAACCTCGTTAAAAAATAAATTAGGTTTCATGGATGGTTCTTTTAATGTGTCAACCTCGTTAAACAATGAACCATGTTCCCGTTCAATTCAAGTCTTTGTAAGATCTTGTAAAATCCTAATCGAGTCTTTCTCTTGATCTCATTTTTTTGAACCTTCACTCCATTTCCTATGGACTGAAGCTTGAGGGGCATGTACACGTCGAATTGAGTCACCATGCTGGGGTCCATGCCTATTTTTCCAATTATAGTTTACTTTTGTTTCAAGCTTGTGTCAACATGAAACCAATCTCAAGCATAGTTTACTTTTGTTTTCGAGCTTGCATAAAAATGAAATCTTTTGGTTTATACCCTTTTTGAACATTTTTCCTGATTCTTGAGTCATTACTTATTATGCAGATTATTTAACTCATACATTAGCTAAACATTGTATTAGGCATTTGCACAATTTGTAACAAGCATCATCACATGTACAAAGATCCGTGCAGGAATATATATATATATATATATATATATATATATATATATATATATATATATATATTGTTTGCAATGTGTGCATCATAAAACCCAAAAAATAATATATGCTTGTTTCAGTTACATCGTGAGATGACATGTCTCTCAAAAATGTGTGGAAATAAAGCCTAAGTGCCTAATCGGCGTGGTGCTCATGATAACAGCTCGTACCAACCGCCTCAGCAAGTGGTGGATATGACTAGGCACTCCTACAGTGTGCCTCTGATAGGCCCGAGGCACATCATCCAAGCGAGCATAGTCTGGAACCCCACGGGCGATCCCCTCCAGGTTCCGCACTATCTCCTCCTCACCACCCTCACTATGAGGATCAAAATCATGAGGAAATTTCCTTGCTATTGGCGACATACCTACAGGATGCTCTGGGCCAACATCTGCATGCATATATGAATAACTGTCAAAACATGCATATATACCCAAAAATTATAAACTCATGAAAATAAAAAATGAGTCTTACCTAGTTCTTCATCCCAATCCTCTCCCTCCAGGAGCGGGAGGTCTGGGTCTCTGGTGAAGTCTGTGCTGGCATAGGGAAAATCCTCCATGACAATCAGTTGTCATCGGAGCCAATCAAAAAAATCTGGCCCCAGGACATCTGTTGGCCACCCCCTACTCTAGGCATCAGTGCCACCCATCGGGCCATTCGTGGATAGCTGGGTGCTGGCATCAGGACTATAACCTCCTAACGTTGGAATATGGGTAATTGTTCCAAGAAGAACGATACCAAAATTGATCCATACCCAAACTACTTTAGTTTGGCCTTCTTGCACTTAGTGAGTTGCCGTTTGATGTTGAAAGTCACGGCCTCGGCCCAGTTGAAAAGAGTCGGGTTCATACACTCTGAAGCAAGAAGAAGTTGTGTATTTGTGGCCTCATGCGGTGCCTGCATGCAGAAATTTGAATAATAGCTGAATTATTTACCGAGATTATCCTGATTACACACTATTTAAGCTTCATGCATAATACATAACCTCTTCTACAATTGATCATCAATTTGCGGAAATAGAAGCAGTCACATGTGCACATTAAAACATAATCAAGCACACATAGAACACAGTATGTAATGGGGAAAGCTTATAGCTGAAAACCCCCAACTATCTGTATATTATAATGATAGATAACATGTAACAATACATAGCACAATACTCCTCACAAGTACTCAGCACTATCTCACATGCTACACACAAACTAGCTCAGATCTGAACAAGTCACAGGTTCAAATATCCTCCACTGTTTGCCTGCCTCTACTGCGCAATCCATGATGAGAATGAATGAGATCCAAGTTTGAATCCCCTTGGATTGTACTACACAATCCTCATTGGAAATCTCAATCAATGTGTGTGCAAATCTCATGCACAAGTATAGTCACAACTGATAGTCACACTCACCCTTTCACCCACCTCTAACACTGGTCTCCACTGAACTTTCCATGCATTGCAGTTAACTGATTTATTCTTTAGTTTATTTATGAGTTAATAATTAGTGAATTAATTAATAATTAATTCAAACCACTCATCACTAGTGTATTTATCAGTTAGACTAAATACAACTAGTTCAACTAAGTTAAACCGAACACAACTCCACCAACTGTTTCATCAACTCCACCAAACTCTGCCACATGAGTTCTAACTGAAGTCAACCATGAAATAGCTCAAATAACCCTTAGGAAAAGTGTATTTCCTTCTATCAGTTGCATGTGCCACATCCAAGCATCAAACTGAAGTGCTCCAAGAGGATAAGATAATGTTTATAGTCTAAATATTATTAAGGGTTAATAATATTCGACTGTTCTATTTTTAGCCCGGCAGTCTAAAAATAGATTCCGCCCAATTTCTAAAAATAGAGGTCCATATATTTTTACCAACATGACCAATCATTCTTAAATAGCATCTTGCAACTCATAGACGATGATCCATATGTCTAAAAATAGACATAGTCTAAAAATAGACTTTGCGACAAAAAATCACATGTGTGGCCCCCACCTAGTTTTGGTGATCACTTTCCAACTAGGATCAGGAAAGATGTTTCAGGATGCCTCCTTCACTGTTTCTTGTTGCAATATTAAACACTCCCTCTCAACAAGAAAGGACTGTCTTTGCATGCGACATGCAACTCCATGCATTTGCCCCGCAACCTTCACAAGCGCCATGCAACTCCATGCATCTACTCTGCAACTCTTCTCAAACTGAATAGGCTCCAAAAAACTCAATGAATCTGATGCGCCATGCAACTCCATGCATCTATCATCAAAGTCTTCCACTTCTACTGGCCAACTGCACATGTCATCAGGAACCACTGTGCTATTGAACTCTTGCACCCATGCACTCTGCACTTGCTGTCAACTCTGATTCGTGCTCCAGTATCCGACACTGTCACTTTGATCTGCCTGCATCAATCCAACTGATAGCCAGGTTCAATTCATGAGATCCACACCATCTCAATGAATCCTGCCCAGAAATCTCCTCTTGGGATTAATCATGCATGTCGCCCCACCTCTCACCTGGTGGTATAACTGCATGCACTACCTCTGCCCATCTGGCACGAAATTTCTCTGCATGAGTGGTTTCTTCCACTGCATGATCCTCATATTGTGGCTGCTCCACATCTCGAGGTTCACTATTACCTGCATGCAAAGCTTGCTCCCTCTCAAGCATCAATTGCATGTCTTTCTTTCACTTCCCAACAGTAAGAAGCGCCATATACATCCCATCTACTTCAAGTCTGTAGAGATTCTTTGCTCAAATCCCAACCTTCTTGACTTGTCCTGTTGCCTTGTGCCGAAGGAAAACTTTTCCTTCACTGAAGACAACTTCATACCCTTTATCCTCTAACATTGAGACTGAGATCAAATTATTCTTTAAACCTGGAACATGCACTACATCTTGTAAAAGAATGAGTTTACCTGACTCCCTCTGAAAGGTTATGGTTCCAATACCGGTTGCATTGTATCGTCCATTGTCACCTAACTCAACATGCAACTGGAGATCTTTCTCCACCAAGTCACTGAAAAGATTCACATCTCCCGTCATGTGAAAGGAAGCACCACTATCAAAATACCACATCGATCCCAATGCACTAGAAACCATGCATGCGATCAATGAGAAGTCCAGCTCAAATTGCGAGGCAAGAGCCTCACCAGCTGCAGCTCCAGCAGCCTGCTTGTTCTTCTTCTTCTGTGGACAATTTGTGGCATAATGTCCATGCTCGTGACAGTGAAAACACTTCACTTTGGACATGTCACACTCTTTATCATCCACACCGGATTGAGAAGCATTCTTCTTGCCCTTCCCCTTCCTTGCTTTTGCAGCCAAAGCACAATCCTCTTCATCAGATGCCTTTGATGAAGATCCATCCCTGGTACTCCGCCTTATCTCCTCTTGCACAAGATCCGACCAAAGTCGCTCCCATCCTGGAAATTTTTCCCGACCATTGACAGAGTCCTCATAGGAATGCCAACTCTTCGAAAGCCCAAGGAGAGCCAAGCTCACCAAGTCCTCATCATCCACACTAACTCCTACACTCCCAAGCTCACCCCTGCAGTGGACAAGCTTTGTCAAGTATACCGAAATAGTGTCATTCTTCTCCATCTTTATTTTCCTAAGTTTATCCTTGAGCACCAACTTCCTCTGGTCGCTCTTGCTTTGGAATAAATCTGTCAAAGCTTTCCACATCAAGTATGGAGAAGCTTTTCCATGTAGGCTGGATACTATGTGATCCTTCACGCCCTCCAACAGAATCCTTCGACACCTTGCTGTCTTCTTTTTCCAAGCCTCAACTTGAGCAGCATCAGTAGGCTTTGGAACTTCAGCATCTATGAACTCCTTCAGCCCATTATCATCTAACACCACCTCCGTCCTATCTCTCCATGCAATATAATTCGAGCTGCCTTCAAGAGCATACTCCAATCACAATCCTTGATAAGACATTTTGACTTCAACACCAAGAAAACACCACTGCAAATTCGAATTCCACCAGCTGAAAACTCAACCGCTTCTAATCTAATGTGAGAACAAAGTATTTCTAGCACAGAGATCGACTGTAAGGGCATTTACTGGATATATCACCTTTCAAAGAAAGGATGGATCCAGAGGCTACCTGGCTCGCTTACAGACTCTGTCTACCGAAATAAATTGTAATCATTGTAATAGATCCGATGATCAATTTCGCTCCAATACCATGTAGAAATTTGAATAATAGCTGAATTATTCACCGAGATTATCCTGATTACACACTATTTAAGCTTCATGCATAATACATAACCTCTTCTACAATTGATCATCAATTTGCGGAAATAGAAGCAGTCACATGCGCACATTAAAACATAATCAAGCACACATAGAACACAGTATGTAATGGGGAAAGATTACAGCTGAAAACCCCCAACTATCTATATATTATAATGATAGAGAACATGTAACAATACATAGCACAATACTCCTCACAAGTACTCAACACTATCTCACATGATACACACAAACTAGCTCAGATCTGAACAAGTCACAGGTTCAAATCTCCTCCACTGTTTGCCTGCCTCTACTGCGCAATCCAAGATGAGAATGAATGAGATCCAAGTTTGAATCCCCTTGGCTTGTACTGCGCAATCCTCATTGGAAATCTCAATCAATGTGTGTGAAAATCTCATGCACAAGTATAGTCACAACTGATAGTCACACTCACCCTTTCACCCACCTCTAACACTGGTCTCCACTGAACTGTCCATGCATTGCAGTTAACTGATGTATTCTTTAGTTGATTTATGAGTTAATAATTAGTGAATTAATTAATAATTAATTCACACCACTCATCACTAGTGTATTTATCAGTTACACTAAATACAACTAGTTCAACTAAGTTAAACCGAACACAACTCCACCAACTGTCTCATCAACTCCACCAAACTCTGCCACATGAGTTCTAACTGAAGTCAACCATGCAATAGCTCAACTAACCCTTAGGAAAAGCATATTTCCTTCTGTCAGCTGCATGTGCCACATCCAAACATCAAATTGAAGTGCTCCAAGAGGATAAGATAATGTTTATAGTCTAAATATTATTAAGGGTTAATAATATTCGACTGTTCTATTTTTAGCCTGGCAGTCTAAAAATAGATTCCGCCCAATGTCTAAAAATAGAGGTCCATATATTTTTACCAACATGACCAATCATCCATAAATAACATCCTGCAACTCATAGACCATGATCCATATGTCTAAAAATAGACATAGTCTAAAAATAGACTTTGCGACAAAAAATCACATGTGTGGCCCCCACCTAGTTTTGGTGATCACTTTCCAACTAGGATCAGGAAAGATGTTTCAGGATGCCTCCTTCACTGTTTCTTGTTGCAATCTTCAATACTGCGATCCTGCATCTCGCGTGATAGTGTGCAGCACTACTCTTAGTGCCAGATCAGGGACAGTTTGGATATCCACTTTGCCACTCCCTGTTCCTTTTCGTGTCCCTTTGCACACCCTATCAATTACCATTGCCATTCTTTCCCCGGAATGCCGGGTACTAGTCAAGATAGGGACTACACCCCTACACGACAACCTAGTGATGAAATACACATCAGAAAATTCGAGTTCAAGCTCTTGATCCCGAAGTATGAACTTTTCCTGATCTTTGTCCCAAATGCTTATTAAATATTGAAGAAATTCGGGCTGAGCCCGGAGACATGGTGTCAGGAAGAACTTCTTGAGCCCACAATTCCTGAGGGCATTCATGCATTGTTCATTTTCCATGGCCTATTCATCTTCCTCATTGTGTTCTCTCTCTTTCCACTCAATTACCATCTTTTCTGCTTTGTACCTGCATGAATTGTTCATATAAACATTGTAAGTCCCCTTGGGCATTTAAATTTGTAATCAATTGGTTGCCTTTTCTTGAAATTAAAGCGGATTTTGAGTTGCACAGTTGGCGGAATTGTTTTTCTAATAGTCACGCCACCTGGCGGGACCCCTGTGTAAAAAAGGGTCGATTGGCACGGGTCCATGCCCGAAACCTGCGCCAACCGTGATGCCCTAAATTTTAAAAATCCTCCCCTAAGGGATCCAAAATGACAATTAAATACAATAAAATTTAGTTCAAAAGATGGCAAATGGTGTCGGCTCTTACCTGAAACAGATGAAATTCGGATTGGTTCACTAGATTGTTCACAATGGTCACCTGAAGATCGCAAGAAAAATGGGTTACTGTTGCTCTACAAAGAGGTAAAAGTGAAAAGTAAATATTATTTACCACTTATGGTCTTTTATAACTTGTCGAAATCCTAAAATAGGTCTTAAAACATATTTGTCGATATATTTTCATATTATTTTCGAGGAATACGTTTTAAACGCGTCTTTTTGTGCAGCAATAGGTTTTCACACGGTTATGATGAAGAAACGAGTTGTATTTTATACTTTTTTGGACTCGATAAAAACACAAAAAAGTCACTACTGGAGTCACATTTTAGCTCTTTTCTGACTCTCGAAAACTAAAAAGATCGTCGAGTCGCTTGTCATTTTGAACTCGTTAAATTGGTTGCAAGATGATATCTACCCAGTATACGTTTACCCCTTTTTCGGGCTGGAATAGATTATTTATGAAAAAGGAATTCCTTAGCCTATCGCGACTAAGAGGTTCTCTCAGACACAATTTTCTACCTTTCCGGATCTGTGAGACTACCTACGAAAAGGGACTGCTAGAGTTTTCTTTTTTGCTTTCTTTTCAAACTCTCTAATATGAAAAGATGTCGAGTTCTCCCTTTATCAGACTCGTTAAAAACTGATGACATCAGACTCCTTCGTCATGACGTTACTCGAGTTCCTCCTTCCTAGGGCTCGTAAAATATACTAGGTTGGATTTTTCTAAAGGACAAACTTACATCACAAGCATATGCTATCCCCTTCAAGCTTGTTTAAAAAAATAATTGGGGTACTCGCCAGAAATGGTGGGGGAAAATGGAACTAGATTTTAGTCGTGTTAGCAGTATGTCGCTCTTGAACATGGCACTTGTCTACATTCGTGTCGGGTTGGGGACTTCTCATCTCGTTATTTGTTTGCCTCCATGGGTTTGGGTAATCTCTTTTGACCACTCATCTGCTCTTTGCCACGTCACCATGACCTCAGATCCCTTGATTTCAAATACTTCCAAATCCAGTGTCGTGCCGTCGATATGTTTAAGAGAATTTTTCCTTTGAATTTTTCAACCTCCCTCTGATTCTCTATTGGTCTTGATTCATAAACATCATGTTCCTCTGTCTCGTGTCTATGATGCGGGAAACATTATGTCCCACCTTTTATTAAGCTCACTTCTTGTCGACTCCAACTCATTATCTGAGAAGTTGATCTAGAGACTCCCTTTAGGTACCTTGGAGCCTGCATGCCTCAATGGCAGGTTCTTCGCATTCGACGCAAGGTCCACATCATTGGCCTTCGATCGACTGACTCTGCGGGTGTTTGATGTCAGATCACTGTTCACATTCTGTGGATTGTACCTTTCATACCTTGAGATCCATTGTCATTATTGGTGGTTTCTCTCGCGTCTGTTAACAACTTTCATCATTGGCTGGTAATCAGACGATGTTCTTGCATGTTCGACTTCAGCTCACATATTCGCATGCTCAAATTTGTACTTTTTTCGAGTCGATATGGAGCGCAAGACCCTAGGTTTTGTCTGATGAAATCTAGGCTACAGGTTCTTTGTGGATTACTATGACTTATTATATGACTCTTTTGATTGGATGGTTGCGACCATACATGAGTCTATTTGTTGATCCTTACTGCTGGATGGCTGTGTCCATACCTTGGATCTCACTGTTTATGTGCTCTATTATGGATGGCTGTTCCCATGCCACATGTCATGTATCAGATGTATCATTTGTATTCTTACTTGCAGTTTTTCCGACAACAGTGTTTGGGTCGAATGTGTTCTCATAAAGCATTTCACCCCTCCCTCTCTCTCGGACCTCATGCTTTAGGGGGCATTTGTTACACAACAATTTGTCACCGTCCCTGAAATCCCTCGCCCCACATATTGGAGGGTCTTTCCCGTGACCTGTGAGCAGTGTCATCCTCTACAAGCACCTTCTTTGCATCCTTCTATATAAGAACATCATTTCTCCTGTTGAGCATTTTCTCAAAAATCCCATAAAAACCTATGTTTTTTCATTAGCGCGGGTATCCAGTTCACCCTTCGCGCCAATGTGGAGGATGTACACTAGAGGCTGTGCCAACTGGTGCTCTATCTCTTTGTTGTGCTTGCGCCAGCCTTTTTGGGAATGTTTTTTAACAAACTAGAGGCAGAAGTTTCCTTTAACCACCTCAGGGATGAGTCACATGAAGTGGTTAACTGGATGAGCCACGGATCTCCCTCTTTAGGTAGTGGTTTCCTCCTCCCATGGGACACTCCTAGAAGATAGGTCTCCCTTCCATGATTATAGGGATCCTAACCTCTCCCTCTCCCCCTATATAAACAAGCTTTCTTCTATTATGAAAGCTAGCTGAACAAAGAGGATTATACAATTGAAATGATGAACTTGGAGAAATAAGCTATAGTTGAATAACTAAGAAGGTAGATCAAGAAGGAAGTCCATCGAGAGGTCCCTTATCCCGTTCAAATTCACCGACAAGATTTGATACGTGCTTCACCCGAGCCCCGCTGGAGGAGATCGCATCGAATGCAATATGCTAGTCTTCTCTGACTGACTAGTAGATTTTGGTTGGAATTAGTATGTGGTATGTGGTTATTGTTTTCTGATCTTTGTGCAGGTGTCCAAATGTGATAGGTGGAGGGGTTGTGACTTGTCTTTGATCAGGAGCGAGAGGCTCTCATCATCACTACAGGCATTGACGATAACTTTGGACCACAGGTAGGCCATCTTATCGCATCCTATTTCATTCAAGTATCTAGGAACCTACACTCTAGCATGATCCCTTGTTTCTAGAACCAACCTAGGGCTAGTGGGATCGCCTCTGTTCGCAGAGGGGATTTACCTGAGTAACAATGTGATACATTATTTCTTCATATTTTAAATAATGCAGAAAAATATTCTCCTATTAGATGCTTCTTTCATAAAATGACATAATCTTGTTTATTTTAATTTTGTATAAATTTATTTATTTATTTTTTCAGTTTTTTTCCAGAATTGAAATATACCATAAGGTACCCTCGGCCCACAAGATTATATACATGTTTCAGGAAAGGACTAGTCTAGCCTCCGACTCTTTCTGATATTGAACTAACCTTGCCTCACATAGTCAGTTTCTTGACCTATCTGTCATGATTTTTTTTGTTTCTTCTTCTTCTCAATATTGGCTCTATATGCGATACATTATTTCTATATATTTTAAATAATGTAGAAAATATTCTCCTATTAGCTGCTTCTTTCATAAACACACATAATCTTGTTTATTTAAATTTTGTATAACAACTCCTATCAGATTTTCCTTTTTTTTTTCCAGAATTAAAATATACCATAATACCTTAGTCACAAAACCATTATCAAGAAAAAGATAGTTATTTGGCTAACTTAGATAGTCCAGGAAAGTTTTTAGGAATAAATCTCTCCTCCCTTCCTATGAGACCAAAAATTACGTCTTTGTCTCCCCCAAGCCCCGAGACTTGTAGAACAATTTTGTGCCAAGACTATTATATACGTAATAGTTTGAGTCTTTTATAAAGAATTTTTTTTTATTCTCTTAGCAAGAAAGAATTATTAGCAAGAAATAAGGTCAGAACTTGATCAACCTACCTACCTTATTGGGTTTAATAACCATCAAGGGTTGCCTTAAAAGGACCAACGTTTCACCAGTGACCTGCAACCATATTCTATCTATTTTATATTTAAAGGCTTTAATTTTGCACTTCTACATTTCATAAACTGTGCTCTTTCACAGATCTTTAGGTTTGACCAAGTGCTCTTATCTCCTACTGCTTCTATTGCGGGGAAAACTAACCTAGATATGGTTTAGGACTGCCTCTATTAGTAGGGACAACAAAAGAGAAAGCTGCCAGTAGCAAGCTAGTTCTTCAATCTTCACAAATTTCCAATTCAGTAATAAATCAAGCCATATCAGAGTTTGTAAAAAAGGGTTATTCATTATGCAATCACAGTAATTAATATACCAACCAATCCAACTTCTGGTTACATATAATACTAGTGATTATAAAGCTCGTAATTAGTGTAATGTTTGTGTTACTGGTTTTCTTATACTAGTGTGTTACCCTTCATCCTAGTCGATACCTTTTGGAATTCGAAATAGTCCGTTACCCTTCAAAAATACCTTTTGGAATTCGAAATAGTCCGTTACCCTTCAAAAATACCTTTTGGAATTTGATTGCTTGAACAAGGAATTCTATTTTTTTTGAGGTCATCTATTTCATTTTAAAAATATTTTTCAATTTTTTTGGAGGTCAACTATCTCATTTTTAAAATATATTTTAATTGTTTTTGAGGTCATTTGTCTTATTTGAAATATTTTTCAAATTTTCAATTTGCTATGGGTGCAAAATGTGTGGGGGGGTTCGTTTGCTTGAACAGAGAATTCTATTTTTTTTAGGTCATCTGTTTCATTTTAAAAATATTTTTCAATTGTTTTTGAGGTCACTTGTCTCATTTTTAAAATATATTTCAATTGTTTTTGAGGTCATATGTGTTATTTAAAATATTTTTCAAATTCACAATTTGCTGTGGGTGAAAAATGTGTGGATGTTGATGGTCTTTGCATTCATTTACACAATGTGTACCCAATTGCAAGAAAATAATTGAGACGAATGACCTATTTAATAACTAATAAGTTGTTCCCAAAACATTCACAGAGTCAAGAGGAATAACCCAGAGTCTTTGAATCATCCTAACCAAGATCATACCAAATGAGCCCAACTTTGTTGTAGGTTGAGCTTAATTTGATTTTAGAATTCTGAAATATATATATATATATATATATATATATATATATATATATATATATATATATATATATTGTTTATTTGACTCTAAAATATTCCTGCTTAAAACTTTGAAATTCTCTTTAAATTGCAGGTTGAATTTAACCCAAATTGTAAATTTTAGAAATACCTTTTGGAATTCAATTGCTTGAACAGAGAATTCAATTGTTTTTGAGGTCATCTGTTTGATTTTTAAAATATATTTCAATTGTTTTTGAGGTCATCTGTCTCATTTTTAAAATATTTTTCAAATTTGCAATTTGTTGTGGCTGCAAAATGTGTGGGTGTTTATGGTATTCAGTCTAAATTTCTTTAAATCTTATTTTTTCCCATCTATTTTTGAAATTTTGTCTCCAAGTTGTTTCTCATTATTTAGAACACCCTCAAATATAATTTAACTAGCTCATGAACCTTAAACTTCTTGCATCAAGTTGAATCATCCTAACCAAGAGCTAATGTGCTGAAAACTAGTACAAAATAGAGTAATCACATAAAAAAGCAACAACAAACAAGTAATGGATATTATATGTCTAGATTGACATGGAGTGTTTTATGATGTAATGGATATTAATAATCTAGATTGACATGGTTGTATTTTATTAATGTACCTAAATTTACACGTTCCATGATGCTTCTAATCTTTTAAATTCTTCAAAGTGGAGTGTTTTATGATGTAATGGATATTAATAATCTAGATTGACATGGATGTATTTTGTTAGTGTACCTAAATTTACAACTTCCATGATGCTTATAATCTTGTAAAATGTTAAAACTGAAGTGTTTTATGATGTAATGGATCTTAATAATCTAGATTGATATGGCTATATTTTATTAATGTACCTAAATTTACACTTTCCATGATGCTTCTAATCTTGTAAAATGTTAAAAGTGTAGTGTTTTATGATGTAATGGATATAAATAATGTAGATTGACATGGATACAGTGATATGATGATAGTGTAGGTTGATGTTCAAGTTGTAAAATTCATGTACATATCAAGGATGAATGATAGTACAAGCCAAAAATGACATTATTATAAATTATTAAACAATTTGATAGGTGCTAAATCATACTTCTTATTAAGGAAATATAACTAATTTGCAAGTTGAAATTTCTTTCTTAATGTTCTTAGCCTATTTATAGATGTCAAAGTAAAGGTTTCTAGATGTGATTCCTCCCATAAACTTCAAGGAAAACCCTGTACATGTCATTTCTCCCACAAACTCATAAAGGTGTGACTTTTGACATAACTTCATCAACCACTACCACTAGTTGTTTTAGTAAGTGCATAAATTTTTTTTGTAAACCATGCACATGTCATTTCTCCCACAAACTCATAAAGGTGTGACTTTTGACATAACTTCATCAACCACTACAACTAGTTGTTTTAGTAAGTGCATAAAATAATTTTGTAAACCATGCACATGTCATTTCTCCCACAAACTCATAAAGGTGTGACTTTTGACATAACTTAATCAACCACTACCACTATTTTTTTAAGTAAGTGCGAACCACTACCACCTTAAGTCAAACTGTGTACATGTGTCATTTCTCTCATACATGTGTCATTTCTATGTCATTTCTCCCATAAACTATAAGGCAATGTCATTTCTCCCATATACTATAAGGCAAAATCTAAGGCAAACTATGTACATGTCATTTCTATCTTGAACTCTAGGCAAGGAAAACTTTAAGGCATGTCATTTTTAGATCTGACTTCTCCCATCAACTTTAAGGCAAACCATGGACATGCCATTTCTCCCACAAACTAAAGGATTTTTCCCATAAATTCAAGGCAAACTTCAAGACCTAAAAACTGAACTTAAAGTGGTTGAACTTCCATAGGATTTTAGTCTATTTGTTGAGTGTTAACTTCTACAAGTTCTAAAGGCAAAGTCTGTAAAGGGCTAGGTAGCCTCTAGATCTCATATTTTCTGAAAGTTGACATATCCAGTAAATGCCCCTACAATCAATCTCTAGAAAAGATCTAAATATAATTTCTTCATTTTAATATCCATAAACCACAACCACTTTAAGGAAAATTGTGTACATGTGTTATTTCTCCCATACATGTGTCATTTCTTCCATAAAATCTTAAGACAAACTTTAAAGCATGTGTCATTGGCTTTTTCCCATTAAATTTAAATCATGTGTCATTTCTCAAGGATTTCTCCCATTAATTCAAGGCAAACTTTAAGGCCTAAAAACTGAAACTAAAGTAGTTGAAATTCCATAGGATAGGATCCCCCAAACTCAAGGCTTTCTCCCATTAATTCAAGGCAAACTTTAAGGTATAAAAACTAAACCTAAAGTGGCTGAACTTCCATAGGATTTTAGTTTGTTTGAACTTCCATAGGATTTTAGTCTATCTGTTGAGTGTTAACTTCTACAAGTTTTAAAAGTAGAGTCTGTAAAGGGCCAGGTAGCCTCTATATCTCATCTTTTCTTAAAGGTGACATATCTTGTAAATGCCCCTACAGTCAATCTCTCGAACAGATCTAAATAGAAGTTCTTCATTTTAATATCCATAAACCACTACCAATTCTAAATAGAAGTTCTTCATTTTAATATCCATAAACCACTACCACTTTAAGGCAAACAATGTACATGTGTCATTTCTCCCATACACGTGTCATTTCTCCATAAAATCTTAGGCAAACTTTAAAGCATGTGTCATTTCTCAAGGCTTTCTCCCATTAATTCAAGACAAACTGTAAGGGCTAAAAATTGAATCTAAAGTAGCTGAACTTCCATAGGATAGGATCCACCAAACTTAAGGCTTTCTCCCATTAATTAAAGGCAAACTTTAAGGCCTAAAAACTGAACCTAGTTTGTTTGAAATTCCATTGGATTTTAGTTTGTTTGAACTTCCATAGGATTTTAGTCTGTTTGCTGAGTGTTAAATTCTATAAGATCTAAAGGCAGAGTCTGTAAAGGGCCAGGTAGCCTCTGGATCTCATCTTTTCTGAAAGGTGACATATCCAGTAAATGCCCCTATAGTCAATCTTTGGAACAGACCTAAATAGAAGTTATTCAATTTAATATCCATAAACCACTACCACATTATGGCAAACTGTGTACATGTGTCATTTCTCCCATAAAATATTAGGTAAACATTAAATCATGTGTCATTTCTCAAGGCTTTCTCCCATTAATTCAAGGCCTAAAAAGTGAACCTAAAGTAGCAGAAATTCCATAGGATAGGATTCCCCAAACTCAAGTCTTTCTCCAATTAATTCAAGGAAAAATTTAAGGCCTAAAAAATGGACCTAAAGTAGCTAAACTTCCATAAGATAGGATCCCCCAAACTCAAGGCTTTCCCCCATTAATTCAAGGAAAAATTTAAGGCCTAAAAATTGAACCTAAAGTGGATGAAATTCCATAGGATTTTAGTTTGTTTGTTTAGTCTTAACTTCTACAAGTTATAAAGGAATATGTAAAGGGCCAGATAGCCTCTGGATGTCATCCTTTCTTTAGGCATGCCATTTCTAAATGTGATTTATGCCATAAACATTAAGGAAAACCATGCACAAACCATGTACATGTGTCATAAATCTCCCTTAAACTCTAGGCAATGCAATATTTAAAGCATCTCATTTCTAGATGTGAATTATACCATAAAATTTAAGTCAAAATTTAAGATAAACCATGCACATGTCATTTATCTCATGCACATGTGCCATTTCTCCCATGCATTTGCAATAAATGTTAATTTAATATATTTTATTGAATTTGTTTTTCTTAGGGATAAAAAAAATCCATTAAATATGGTTGAAAAATGGACATTATGCATAGATGTTTCTTTCTATCCCAATCCAAGGAAAGCAATGATTGCATATGTGCTTTGCAATATTGCGACTAGCAAGGTCCTCTAAAGGAAAATGAATATACCAGGAAGAACAAAAAACAACGATGGATATTATATTGCATTGATAGAAGGCTTGGGAATAGATGGGGAGTATGGATCAAATGGAATTGTAGTTTTCACTAATTCTGAACTTGTGTGCAACCAAATGAAAGACATGTACCAAGTTAAGAAGTAGAGGCTAAAACAACTGCATGGAAAAGCAAACAATATTGTTAGCCAATTTCAAATTTTTAGTATCAGACATTCTACAAATGTTAATAAGATTTATGTTGATGTATTATGTGGGGCAATGTCAATTCAGGATTCATCTATCAAAGATGAATTAATATATGAATTAGAATTATACAGGGCAATGCCAATGTAAGATTCATCTCTCAAAGATGAATTAGTTTGAGACGCTTTTCTTCAAAAATTCAATATTCATCTCTCAAAGATGAATTAGTGTTGATACACTCTCATTCAAAATTTATTGATAGACATTGTAACATATCTTGGATATACTTGTGTTTTGTACTTATAAATGCGTCTTTTTTAATGACCATGTGTTTTTTTCAATTATATACCAAGTGTGCTTCCACCATGTAAAACACAACTTGGTGAACTTCACATTTGCAACAAGTGAATTTCACATTTTTATAAAATTAAAATGTGAAGAATTCAACAAATTTTTGTTTAAATGGAGTTTCACGCTTTTTTTTTAATGATGATGTGTTTTTTCAATTATATACCAAGTGTGCTCCCACCATGTTTTCAATTATATACCAAGGGTGATCCCACCACATAAAGCGCAATTTGCTCAACTTAAATTTTTTATAATTTTTTTTCTTAAATTGAGTTTCACATATCAATTAGTGCTTTGAAAGCTGTGTTTTACATAATTTGTGTACGCTAAATTACATTAATTTTTTGAAATTTATTTTGAATTTATTTGAAATATTAATTTAAAAAAATAATTGTAAATGTCCACTATAGATATATCTACATATATATATATCATGGAGGATGAAAGGCGAAGATCAACATAATCCCATATCTCTATGGGAGAGGGGGATCAGAGATTGAGGGTTGTTCATGGTATTTAAATATAATCTTAAATCTCCATACATATACATACATGTGTGTACATATGGAATTGATTTTTTATCAATTCTGTGAGTTAAATTAGTTGTTAATAAGTTTTATTTTTTATTTTTTAGGAGGTAGGAGGACAAGGGTGTCTACTCCATCAATAGAGCACAACCATAGTTCACGCAATCATGGTATGGTTTACACAATTTAATCAATGAATATGTACATGTATTTATATGTATGAATGTATTTTTGAATTGATTATAAATTCATATTTTTTTATGAAGCTTCCCTCTCATCTCGTGAGGTCGGTAGGGCCATCAATAGGTGCTGGAGAATTGTGTGAAGGAGGTGATATGCATTCTCCCAAAGGCCAATCAATAGATGGTCGTGTCGGTTTTCAATCAATCAATGGTCGTTCTGATTCTCAACAGTCTCAGGGTGAGCAAGATGCTAGCCAACCATATCGAGGTGGCCATCAATTTGAATATTATTTTCATTCAATTTGTACAAATTTGCTTACATGTGTTTTTTTAATATACAAAATTTTATATATTGATGCAGAGGCTGAAAATGCTGCTCCAAATGTTGCTCAAAAAATACGTAGGATAGAACGCGTCATTCAAGAAGAAGGTTCTACACCAAACACGACTTATCCATCCAACATTTCCAATATACCTTGGGAATCAAATATGCAGAAATTCACCTTACAAAGGTGTCAACATCTTCATTAAAATTGAAAAGAGATCTCGTGGCTTTCACTTTCCCTGCTGAGAGTTGAAAAAGCTTGGAAATAGTTACTCACTCTTTAAGTGAACTAGTAGATGTGTACCTAAAGCTTGGGCCAACCACTGATACTTTTGCAGAAGTGATGAGAAAAAGAAAGGAAACAGTGATGGGTCTCGATACATGGGAGGTTGTTAAACAAAGAGTTACAACAGAAATAACCTAGTCTATGTTTAATTTCAAAGGGCTGAAAAAAAGATGTTGAAGGTGCAATATTTCAAGCACCTTCATCTAGCTCATTATTTTTATGATAGACACCTTGCGGCCTATGGAATAATCCCATGGAATGACGAGGTTCTGCTTTATTTTGCAAAATTATTTTATGCAGAATTATTTTTGCAAGTGAAACTCAATTACAATGACCTTCCCTTTGAATCTTTTGGTCCTGGGAAAGGTCGATTATGTGACCATAGGGGCAATTGGCATGATGTATAATTGCCTCACCCTAAGCCACCATTGGTTAGTCGACCTCTTCGTGTAAAAAATTTGCAGCCAGAGATGGATGCCACTTATCAAATTATTCGAGAAGCAATGGATGCCATCATTGAAGATGTTCACAATGGATTGGGTGGAGTCGATGTTTGTTAGAATTGACAAAGAGCAAGTGATAATTCACATCCTAATTTTGTGTATTATACAGATGAAGAGATTGACAACATGAGTGTTGAATATCTCGAAACATGTGCAAAGAATTGTCGCAATGGTTGGCAGGGACTAATTTTTCATGAGAAATAGGGCATGGGAACAGTATGTGTTAATGGTTAAGGTGATTATTTTAACACATGTACAATTTGTAATAAATACCTATATACATAAATTTATTTGTATACATTAATCTAAAAAAAATATATCATTATATGTTAACACCATTTGCAGTTGTTACGCTTGATGAATGAAGAAAATGTTTATATCACGGTTGGAGCCTCCGGTTCAAACAATCAAGATGGGTCTCACCATCAATCACACAATTAGGATGGTTCTCACCATCAAGATATGTTGGCAAATGTTAGTGTTTTTTAAGTGAACATGATGATGAACAAATATTTTTTATCTATTTTTATATATATCGAAACATGATGAGATATTTTTAATATAAATACTTGTGCATATATATATAATAAAATGTTTTAACAAATTCCGATTCCGTCTGATGCTTTTGGGATGGCGGTACCTTCTTCTTCCTAGGGATGTACCAAATCCACCATCACAAGTATGAACAAATTTTCACTTTTAAATATGTTTTTAAGTTATAAGTTATAAATTGAAGTTCAAAAGTTTTATTATAAATTGAGATCTAGATCTTGAGTTATTTTAAATTTTTTGAATTTTAGATTTTTGAAGATTTTCTTTTAGAGCCTCTATTAGGAGATGTGCCAAATCCACCAGCGCAAGTATTCATTTTTTCACTTAAATATATGTTTTTAAGTTATAAGTTATAAATTGAAATTCAAAAGTTCTATTATAAATTGAGATCTAGATCTTGAGTTATTTTATGCTTTTAAATTTTTTGAAATTTAGGTTCCTACAGAGGATTTCTTTTCTCCACAGACTCTAGCGATGGGGTTTATGATGGAGATAAGAACATCCACACCATTTCAACCATTTGAACAAGTTGTCTAATTTTTTTTTTTAATATTATTGAAAATAAGTTTATATATGCATTTTCATTTGAAATATATATATATATATATATATATATATATATATATATATATATACTTGTACATGTATATTGTACAATTTACTGTTAAAGATGTTCCAGTGGGGGAAGTTTTAGTAGACGAGCAACAAATGGAGAGGGAACCTCATGAAGTATTACATGATTTTTTTTACATTTTTGTTTTTTTACATGAAGTTCTATATATTATCATTCAATTTTAAAACATTAAATTTTAATGTCTATACAGGTTCCCCATGCTTCGCAGGATAGCTCGAGGATCGTGACTTTGCTAGGAGAGACACCGCATCCATCTATATTTGATGGTTGATGCACATGCACTATTTGATGGATGATGCACATGCACGTGCAACATTATATTTTCAGTAGATTTAGTCTTAAATTTACTTGTTTATATATAGCCTTATCTAGATGCAGTCATATATAACTTGATACTTGTGAGATATAAATTTTGGACATATTTTATGTGAACTACATTTGGTACATGTGAATGTGATATAATGTTTTGTTTTTATTGGATAGTTGAACTACATTTGGCATGTGAAGTAATGTTGTGATCTATAATGTTTTGTTTTTAAAACTCAAGTTTTGGATAGTTGAACTACATTTGGCATGTGAAGTAATGTCGTTTTATAATTTGTTTTGTTTTTAAAACTAAAGTTTTGGATGGTTGAACTACATTTGGCATGTGATTCAACAATATAATGTTTTTTATTATTATTGGATGGTTGAACTACATTTGGCATGTGATTGCACAATATAATGTTTTTTTATTATTGGATAGTTGAACTACATTTGGCATGTGAAGTAATGTTGTGATATAATGTTTTGATTTTAAAACTCAAGTTTTGGATGGTTGAACTACATTTGGCATGTGATTATGATATAATGTTTTGTTTTTAAAATTTAGGTTGTCATTTTCCAAACAAAAAAAGGTTCACATGAATATATGTACATGTAGAAATGATTTAAGTACATGTTTGAATATAATGTTGGCATGTGATTATGATATAATATTTTGTTTTTAAAATTCAAGTTGTCGTTTTCCAAACAAAAAAAGGTTCACATGAATATATGTACATGTAGAAATGATTTAAGTACATGTTTGAATATATATATATATATATATATATATATATATATATATATATATATATAATATATATATATATAAACAATAATAGGTCTTGTTAGATGTGTCAAAAAATCATAAAATTTTAAAATTTCATTCTATAATGTATATATATCTAGTATGTGCAACACTTTTCATCAATGCATGTATAGAAAAGCTACTTTTAGTTAATTTCATTCTAGAACATATATATCCAGTACATGCAACATTTTTCATCAATGCACATAGAAAAGCTACTTTCAGTTAATTGCATTCTAGAACATATATATCCAGTACATGCAACATTTTTCATCAATACACATAGAAAAGCTACTTTCAGTTAATTGTATTCTAGATAATATATGTCCAATACGTGCAAAATTTTTCATTAATGCACATAGAAAAGCTTCTTTCAGTTGATACTAGTGTGCATGTACCAAAACAATGTACATGTGCAAACACTTGCACAGATAACATAACAAGGCAGTTCAATTTTAAGTTGAGTTCTAGAAGTTCTAAAACATGAACCCAAAGAAAAGAAATTGTTGGGCAGTTCAATAAAAAAAAATCCAATGGAATGCCATCTTCAATGATCCGTTCATGATCGGATTTTGACATTTTCCATTTCTTAATTTTCATTTTTTTCTTTGATTGAACCTCTATCAACTTTATGCTTGTTGCACACACCAAGTGACTATATTGACAACTTATGACATTAGGTTCATAGTCTTCAAAGTAAACAAAATCCCCACTTTGATTATTTTGTCTGAAAAAATAACCTTTCAGTATAATAGACCCTATGTCATATTGAAACCTATGATCATTATAGTTTTCTAATAATTTCATCTTTCGTTCAGTGAAACGCACCAAATAATAATTCACATTTTCATCGTTGATAGTAGGTGCAATTACAGCAAAAACATCTTCTGCATAATAAAACAAACTTATATGTATTTAAATTTAGCTCATAATTAACATGAAAAATTAACTTTAAAATAATTTTAGTATCTATTTCTAGATCTCTATCATTTGAAAGAAATTCAAATGTTACATTCTCTAACAAGATCAGAAACTTGATCACCTCAGATGATATTGTAGTCACCACTGATTGCATCTCTTCAAACATTGTAACGGACATTTTCCCCTTTGTATTTAGCTTTGTATGTTTCCAATTTTTTACATACATTTTTTTTTCACAAACATCATTGGATTCTTTGTTTTCTATGCAAACATGACAAAAACAAGAATATTTTCTTTTATCCAATGCAAACACATTTGTGGACAACTTTGTTTTAATTGAATGCAATTTTTGAGTCTCTTTTATTATTTCAACGTCATTTCCAATCGATCTATCTACATCTTCAACCTCAATATGCCAAAAAAAACCTATATGGAAAATTCAAAGAAGAATGTAAATATGATATCAAAATACCAAAAAAAGTTAATCATTGTGATAAATGTACATTGTTTAAAATTAAATATCCAATAAAAATTAGATTGAATGTACCTTCGTACTTCCCTTGATCGGTTAGTCTCATGGCTTAGTGCAGCGATGCACCATTGAACAACTTCTTTAGCGTCCACAAGTCGGTTTGCAAAGGGGTCCATTTCATATCTTTGAAGTGCTCGTTTTATGCATGCCCCTACACCGTCATGTTCTCATTTTCCATGACCAGTCTCAAAGAAATTCCAACAATGTTTAATGCAGGTTTTCATATGAAGACAACACAACCAAAAGAATGATCGTGAAGATTTGAATTGACATGCGCATCCATCTGACCATATCCAATGTTCATTGAATTTTATTCCACGACTTTTCAAAGAGTCATAAATATTTCCAAAATAGTGTTGTACAAAATATGTATCATGTGTATGATCGTCACTAATATAAAAGTGATATTCTTTAATAACATGTTGATTTTCACTGGTGCTTTCTATATGATCAATGTTTTGTTCAGCGTGTATATATAGAATATGGATGAGCATGGAGACTTGGTCATAATGATAGTATTCACTCTAAATTTATTTTTGTGGAACAAATGTGTAGTTTTCTGCAAAATCAATTACTAACAAAATGGTCCATGGTGGAAAAACTTCACGGGATTTTTTGAATTGCAAGTCCTGCCATCGAGCTCTATGCTTGGTGTATTTGCCTTAGACTTTCTCAAAAAATTTATCACAAAAATTTATTCTTCTTGTAATTCAATTCTTTTAGCACTGTTTGAACCTTGAATCAATGTATAGATATATTCATATCTCTTCCATTTCAATTTCATTTTGGACAATGATTGATCATTTATATCAATATGATATTTGTTTTGAAATTTAGTCAAATTTCCACAATCATCGAATTTTTTACCTCCAACACATTTCTTTTCGTAAAATAATTCATCGCTTTCTCTTCCACATAAAATTTGAGATATGAAATCACAGATAGTGGATGGAGGAGGTGAATCTTTCCAAAATGTTCTACCAAAATTAAGGAATATGTCATAATATAACTGAAATTCCACATGATAACGACAACAACAAATGTCGCGTACGGTGATAGGTTTTACATACCATGGTTTTTGTTGCACAAAAGCACTGATTGAGAAATAAATTTCATGATTGTCTTCTTTGAACTTGTTGAACAACTCTATCTAAGTGGTTTCCAAGAAATGTTTTGGATGTGTTTCGTACTAATTTCGTGTTATTCTTCTTCACATCACATCTCTTTCATTTGGCGAAACACATGAATTTTTCTTCCAATATTCATATATTGTTTTTTTAACATTTTCTCCAAGTCTATCTTTGTATGGTTGCCTACAAATAGCTCTTCAGCAAGCGAGTTCATCATTTACATCTATTTGCAACCAAAATTTCTGATGTTTGTGTAAAGTTTTCGTGGGGTTCCTAATGCTCGTGCCATAGATTTTACCAAGTGATTCTCTTTAGTACTTGATGAAACCATTGCCATATGTATTGCTCTACGTGCAACTGAAACATTTTTCTGTCTAGATCTTCTAATTGAATTTATAGCACTATTTATATTCTGTATCGCATTTTTCTTCATTTTTTATCTTTTGTTGATTTTTGAATACCCAATAAGATCGTAGCTTCTTTTAATTTCCTTAATGATAGGAGACCTTTCAACAATTGGACTTGAACTGCCACCTTTTCCTTTATGAAGTACGTATCAAAAATGTGATTAACATGATATCATATAACATGGTCAGCTCTTTTATCTCCATATGTGTGAGTGTCAACATTTTCAAACATCTCATCATCGACATCGATTTCATCTGTACATATTCAAATTAATAGTACATAATAATTTTACATATTCAATAAATAATTAAACTAATAAATATGTATAATCTCAACAATATGTGCATGTGTTCAACATATATATATATATATATATACACACACACACACACCTTGTGATTCAATTTCTTCACTTGAATTTCTTTCAACATTTTCACCATATTCAACCATTGGTTCAATATGTCTTTCACTTTGTCTTTCAAAATTTTGTATCTCATCATCAATTTTTTGAGGAATATCTCTCTCTGTTTACATTGAAAAATATTTTTCAAATTAGTTCATCAAATAAATATTAAGCTTCACATTTTACACTAGGAAAATTTTAAATATCAAATACATAATATTTACATTTACATACCTACTTCAACTTCTATTTGAGGTTGATTTTCCCTTTCAATATTTGAGAGTGCTTCTCTCTTTCTTTTGCAAGATTCTCTCCCTTGTTCTCTACGTTCCTTAGGGTCTCTTGTTCGATCATATTTTCTCGTGAAATTCCTTCGATTTCCCATGATAATAGACTATGAAGTTCAAAAAATTTCCTTAAAAAATTGAGACAAAAAATCAATTAAAAAAAAACATAACAAAAGATTTAATTTAAAAAAAAAAAATTTATTTTAAAATTTTTGCAAAAAATACATACTTCAATCCAAAACACTTACTTTAAAAAATCCGAGAAAAAAATGTCTTATAAAAATGAAATGAAGCTCAAAATATTTCCTTCTAAGTCCTGCAAAAAAAATTCATTTAAAAAGTTAGACAAAAATGCATTTTAAAAAATCATTATAAAAGATTTACTTCAACCCAAAACACATACTCTAAAAAAATACCTCCAAAAAATGTCCATTAAAAATTAAGCCCAACTTCTTAAAAAATGTCACTTTAAAAAAATACCTCCAAAAAGCCTTTAAAAAAATATCACTTTAAAAATACCTGCAAAAAATGTCCTTTGAATATTAAGCCTAAAATGAGTCCTTTCGAAATTAAGTCCAAAAAATGATTTTTGGAAATTAAGCCCAAAAACCTCTACAAACAAAATACATCCAAAAAAATGTCCTTTGAAAATTAAGCCCAAAACCTCTAAAAACAATGAAAATTAAGCCCAAAACTTCTAAAAACAAAATACCTTAAAAAAATTTTGAAAATTAAGCCCAAAACTTCTAAAAACAAAATACCTTAAAAAATAAACAATGAAAATTAAGCCCAAAACCTCTAAAAAAAAAATACCTTAAAAAAAAAAGAATCCCAAAAAACATCAAAAAAATGTATCACATACTTTGAAGAAATGTCCTTTGAATGTTATGCCAAAAATATTCCTTAAACCCAAAAAAATCCTTTGCAAAATCAAACCAAATGAAGAAATGTGCGAAATTATGTGAAAATAATGAATGTATTTACTTCAATTTATATGGCTGCGAATTTATTTTTTGGAGGGGCTTCTCTGAATTTTCCAACCGACGTAAAGTTAATTAAAATTTCGGCCAAACTTTTGTAAGAAATTCAATAGAATGTTTTTTTTGTTATACTTGACAGGTCGTCAAGGCAAAAAACAATTCTACAATTATGCAGAGTCGAGCTCTCAACACATTTATTCAACTTTGGACTGATTAAACTCCATGAAACTTTGTGAATTAACCATCAAAGCCAAGACAAGAATTTGCAGAATTCAATCTAATTTCATGAAATATAACTTTTATGGAATTTCATAAATATTTACTAATTTTAATTAATTTTGTATTAAAATGGGTGCAAACAATTTCTGAAGGTCATTATGATTCAGTGAAATCAATGTTCTGTATCTTCCAAAATACACTGTAAAAAATTGAAAAAATTATGGTGCATTAAATTGGTCCATCATCTGTAATGGGTAGTTTTTATATTTTTAGTTTATAACTTATATGTTGAGAAATTTCATGCATCTCGAAACATATTCAAAATATGCAGTTTTTTCATATTAGATCAATTCAAAAAATTCTAGTAATTCTGATATGCATAAGTTTTTTTCGTAAATATAACAAAATCGAAGTAGACTCTGTATAGATTGTTGTAATACATTTTGTTTCTCAAAAACACAATTTTTTCAAAGAATACACCAGCACGTATTAACATGACTTTTTATGAATCCTTTGATTGTTAAAAAACACACACTCAAAGAAACACTAAGTTGACATATAGAATGTGTATAAATAAATTCCAAAAAATAAGTAATAGAAAGCTAATAAAATTTCTGACAACTTTTATTTTTATCGCAAAATGAAATTCTAAGTGAATTTTTTTCCCAAAATATGGCAAAAAGTGTAACTCAACTTCACATTTTCACCCCCTCCTATGTGGAATCTTCAGCGAGTAAGTTCTTCCACTTGCTGAGATACTATAAAATTGATCAATTTTGTAGTTGTCGAGTTCTTGTTTCCATAACTGCTACAAAACGTCTTTTGCTGCGATGTTGATCTTCGTGTTGTTTCATTCGATTCTGCACCAAAGTTAGGTTATCCTTTGAGAGTTCGAGAGCTTATTGTTGATGCTTGATGTGATATACCATTGCTTTATCATCCATATTAGCCTTCATTTGATCCTTCAAACCATCCAAATTAGCCTCCATGTCTTCTTTTAAACCATCTATGCCATCTTTGGTTGCTCTTTGTAAGATCAAAATTCTTGGTACCGTAATTTTCATATATCATACTGCAATTCTTTCTCTTCATGCATCATAGTAGAGATTTCAGAGGGCTTAATGGATGTGGAATTATTTTTAGGGGGAATTTTAGAACACAATACTGATATCTAAGCTTCAATTTTCTCTTGGGATCACTTCAAACTGATTTTTCAAACAAGACTTACGCAATTTGAAAAAAAATACACACCTTTTTCTTTCTTTTGAGGAGCTTGATATTGAAACCGAATAATCTCTATGATTTTAGATCTTCAACTTATAAATTTATGTCTTGCAGTAGCCCTGTGAATCTTCTTTCCAATGCCACAGGTCTGACCTGATTTGGAGTCTTCAAGGAAAGGTTATGCCCAATCTCCCAAAATTACCTAAGTATGGACTCGTTCAGTAAAACGAACTTGTACGACATGCCACATGTCATTGTTTCCTCCTTCGGATTTGAAATTGATATACAAAAAACCACATTTCGTGTACTTTCGGCCACTTTTTACAGAATTCCAATCCGATGCTTAGAAAGAGAGTTATGATGATTTTCCCAAGGTCACCTCTTTGAGATGAAATTTGGGAGCCTGCAAAAATCCTAAATTCCACAGATCATATCTCTCGAAAACATTGCGAACCAAGATCTGAAATGTTTAGACAATCTTCCTTAGGATTTATTTGGAAATGGTTTTTTTTAGCTTCTGAACCTTCGTAGAAAAAAAGTTACAACGAAAATGCCACGATGACCTGTTTGAAGCAACGAAACTCTAGAATCCAAAGCTTAGATACCAAATGTTATGAAACCAACTCCCAAAATAGAAGAAAAGAGAGATCAACGCTTTAGAAATCAACCACTTCGAGGGGGAAACCTCCTTTACATTATATAAATGAACAATTCTTAGATGATGCAAATGACAATACCTCCTTTCTATATATAAGAGTCCATGGAGTCACAATATAATCCTAACCGACCTAACAATAATAATGTAAGGGCACAACAATAACAATAGTGGCTTTTATAGGGCACAATAATAATAATATGGGGGCTACAGGGATACAAAAATAACAATAAGGGGGCTACACTAACAAAAATAATGGGATAAACTAGTATTATAGGGACCTAACATTAACCCTTGCACCATCACAAAGATCTATCTTCTAACAAGGCTATTAACACGGATGCATTACTCGCACGAATATAGAGACCTATTTAACTTTAGACAATGCACATTCAATAATCATAACAACAACATATTTAAAATTAAATCAACACATTAACGTGTAAACATTGGATTCATAATAGATTAGAATTCGCCAAATCTTCTCTTTATTAATTGATCTTCAATGAGTACAATATTTTTCACCTACGCACACAGTAGAAAATGCCTTGTAATAGCAGTGTCCTTGCACACAACTCATGACTCTTCTTCAGGTCCCCACACACACAAGAACAAGAGCCTATCTTGTCCCAGACCAATTACAAAACTTGCCCAAAATCAGATCATTACATTCAATTTTTCAGCAATCACATTCTATCTAACTTGAATTGACTCTTCCATACTTATAGGACTTAAACGTGCAATTACCATGGTCTCAAACCATGGTTTGAGACTCATGGTTTCCCTTTTTAGTCATTACAATGATAAAGGATCTTTGACCCACCCCAAAGCCCCTTTACTTTTTCTCGCAATGCATTTTAATAAAACTTAACCCAAAATTTTACCCTAGGGGACCCTAACCCAACACCACTGCTTCTCCTTAGTTACTTAGGGACTTTAGCCCATTATGGTGTTCCTACATTACTTCGATGAAGACCAACATAGGGAACAGAGGGCTGCCACCTATCACTGTGAGATGTCCATCTCTCACAATGAATACATGCTAGGAGGACTGCCCATCTTCTGTTGTAGAAGTCCTTCTCCACACACTAGTCTCAGGCTCGAAAATCCTGCTCTTTGTTTGATCAGATCCTTGAGCTCTAACAACTACCAAGCTAGCAGTCACCTTTGTCCCTCAATTTGCCTCACTTTGGCTCCATCGTAGACACTATCACGATGTCCTCCAGCACACCATAAGTTCCCAATCTCGTCCACACTTGGTCTTATCTCACGTCGCCCTTCAACAGTCCATGAGGTACCAAGTCCATGTTGTAGCATATACTCCTAGTTAGGTCATCCCCACAACTAGGATATACCCTTACACATGGTTGCCCACAGACTTCACCAATCTTCCCTTTGCCCTGTAATAAAGGAGATATTGCACAAATCTAAGCACCTGAATGTGTCCTCACCTACAACACCATCAATCCATCATACAAGGGTCCTTCTGCAACATACCTTGTTGTTGTCCTCTTGTATTCTCATCTAATGTGCCTATTGTCACCTTGACTACTTGGTAGGCCTCCCAACAATCCATGCGGGCTCCTCCAAACAACTCCTAAGGCCTCCTCAAGTTTCCTGTCAACTGATTCACGCAAGAGTCAACACTTTGACCCAATACATGACAAACCCTTACTCCAAGTTTGATGCCCAATCTCTGTGGAAACTATCACTGATCTAAGGCATCTAACCATGAGATTGTTGGGTATGTGTTATATTCTTTCCACGACTAAGCACGCGCTAAGAACCCTGCTTATCATTCAAATACAAAGCACATTGATGTTCAATATCACTTTGTTAGAGATATGGTTGAGGCTAAAAGGGTGTTGCTAGTAAAGGTGGACACTTTGAAGAATGTTGCAGATGCATTGACGAAGTCTGTGAGCACTCAGAAGTTTTCTTGGTGTAGAGAAAAAATGGGTGTTGAAGAATTGGGCCAATGACTAAGCTCTCCTGTGGCCCCCTGCGAAAAGAAAAAAACAAGTGGGAGAATGTTGGCTATGTGTTATATTATTTCCATGACTAAGCATGTGTGGGGGTTAAGAGGGGGGGCGATAGCCCCCACTGTCGGGGTTCGGGGCAACACCTCGACGAATTTTTTTTGTCCTTAATTTCCGGTGGGTAGTCCACGTTCATGATTTTGTGCATGGTTTTGCACATGGTTTTGGGGTACGATGGTTTTCGGCCCCTGGTATTTTTTGTAGATTCGGTCAAGGAAACTACGGTTATGTTCTAATCCAGGGTTAATGGATTAGGATTCATGTATGCTTTGGCATGTATATATATGTGTTGTAACACTAAAAGGAATATAATGAAAAATCAAGCTGGTCGTTTTGATTTGGGATCCAGGGGAAAATCTTTGTGTTTATCTGTTTTATGTTTTATGCTCTTGCTATTGTTTATTTTCTATTATAAGATTCATGTGTAGATCATTTCTGTTCAGGGTTAAAACCTATAGTGATCTGCCCTCTCCTCATTGACTTCCCCAGGTTTCCCATCATGATCCAAATTTGGTCAACGCCTTTGACCAACAAACCTCCATGAAACATTTTTGTACTTTGTTTGCAGTTGTTTTCCACTCCAGTTCTGCTTAAGGCATACCATGCAACCCTTAATCCTCCAACCAGTCAACAATTTTAAGCCCTTAAGGGCTGGGACCTGCCTTGGATAGGCACCTCCTATGCCACGTTGTCCCTTCCAGCCTTAGTTATCCTTAATGCTACCCTAAAGACACCTCCAGATGCTTGCTAAGGCATGTGGCCTAACACAACAACTTGATGTAGCCTTTGGCCTCCAATTAGCCGAAATAGTCACCCCACGCAACAATGTAATGTCCCTCCTGCTCCTCGGCCTATATTCCTAGCACCTCGGCCCTAGAAAAACTACTTAGACTAGCCTTTTTAGCCCTAAGACAGTCCTCAACCAAGTCCATTCTCACGCCTAGACTCTCGACCTCCAAACAGACCTGTTAGACCTATCTTTTAACCCTTAGACAATTCCTCAATAGATCCACATTCCTTCCCAGAACCTCGACCTCCTATGTAGTGTTTTTCCATGCTATCATTGACCCTCTCTATGTTGTGGCTAGCCTTCAATTTTAGAGTTACCTTCTTGGAGAATTGTCCCACAAAATGGATGCTAAAACACTTGCCTTTACCCTCCTTTTATACACAATTGAGGGGCTTCTATCTATGATGTAACATAAGGGTTTCCAACCTATCATAAGCCTAAAACACCTTAGGATGACCTAGACATGCAAGTGCAAACCCATTAGTAACCTTCAAAAATCCATAACTCCTCAACGACATCTCAGAATTAGATGATTTTCAATGCACCAGATTGGTCTCGACGAGCATTATCATCCTCATGCATCACATGTTGAAAAATAATCATGGTTTTGGACCAAATATTGATGGGTGCAAAACCCCCAATCTTGGATCTCAATCCCACAAGCTCATTTGTGGTGCTTTGACCTCCAACCCTTGAATTATGGGGCTTGGAGTGCCTCCCAAGCTACACAAAAATCAACACTCCCTCTTAGCGAGGGAGGTACTTCCAAGACTAGGAAGTAGCCATCATCATTCGGCGATGACACTAGCCCATCTGGCATCCATCACTGCAACATACCTTGTATATGAATATGAAAATTTTGGTAGTGCCTCTTCCTCGTCACATATGATCTTGAAGATCTCAAACCTCCATAGGGATGCTTCCTCTGAGGCTAGACTCCCTCTAAGGCTACATGATCTCCACTGGCTCATTCCTACAAGCACTCATCCTCTTGGATCAAAACTACTCGTGAAAATCCCACCAATCTCGGATATGCAACACCCCGATCTGATGAAGACACTAGCCTGCCAACCTATAGTCCATCACATGAAGCCATCTTGATCAACCTGATCTCATCCATGCCAAATAAACCCTCGAGCTATCCCAACCATCCATGACACATCAACGGAAGTCGACGATCAACTATATGCCCTACAATAAAGTGTTATTCACCAGGCTCACCACCAATCCTCCAGAACTTCGAGCCCATCTCACCATGTAATCTGTCAAAACCACATCTCCATGTATTCAACTGCACCTTCTACTCCATGATCTAGACACCGACAACTCCCTATGAGTTGCTTCATTGTGCATACTCTGATTCACTATCCTCCAAAGTAACTCAGATATCCTCGGATACCATGCTGAATTTCCATGACCTTGGGTATAGGTTAGAGTCTTAAATCCCTGGTGCTACCAAACCAAGAATCTCAACCACTAAACTACTTTTCACAACGGAAATATAAAGCAATAAATCATATATACACAAATATACACAATTGTTTAAATTTTCAACCCAACTTCAGTATATTTACAACATATAATACAACAGTATAGGGCTCCCGTACTAGGGATAATGGCCCTCATACATCCACTAGTACAAGACAAGATACTATGACCATATGGATGTAGCATCTACCAAATCCTCTTAGTCGTACCCTATACCTGCTCAGTCCTTTGACTTCCGATCTACAAAACTTGCCTCTATAAATGCCCCAAGTCCATCTGGCTACTAAATCTCGACTGTCCAATCTGCTCTCTAGTTGTCCCTTCATCCTTCAAGAGCACAACACATCAAAATTCTTGTCGAATTGTTCATATTTCCACTTGTGAACAAATCTAAATCTGCCCATTGCTTCTCTTCAGCTATCTAAGGACTTCAAACCACTATGGTCTTCCTGCACTGCTCCGATGAAGACAAACATATGGCACGAAGGGTTTCCATTTATCACTATGAGATATCCATATCTCACATTGACCACGAGCTATGAGGATTGTCCATCTTCTGCTGTAGAATTCCTTCTACACACACTAGTGTCGGGCTCCACAAACTTGATCTTGGTTGATGAGACCCTTGAGCTCCAACAACTGCCAGGCTAGCATTCACCTTTGTCCATCAAGGTGCTACACTTCGACTCTAACTTGGACACTATAAAGCTGTCCTCCAGCAGACCATAAGTGCCCAATCTTGTACACACTTGATCTTATCTCATGTTTCCCTTCAATAGTCCATGAGAGACCAAGTCTACGTTGTATCATCTAATCCTAGTTAGGGTATCCCCACACCTGGAAGAACCTTACACATGGTTGTTTATTTTGGGGTAGCATAAGATGTGCTCTAAGTTTCAAAATTTACAAGGAGGCTTAGACACATGTATTCCATATAACCCAGAAATCATTTGGTGAAATTCCATCCTGTTGAAAATACTGAGAGGGGGTGAATCAATATTTCTTTTCAATTGTTAATTTTACTAGTTAGATCACTTATATTTAGAAGAAAAAATGAACAACTATGGAATAGATACTTTTATTAATTTCTCCTTTACAATGAGTAAAGTACAATAATGATATAGGGCTCCAACCCAAGATGAAGACTCCAATCTTCCAAGCTCCAACCTGTATTGTGCCAAGCACAAAATTATACTTTCAAGCCTCCAAACTTCTCAATTTTGAGGCACCAACCTTAAGGGCTCCAATGCTATATTTGGTACAGGCTTCGACCTAGTTTCTTGGGGACTCCAATCCTCTAGGGCTCCAACCCTATCTTCCAAGGCACCAACCTTGTCTCTATGAGGCTCCAACCTCCTACTTAAATTCATCAAGATATATTTGGTGATACTTTACGACTCCCATTGTCTTCTTCAACGAGCCCTGAAAATATTTAAATATCCCCTCACTTAGTCTCCACGTCATTTAATCAATGACAACCTTGTTCTTCACATGAAGGTGTCTCCATTTCTCTTCATGGTACCTACATAATCTTCAAGGCCACTTCATGATGGCTTCAATGCATCATGACCTCCAAGGGTGCCTCCAAGAATTAAAGCAATGCTTGGTGATCACTTAAGATGTCTTCAATCTGTTGTCCCAAGAAATGTCTTCAATAGGTTGCTCAAGAATTTCCCAAGACTACTCCAATTCTTCTTCAAGATGTGATTTCCATCAAGAAGCCTCGATAGTCTTCTCTTCAAGACCCGCTTCAAGAAGCATTCAAAGCAATGTCTGATGTACTTCTCTCAAACATGTTCAAATTAGCGATACCAAGATTATCCTTCAAATCAAGTCTTCACAAGTTCAAAAATAATCCTTCAATTTGTCATTATGACAATGTTCCAAAGTAGTTGTCAAGCCAAGTATGCTCCTAGATGCTTCAAGGATAGTTTCAAGATGTCCTCACCATGCTGCTTTAAGGCTTCTAGTTTTGTCTAAAAAATGTCTTCAATAATGCTCTAACAGATTGCTACAATAAGCCTTCAAAATATGCTTCAAGGGGTCACCAACTATGCTGGTCCTTTCCAAATATTTTTTCAAGGTCTCTCACTTTAATACTCAAATTTCAATCAGGTTTCAAACAAGGCTAAGTCTGCTACAACAAAAAAATTACAACAAATGCTACAAGAAATTTGCAAGGCTTCTCCTTGAGCTTGCTCTCAAAGGTATCAGTGAGCTTCTCCAAAAAGTCTCCGATAGTTTTCCCTCAAAGGATGCTCAATTACCAACCACAGTTTTCAACAAATTATGATCAATTTGCAAGGTCGAAATTCAAAGTAACAAGTCTACATTTCTCAGAGATCTGAACTATTGTGCCATATGTATGAATATCGAAGATAAATACCTCAGGTTATGCCACAGGTATGAACTTAAAGTCTGAAAAATGAGCTCCTGTAGCCTGTCACAGTTCTAGCCAGCAATCTGAACTCATAAATAGTGGTGAGGTAGGAAGGCGTTACTCTGGGCACTCAAACATGTCTGAGTTCTCTTTTTAGAAGACTATCCACATAGGTAGATTACCCAATAATATTTTTGAGCTTCTATTGTCCTTGTCTTGTATGTGTATAGATAACCTAATCACCTAATTAACCCTAAAAATATTTCTCCTTGGCCTCCTGTAATTTCTCTATCTTCTCACTGCATTTTCTTCGAAATATTCATCGAAAACTGTGCTTAAAATGATGAGTCCAAACTCCTATTTATACTAGTTTTCGTTAGGAATGAGGGTATGTGACTCTTTGGAGGGAGGCTGACATGTGTCCTTGAGCATAGGTCAGGTCAATGTCAGAGTTAAATTCCTTAAATTAAAAAATCAATATCTCCCAAACTATTTGGAGTTTCAGGCCAAGTAATAGCTCATTGGAATGGAAAAATTATTCTCTAAAGGATGACATAGGTATCAAATTGAGAGGTTGCCTCTAAGATATTAAATGTTTTTTTTTTTTTTTAATGTGACTTGTCATTAATTAGTGCAGAATTTGAGGTAGGGCAAACATGCTTCTCTTGTTAGGCTTATTCATGGTTTTGGCTTCTTCATTGTTTAACACCTTCATCATAGGATCATGGCAGCACATCAGCAATGAGTGTATTACATAGTGGTGCAGGATATGTTATAAGCAGTATCATTAGGAAGGTATCTTTCAATCACATCATCACTTAGACTTCAAATCTTCATAAAACACCATGATTAAGTGTGGTCATATAAGAGTATATCATCATCAAAAGTATGGCTTCATTAAGTATAGTTCTTCACATCATGGGCTTGTACTTAAGGACTAGATCACCAATCAGACACTTGGCAACGTCTTAGGGAAAGACATCATCATCTGTAGCCAGGCATCTCAAGAATATTGACATCTCAGTCAAAGGCATATTGACATCAATGAAAACCTTGATTAACAATATCCCACTTTGTCATTGATCAAAATATTCTTGCCCTTTGAACATTCTCTCTCCCTTTGACATCAATGGCAAACGGGGTGACCAAGTACTCCCCCTGTCAAGCTACTTCTTTTCTTCATGAATAGTAGTCCTTCATAGGCATGTTACTCCCCTTGTCATGGTGCTATTTCTTTGGGAAATATGGTCCATGATATATGTGTTTGTATTTCTTCATCTGATGAACCAACTCCCCCTACCTGCATAAACTCCTCTAGCTTCAAGAAAGATTGCTTCCTTCTGATCGGGTGGAATAAGTCAATATAGGAATCATTTTCTTCAATAGAGCTTCTCCTAAGAGATTATCTATCAAAGGATGAATGTCTATGGGTGATTCATCAAATATTTCATAGGGCCCATTCAAGGATAACTTCTACAAGAAAACTCAGGAATCACAAAACTCCCCCTAAGTATATGCATGGTCTCCTTTTTGGTAGAGCCTCATCATCAAACACTTGGAATATCAAGGATGTCTTCATCAAATCAACAACATGGGTTGTTGGCTGGAGTGTTCAAGAAACTTTCAGTTTTCTTCCTTCTCCATACTTGTGTAAATTTCTTTTCTGGCTTGGTTGTCATAGTTCTAGCTTGTGTAGGGACCCAAGTCAAGTTACAATCACGTGCCATATGTCCAATTTTATGGAAATTGAAGCACTCCATATTGTTCATGAATGAGAAATCATGACTTCTTCTTGCAAAATTGCTTCTAGGAGATTGATAGGGACCATTATATTTGTCTTTGTGATATGCCCTACAATATTTTTCCATATACCCAAAGTTTGTACAAGAATAAGAATAACCAAGAAATATACTTTGGTACTTGGGAGATGGATTTTTCCTTGATGTACTTCTAACGTCTTTTTCCTTGGGATTCTTTGATGATATTCATTGCCTTTTGAATTCTTGATATCATCTGCAAGTCTCCTTGGAGTAGAATTTCTTTCGTTTTTGTCTTGATTCTTCTCCTTGCCTTTGCTAGAACTGGGAGCATCAAAATTTCTTTCTAGGTTCCTCACATCTTTGCTGTTTGAAGCATTATCATTCTTTCTTGAGGATTCACCTGCATAGCCAAGACTTGATTTATCAAGGGGAGACCTTTGATGACTTTTGATGTCATCTAGGGTTTGAGAGATTTTCAAGTTCTTATTCAGCAAGTCAACTTTATTTTTAAGAAATACAATTTCTCCTTTCAAATTTTCACAATCTTCATCTTTCATAACTAGTTGCTTCTTCATTTCTTCAATCATCCTTGTTGCTTCATGTGATTCGATTTTAAGGGAGAAGATATTTGATTTCATTATGAAGATTTCTTCATTATTCTTTGCTAGACCGCTCTCCATTTCTTCTTTTATTCTTGTAGCTTCACATGTTTCTGCCTTGAGAAGATTGATGTCTAATTTTAGTTTGAAGATTTCTTCATCCTTTTCTTCTAGTTGAGATTTAAGAGAGGAGACCTCTTCCTTGTATTGACCAATCTATGCTTCAAGATTGTTCAAGCTCTTAATTCTTTGTTCAAGGTGGCTTGACAAAGTTTCTTCCCTTTTCTTTGCCTTATCCAATTGATTTTTCATATATATGACCTCTTCATGATGCTTTCTTTTGTTTTGATGAAATTCCTTTTTAAGTTTAGCTAGCTCCTCATCTCTTTCTTGTACTTGAAGCTTGAAAAAATCGAATTCCTTCCTTGTCTTGTCTTGGTTACCATCTTGTGCTTTCTTCTTAACTTCCTAATTTTCCTTTTTCAAACTCTTAACCTCTTCCATGGAAGCCATAAGTTTATTCGGGAGATCTTCTTCAAAGTCTTCATTGTTCTCTTCATCTTCTAGGTCTTATTTAGCTTTGTTGTAATCTCTCTTATCTTCAGCTTCCTTAATGGATTATGGAATTATTTATTGTTTTCCATCATCTTCTTGACTAGATATCATTGTCAATGCTCCTTTTGAGTGAATATCATGAAGTTTGTCCCATATGACTTTTGTTGATGAACATTTTTTAAAATTGGCCTTCAAAGATTATAGTAACCCATTCAAAATTGCCTTCATTTCTATTGTATTGTACTCACTGGATTCTTCGTCCATCGTGTCATTAGTAATAACTGATTTCCAAACTTCAATTCTTTGAGTCTTTAGAAATTCCTCATTCTTTCCTCCCATATATCAAAATTTCCATTAAACAATGGAGCCTTCACAAATTTATTGACTTCAATTTCGATGGTTGAGGAAGACACATCTTTAGGAGGATTGGAGACTTTCTTCCTTGGAATTTCCATTTGTGTTCTAATGATCAACCTTCAAGCTGTTAGGATTTGAGTGAAGGTACTGGCTCTGATTCCAATTGTTGGAAATATTGAGAGGGGGGTGAATCAATATTTATTTTCAGTTGTTAATTTTATCAGTTAGATCACTTATATTTATAACACAAAATGAACAATGATGGAATACATACTTTTATTAATTTCTCCTTTACAATGAATAAAGTACAATAATGATATAGGGCTCCAATCTTAGATGAAGACTCCAATCTTCTAGGCTCCAACCTGTATTGTGCCAAGCACCAACTTGGACTTTCAAGGCTCCAACCTTGTCAATTTTGAGGCACCAACCTCAAGGGCTCCAACCCTATCTTTGGTACAGGCTCTGACCTGGTTTCTTGAGGACTCCAATCCTCTAAGGCTCCAACCCTATCTTCCAAGGCACCAAACTTATCTCTATGAGGCTCCAACCTCCTACTTCAATTCATCAAGATATATTTGTTATACTTAATGACTCCCAATGTCTTCTTCAATGAGCCCTGGAAATATTCAACTATCCCCTGACTTAGTCTCCACGTCATTTCATCAATGACAACCTTGTTCTTCACATGAAGGTGTCTCCACTGCTCTTCATGGTACCTAAACATAGTCTTCAGGGTCACCTCATGATGGCTTCAATGCATCATGATCTCCAAGGGTGTCTCCAAGAATTCAATCAATGCTTGGTGATGTCTCAAGACGTCTTCAATCAGTTGTCACAAGAAATGTCTTCAATAGGTTGCTCAAGAATATCCCAAGACTACTCCAATTCTTCTTCAAGATGCAATTTCCATCAAGAAGCCTTGATTTTCTCTTTAGGACCTGCTTCAAGAAGTCTTCAATGCAATGTCTGATGTACTGCTCTCAAACATGTTCAAATCAACTATACCAATATTAGCCTTCAAAGTAAGTCTTCACAAGTTCAAAAATAATCCTTCAATTTGACATTATGACAATGTTCCAAAGTAGTTGTCAACCCAAGTCTCCTCCTAGCTGCTTCTATGATGGTTTCAAGATGTCCACGCCATGTTGCTCTAAGGTTTCTAGTTTTGTCCAAAAAATTCCTTCAAGAATGTTCTAACATACCATGGAGGATTCATTGGGGGAGAAATACCATACCACGTGGGAAAAAATGACATAATATATTGGGGTATATATAGGGGGTAAAGGGTTTTTATATTAGCAGGTATAAAAATGGAATTCAAAGTTAATGAAAAAATATAAGGGGTATAAAATATGTTAATGAAAAAAATGGATACCTACAATATCTAGTGAAAGTAGGAGTTTTTAAATTGGGAAGGTGTATTGGGTTTGTATTGGTAGGGGGTTAAATAATGTGATTTTTATCTTCCAATATATAGTCAAATTAAGGGTATTTTTTAGTATGCCATGAACGCACGTGATATTTTAGAGGTTCATTGAGTGAAGCCCCCATGTAATAGACTGCTACAATAAGCCTTAAAAATATGCTTCAAGAGGTCACTACAAGAATAAGTCTGTTACAACAACAAAATTCCAACAACTCCTACAGGAAATTTGCAAGGCTGGTCCTTGAGTTTTCTGTCAAAGGTATCAATAGGCTGCTCCAAAGAGTCTCTAATAGTCTGCCCTCAAAGGATGCTCAATTACCAACCATAGTTTTCAACAAATTATGATCAATCTGCAAGGTCGAACTTCAAAGGAACAAGTATGGATTTCTCACAGATTTGAACTATTGTGACATATGTATGAATGTTGTAGATAAATACTCCAGATCATGCCACAGGTCTGAACTTAAAGTCTGAAAAAATGAGCTCCTGTAGCCTGTCACCCTTCTGTCCAACAATCCAAACTCTGAAACGGTGGTGAGGTACGAAGGTGTTACTTTGGGCAATCAAACATGTATGAGTTCTCTTTTTAGAAGACTATCCAGATAGGTAGATTACCCAATAAGATGTTTGAGCTTATGTTTTCCTAGTCATGTAAGTGTATAGATGACCCAATCACTGAATTAACCCTAAAACTCTTTCTCCTCGAGCTCTTGTAATTTCTCTGTCTTCTCACTATATTTTCTCTGGAATCTTCATCGAAAATTGTCCTTAAAACGATGAGTCCAAACTCCTATTTATACTGGTTTTTAATTGGAATGAGGGTACGTGACTCTTTGGAGGGGGGCCGACATATGTACTTGAGCATAGGTCGACTCAATGTTAGAGTTAATTTCCTTAAATTAAAAAATCAATATCTCCTAAACTATTTGGAGTTTTGAGCCAAGTAATAGCTCATTGGAAAGGAAAAATTATGCTCTAAAGGATGGAATAGGTATCAAATTGAGAGGTTGCCTCTAAGATAGTAAAAAATAATTTTTTAAAGTGACTGTTCAATAATTAGTGCAGAATTTGAGGTAGGGCACACAAGCTTCTCTTGTTAGGCTTATTCATTGTTTAACATATTCATCATAGGATAATGGCAACACATCAGCAATGAGTGTATTACATAGTGGCACAGGCTATGTTATAGGTAGTATCATTAGGAAGGTTTCTTTCAATCATCAATCATGTCATCACTTAGACTTCGAATATTCATAAAACACCATCATTAAGTGTGGTCATATAAGAGTATAACATCATCAAAAGTATGGCTTCATTAAGTATATTTCTTCAGATCATGGGATTGTACTTAAGGACTAGGTCACCAATCAGATACTTGGGAACTTCTTAGGGTAAGACATCATCATCTGGAACCAAGAATCTCAAGAATATTGACATCTTAGTCAAAGCCATATTGACATCAATGACAACCTTGATTAACACATCCATATTGTATTCTATTAAAATAATTAATTATTTTTAAAATTATCTTAATTCTACACTTAGGAAAATAAAATAATTAAAGTGAATTAATAGAATATGGGTGTTAATGTTCTAGAAGAGGTGGATAAAGTCAAAATTTAATCATAGCCATTGATTAGAGATCTAATCTGGGTCATTGAAGTTTCAACGAGAAGACTATAAGAATGGCTTGAAGGGTCATTTGGAAATCACATTTGACAAGATGGAGAAAAGATGATAGATAGATTTCTTTAGTGAGTAGTGCTCATGGAGAAACTTTGATCGAAAGATCTTCCACAGAGGGGAAATAATTCTGGTTGGAAGGATTCCTGAGATGGAGAGTGCATAGCAGTAGAGACATAGAGAACCATAGTGCCAATGCAGAGCTAGTGGTGTAGTGCTTACACAGTCACTGCGCAGAGGCTGAAGGAAAGTCACAATTTTGTTGAGGAGACAACTTTGGGCAAGTGCCAGATCTTGAAGTGATTTTTCGGAGGCCAGGACATCTTATTTTCCAACCAGTAGACAGATCGGCACAAAGACAAGGGGAAACTGTAGCTATGACACATAGACTGCGCAGAGACAACGCATGACAATCTCTTTTGGATATTGATCAGTGCCAGGTTCCTGTGGAGAAGTGAGGTTTGTCTCATGAGATATTTTCTTTCAATTTCTCTGCATGATTTGATAGATGTGTCAATCATAGACTTGTACTCAAAAATAATTACTTCATAATAATATAAACCCTCATCTGTTGCACCGATTTTCCCGCATTGGGATTTTTTAGGGACATTGGTCCCAAAATAACTGTAGCAGATGTGTGTGTGATCTATTCTGGTTCAATTTTGTTTCTGCCTTTGTATTTATTCCGTAGTTTATTTGTGTAGGTTGTAGTGAGATGTTTTCAGTGTTTTCCGTAGGAAACTGCAAATAAATTGTTAAGTTAAAATTAACAATTAGGTGAATATATTCCAGTTGCTGCAATAAGATTCCAGTTTATAGAATTTTAACATGGTATCAGAGCTTGCTTAAGATGAGTGCAAGTGAAGCAAAGAACAAATCAAATAGATCCAACGTGGTAGAAGAAACTAGGGATCAAGGAGTTGCGTAAGCAACATATAGATTTCCCAGTGAAGTGCATAGTCCAAGCTAGGAGGGCTAGACCAGCAAGGAAAATATCTCCTTGAGTGAGGCGAAAGAGAGGTAGGATTGTTCCAGATTGTTGTTTGTTCGAGGTGGAGGGAGCAACATAGAAAATCTATGCAGATCAATAACTGAAGGGACACAGTTTTTTGTGTAGTAGTGATTGTTGGTGTAGAAGCGTCAGGAAGAGTAGCTGAAAGACATTTTTGGGGATTTCTGACCTCAGTGAGTTTCTTGCCTAAAGAATCTCAGATTTCCTGTGCAGTAGCAGTAGATTTTGTGGCTTGATCTAGCAGGGAGTGTGTAACTCTAGCTGTGCAGAGGGTTAGAGGCAACAAATTGACACTTTTTGGGTGAAATGACCACCATTGGATTGCGTGACTAGGATCGGTTGGAGGGTGCCTCCAACTATGTAATCTGGAAGGCAAGGGTTTCCTTCCTTCTTATATGAGCATGACCTCAAGAAATTTATCCACAGTTCTCTAGCTGCACTAGTGGATGTAAAACCATTAAGGGCTTTCAAGAAGAATATGGAAAAGGCCAAAATACTGATCCTCAATAGAGTGAAGGATCACATTGTGTCTCACATTTGTGACAAAGGGAAAACCAGGGAGATGTGGGAAGCATTGGCTACACTATATAAGGGATCTTCTGAGTAGTGAAATATGTTCTGGAGGAGAAAATGTGGACCACCAGGATGCAAAAGGGAGAGTGTATTGATCCGTTCCTATCTAGACTTCAGAAAAACTGAGATCAACTGGCAGCCATAGGAGAAAATCCTAAGGCCACAGAGATGGTCAGATTAGACCTCAAATCAGTGTTGGAAGAATATAAAGTCTTTTTCCAGAGCATCCTAGGCAGAGACAATTTGTCAGACTGGAAGTCGATGTGGGAAACTCTTCAGCAAGAAGAGATGAGGAGAGACTTACTCAAGTGTCAAATTGAGGGTGGCAACAACAGTGGTTCGAAGGTCAAGAAGGAGGAGGAGAATGCTACCCTTTCATCAAAGGGGTAGCAAGAGCAACACAGGAGGAATAAGGATCTTTCAAATATCAAGTGCTTCCGATGTGGCCAGATGGGACATTATGCCACACAATGTACTCTCAGAAAGAAGGACAAGGATGAGAAGCATGATCCTCAGGTTGGAGCAGCGAAGTTAGAGGAGGAGGAATTTTCTATGATTGCCCATATACCTCCAGGAGGGAGGTGGGGTGATTTGAAGTTGTAGACCTAGAGATCTACAATATTGGGCAGGATCCTTGAGGAGTCCACCTCTCAGATCAATACCTTGCTGCAGCAGCCCAAATCATAAGTAGTGGGATGGAGGGGTGCCAGTTGGTGCAGAGGAGTGCATAAGTGACAGTGCAGTGGTTATTAGCGCCAGAGTTTGAACAACGCAGAGAAGAGTTTCCAACAGTGGAGGAAGGCACAATGTCGAAGCCAGTAGCAACGCAACAATTTAAGAGGGACAACACAAAGGCTGGAAACAATCAGATCTTCATCATTGAGATGCATCATACTTGTCCAATTTTGGATGTTTTTCAGTGGCAGTAAGAAACTATGATGCAGTGGAGTGGCAGAGTCAGCAACATCACGTATGAAGAATTCAGAGAGAGTTGCAATATGGAGGCAGGGTTGATAGTGGTAGTGTCAGAAACAGTACAGATGCAACATTTGTGCAGGGTTGATGGGCAGCAGTGTCAGTCATCAACAACATAGAGGGAGATACTATAGGATCAAAGCAGTACTCAGAGGGTGTTTTGCTAGATTACATTCCTCGCTAAGAGGGAATGTTGATTTTCAGGTAGCATCAAATGTGCTCTAATTCTCAAAATTTGCAAGGAGGCTTAGACACATGTATTGCAAATAATCTAGAAATAGTCAGATTGTATTCTATTAAAATAATTAATTATTTTTAAATGTAACCTAAGTCTAAAATTAGGAAAATAAAATAATTAAAGTGAATTAATAGAATATGGGTGTGAATGTTCTAGAAAATGCAGATCAAGTAAAAAGTTAATATTAGCAATTGATTTAACAATTAAATTCATCATTCATCATTCTGGAATCTAAATTGAAAGCAAAACAAACTAGTATATTAGTATAACTATATACTATATACTGAAGCTTGAACACTAAAATAGTAAATTACTATATTCAATATTTATATAACTCAAAGTCTCAAACTAAAAAATAGTTAAGAGTGAGGAGTCAAGAATCAGTCCGAGGTCATCAATATCTAGTGTCACAACACAAAAGATAAAAATGAAAAGTAAAAATGGATAATGAACACTGAAAATAAAATCAAAATCAAGGACTCAATCTCAATGATTACTCAGCATCCCTTGGTTGTATAAAGTCACCAAGACCATCAATGGGAATGTTTCTATTTGAGTCAGGGTCACTCTCTTGAGTAACCAATGGAACTCCAACCAAAACATGTTGTAGCTCATCTAGTCCATCCTCATCATCTATCTATGCACTATCCTATGGATCCACATCCCATCGTGTTTTTGGTCCCCTCCCATACTCCAATGTCTTCCTATGTGCCAGATGTAAAGAATTGTGCACTGCAAATAAATTCTCTTCTCTCCTAGAGGAAAGTCTATTCCTCTTGATATGATGGATGAAGCTATAATTGGATCAATTCCTCTCTATTGCAGAGGAACTAGCAATCTGAGACAATAAGTGAATAACAAGTTGTTGGATCTCTGGAGCATCATCCCCATGCATGGTTGACCAACCAATGGGGTCATCCTAATAGGAGAGAAGTGCTCAACGACAGGAGAGAAGCGCTCGGTAGGAGAGAGGAGCTTTATGGTAGGAAAGAAGAGCTCGACGGAAGGAAATAATAGATCGACAATGGGCAAGAAAATTTGGGAAATGAATAGGTAAGTTAACCTAGGTAACTTTTTAATTTTTACTTTAGTTTTATTTATTTTTATTTTTTTAAGTTTTTATTTATTTATTTATTTATTTATTTATGTTTTTTAATTAAGTGAATTTTCAATTTTGTTGTTGTTGTTGTTTAATATTGGGGGTTATTAGACAAATTCAAAGGGGGACACATCCATCCTCAAAAAGGGATGCCTAAAAGCACCCCTTTTGAGGGGATTCCCAAAAGCACCATTTTTGGGGAGTCATGCCCCCCACATTGGTGAAACACACACCCCTATGTCTCCCTAAGAATCCCCAAAAAAAGTGCATAGGAAACACACCCTAAATGTCCCACATCCCAGGTGCATGGGGTAATATTCACTCGCTCAATTCAATGAGTCTACATTTATTTGGTTGCTAGGACCCCTCGGCGGCGAGTTGAGGAGGGGGGTGTGTGTTGGTGTAAATAATTTAGTTGTTAGTTATTCTTTACTTGGTGGATATTTACATTTATTTGGTTGCTAGGACCCCTCGACAATGAGTTGAGAAGAGGGGTGTGTGTTGGTGTAAACAATTTAGTTGTTACTTATTCTTGACTTGGTGGATATTTAATGTAGATCATGTTTGACATTGTGACTAACGTTATTTATGAGACCGAGATATGTATGTTTTTTATTATTAGTTTCATCCTTTTTAATGAGCACTCTAGCTCTTATTTACCCATTAGACACCCTCTTCTAGGCTGAATCATATGAGAATACCCATTTGGTTTCCTTCAAAATTATTGGCAATTTGATTGCCAATTTTTGTAGGGATATTGAATGAACTATTCGTGTTTAAATATGCTGATGTGATGCACTGCTAAATCATTGTGGTAGGAACAAGTATTTTGTGTTATTTCAATGATTACTATAGAATTCCCTGTATAGGGAAATATTATTGGAAATAGATTGTGGAATTAGTTTAGAATCTTTGATGTGGAATTAATCTAGATGCGAAGTGCATTTTAGATTTCGAACCTTTCTACGAAAATCCTTTGAATTTTCAAGCATGAGAGTGTAAGGTGGGATTTTGATGGAGTAGAAGACTCTGGAGAAAAAAGCAGTGTAGTTTCCAAAAAAATGAGGAATTACAACTAGAAGAGGACCCATCAAAATCAGATGCAATTATTAGAAATTCCCAAGATGATGTTAGTTAGTCACTTCATAGGAATTTGTTTTTGTTAAAGAATATTTAGAGAATTTTTAGGAGGAAATACGGTTTGAGAGTTGTAGGGTATCTTTGGGATTTGGTTGAAATCCCCAACAACCCAAAACCCGTGCTTTTAAATATCTTGGATACCAACCCATTTGGGTTCATCTTTGGAGGGAAGATTCTCCAAAGAATTTGATACACTGCATATTGTGTTCTTTTATCGCTTGTTCTAGATTAATGGAATACATATCAACATAGATTCTTGATTGCATCTCTTTAATTAGTGTTTGTAGTTGAGGATTCATCAAAATAATATTATTATTACGTGCCAGCTCTAGCAGTGCTACTGGCAGTGGTGTCCCTTCTTGTGAGCTGTGGCTTTATTTCTGTAGGACTTTATTCATTTCTTTGTTTAGTTGCATGTGTGCTTCAATTCCTTAACATAAAAATTTCATTTTTGCAGCAATAGTTATCGAAGCATTAGTTCATAGCTTTTGGAATTTGAGGGGAAATTAAATTCCTTTGAACTATTGTGTTTTCATTTATTTAGCAGTATTTTACTTCCACATCATTGTTCCTTTAATGTTATTTTTTAGCATTTTTAGATTCTGAGAATGACCTTAGTCATTATGAGTTGATTCTTTCTTTTGAATTCGTTGTAAATGTATGGATTAGAAATTATAGGCCAAAAATACTATATTTTAATAGGTTATATCCATATACAATACTCAAGGTTAGGTTTTCATTGTATAAATTTGTATGTTGCACAAGTTTCCGGTACACCGGTATTTTGGGTACGGGGAGAGCAAGTATCCGGTACGGCTAGAAGATTTGCCCAAATTTACAGGAAATATCAAGTTGGGAGCGACAATAATAAAATATGTTAAAATTTAGTATATACAAAAATAAAAATAAAATAATTAATTTTTTTCCATCCAAAACTTGCCAATTAAATTCCATCTTGCAATGAAATATGTAAAAGATTGAACTTTGAAACATTGCGAGAAAAAATTAAAATATTAGTCCATCAACAACTTTTGCCGATGAAATTCCTTGCTAGCGAAGAAACATGCGGAACTCCTAAACCGAAAAAAGGCTATTATTACATGATTATTATGTGATTTCATGCAACACTATATTATATTCAATTTCGAAATTAAGTTTGGAAATTTACAAAATGAAAGTGACTAACATGTTATTCTTTCTCTTTGTGACCATCATTGCAATTTGTTGAAACTTATCATTAAAGCTTCAAGATAGATTTCAAGAAAATAGAATTATTTGCAATTGTTGAACTTCAATATTTGCAATAGAAGTTGCTAAGGAATGACTGGCAACTGTCTATATTTTTTTCAAACATTTGCTACATCTCCACATCTCTGTTGCTTTATAGAGCACATGCAGTTCAACCCCATGAACTATCATGTATCACTTATAAAATAAACAAATGGTACCTTCTCTGGTCAAAATAGGCACCCGAAAGCGGTAAAAAATTTGCTTAAAATAGGTACTTGAAATGTCAAAATTTGTTGTAGTGAAGCTCTCGAAAAGCTCCAAAGTACCCTTTGAAGCTAAAGTTTCCTACCAGCTCCCAAGCTCCCGGGAGCAGGGGAGCATGGGGTACGTGCTCTACAATGGCTAGGAGCGGTACCCATGTTACTATGATAAGTACTAAAGGTTTAAGGACGACATTATATTGTAGTAGGTTATAGCCTTATAGCACCATGTACATGCCGACCATCTTGAAATTTTATGCACTTGGATTGGTAAATAAAATGCGTTCTTAATTTTTTATTTTTCCAGGCGTCTCAAGGGACCAAGAAGGGACCAAAATGGGCATGGGCTTCTTCTATCACCAAAAACATTAAATTAACACTTTTTTGTGTAGATATTGAGGAAGTTTTTTGGAATACTATGTCCCATGTTTTTAGCAGACACTTCATTCATTTTTAGGGACAAAAAACTCATAATAAAGTTTCAAAGAATGTTAAACCAAAAATATATAGAGAAATAATATGACTAGTGAGTGTAAAGAGAATAAGAAAGCTAATCAATAATAATATAAATTAATTTTATAAAGTTAAGTTTAAATTGAAATAAATAAAAATAGTAAAAATAATTAATATTAATGAATTTAATGAGGAAAGAAAGATCACATAACTAATAATAAAAAAATAGAATTTGGTTAAACTAAATATAATACTGATGAAATAAGGGTTAACTATATATATTAAAAACAATAAATTAGTTGAAAGTCAAATTAGAATTAATATCTAATTTGGTTATCGAGGGTTCCCCTCCTGTTCATTCAAGGGACTACTGATAAGATCGGTAGGATCCTTAAGAAACATAATGTTTCCTCGACTTTCAAGTCCCTCAGTACTATTCAAAGTTCTCTAAAGTTGGTTAAAGACCCGGTAAGCCCCAGGGATGGTAAAGGTGTTTACCTAATTCCTTGTTCCCGTGGGGCTCCATACATTGGTGAAATTGGTCATTCCATTAATCAAAGGATTCATGAGCACGTGGCGGAGCTAAAGCATAGTAGGTCACGCTCCTTTGCCTTAGCAGAGCACACGGAAAATATGAAACGTCACATTTGCATCGAAGAAGCTAAGGTTATTGCTAGGATTGACCATTTTCATCACCGTAAGTTAAGGGAAATGTTAGAAATCGAGAAAAGGCCTGTTAACATTAATAGAGATGATTTAGTTGATGTTGGATCCTAACCCTTCATCCTTAGTTGTTGTTTGGCTTTAGCGCCCCTTCGCACTTTTCTCTTTTTTGATTTCCCTATTTATTTTTATCCCTTCTTTGATCCCTTATATATATATATATATATATATATAGATAAAAGCTAATTGACCTTAAATTAAATTAATAATATTAAATTAAATTAATAATATTAAATTAAATTAATGAAAATATATTTATAGTATATAATATTTTTATTTTTTCTAAGTAAAACTATTTCTATTAAGTAGTCAAACCAGAGTTACAATTCTCATCCTCGGGCATGGAGGAATCCATGGCTGAGGGAATAAGTAGAGCACTGCTGTCCAAAACTAGAGTCCAACCATTACAGGCTGCCCATTTCGGGAAACCAGCCTTAACAACAGTACAAAAATATATAAAAAGGACTAAGCATAGATAGCATAAAAACTAGTAAACGACGAAATTCGAGGGGCAAATTCTAAGGTGAGTCTTCATGCGAGTCGCTAGGGGGAGGCGATTCTTCAAAAATCCTGCAGATGTATCCATATTCGAGAGCACCCGAGCCTTGGTCTGCTTCTTCATGTGGCTTGAGTAGAGAAGAAGGACGTCCAAGGCCTTCCTCCGAAGTGTCCCGAGCTGCGCAAACCTGCATGAACGCTGAGTTGTCCTGAGCGGCCATCAAGGTGCTCTCTTCTTTCATCAAGGGGGAGCTCGAATGGAGTAACCCCAAGAGCCTCGGCTCCGCCTTCGTCTCAAAATCATTGTCTTTTGAAGTGGAGCTTGAAGCAGGCTTCACAGGCAGTGCTTTCAGTTTGCGGGGGAGGGAGGCGGGCTCGGCAGCAATGGTGGATTTGCGGGCTCTCTTCTTGTAGCGAGAGGAGGAGGGTGGAGCATAGGAGCTAGGGAAGTGCTTAGGATAGGCTGAAGGGTCAGAGAACACCGCGAGAGGTGAGGTTGGAGCGGGGAAGGAGGGCACCATGTTCGCCATATCCCAATCTGTAGAAAGGTTCAAATCCGGATGGAGATCTATCGAAAGAGGGGGCCGCGAAGGAAGGCCTCTTCCCCCCGCCCTTCTGCTGTGTTGCCGTTGGCGCCATGGAATCTTAGCGGCCTTAGGTAATGCGTAGTATTGATATGGAGACAAAACAGGAGACGAAGCCCAGAGGCTTCACGCCAGAGCCAGGGGATGCCGGAGCCACACAAGCGCAGGGAAGGCAAGCAGAGCAGGCAGGGGAGCCAAGGGAGGAGAAGGAATGGCAACATCATCATGCGGAGGGAGAAAACGTGACGCCGGAGTACGTCGAATGGAGGTGGCGCATGGGGGCGTTGAAGCCCAGCCCACACGAGGAGTTAAGGCTACTGGTTTCCCAGTCATGTCACATGGGCGTGCGTGTGGTGAGCCACATGGTCGCCCGTGCACCCACCGAAACTATATGGCACCCGCATCCGGGGATTTATAGTATATAATATTAAGAATAAATACATTAACCCTAATTTCCCATCTCTCGTGAGAATATGAACATCGAGGATGAAAATCACTTCCTCTTAGAGTGCCCCGCTTACAACCACATTAGAGCTCAATTTCATAATCTTTGCTGCAATAGTGATCTTCCTAGCCTTTTAAGATGTCAAAATTGTAGTGAGTTAGGGAAACTTCTCTCCAAATTTTTTGAGCATAGGAATAAAATCTTAAATCAAATTAAATAACTCTTTTAGTCCGAAGCAGAAAAGATTGGTCTCAAAGTGACGAACCATCATCATCATCATCAAATAAAATAAAAATATAATAATAAAACACATTATATTTGTTAACTAATAAACCGAATTGAATTTGATATAATAATAAAATAATTTAATATTATATTATAAATCTAATTATAGAGTCATTGTTAGATAAATTCTTTTTTATATATATTTCCTTCTAATTGGATATTATTATTATTCTTAATCACCTTTGACCAATAGTTTTTTTTTTTAATAAAGATATACTTTTATGATCAAAATTGTATTTATATAATAATTAATAATAACTTCTTGAACCCTAATTATATCTAAAATATATTATAATTATTAACTAATTAAACTAAATTAAATATAATATAATAATAAAATGATTTAATAAATTATTTCATTTATATATATTTTCTTTCCAAGTCAAACTAGTTGTTTTTCCTTAACAGATAGCTGGATTTTTTTCCATCTTTTAAACATGTCTCCTTGATCTCATTTTACCATACTGGCTAGTTCGAAACGTCTCAACAATATATAATCATATATGATTATAACAGAAAACAGTTTTTTACCAATAAATAAGAGTTAATTAGGAAAAATATAATATTGAAAATATTATATTTAACCAATTAAATTTGAATTAAAATAAAAAATATTTTAAGAAAATAAAATATATTAAAAAAGTGTAAAATGGAAAGAAAGATTAATTTAGTTTAATTTAAATAATGAGTGTAAAATAATAAAATAATAGATTATGGTCCCGATTAATAATAATATTAAAGAGAAAAAAGTTAATTATTTACATTAATATATTAAAATAATGAAATAATAGATTTTGGTTATAATGAATGTATTAAATGGTATTAAAAATAAATTAAAATTTAAATATAGGATTAAAGAAGTGTATAATAAATTTAAATTAAAAGTAGATTAAGGGAAGAATAAAATAAAAAAGGTAGAAGGAAATTAATTAATAATTTAAAATTTTTTTTTGGGGATCAGGTCAATTTGTTAAGGTGGGATTAGGTAAATATGACTGTACTGTTACTGGTGGTTTTAGGCTCCAGGTTTACGAGAACCCTTGGTTTTGCCCATAGTATTTATCATTGATGTAGCTTATTTATAGTCCAAAAAATTCTATGTTAAGTTGTCTAACTAGTAGGATCAAGTAATAGTATTTTTAGACATAACAACTTCTCTCTCGATGCTTTGTGATCCTAACATTTTCATATAATTATAAGTATGAAAAAAACAAGCTAGAAAATGAGAATTAGTGCTATCAACACGTGAAATCCCATCACATTTTCTCCAATAATGTCAAACAATGTGAGGCCAATGACATCGACAAACCTCACGATGGCTTTGCAAACAGTAGACACAACTTTTCATGTGTCCTGTGTTGAAACTTGAAAGTCTAAATATGTTTCCCAAATGACTTTTCCTAAATTTGTGTATCCATATAAGCTTCTGAATGAGTTTTCCGAAATATGTGTATTCTGAATGTTTGTATGTTTTCATAATAAAACTCACAGCAGACTTGTAGCAAGTTAATTTTCTGTTACACTAGTGCATGCCTTCAAATATTGCTACATCTGCCTCTCATCTAGAATTAGTGTATACTCTGCAATTACATTCACCTCCCCATCTGAGGGAAATTTGTGGAGTTGAACGTAGTGCTCCATCTCATGCCTCGGTTATATCTATGGAATAACACTTTTTATGTCAAACCACTGTCCGGTATAAGGGTTGTGTGCTTGATGTCAATTTTGAGATCATGTGGGAAACCAAACATCAAGCACACAACCCCTATACCCGACAGTGGTTTGACATAAAAAGTGCTATTCCATGGATAGAACTGAGCACTACGTTTAACTTCACAAATTTCCCAGAGATGAAGAGTCTGAAGCAATGGCAGAGTATGCAATAATTCTGGATGAGAGGCAGATGCAACAATATTTGAATGCGTGCACTAGTGTAAAGTAACAGAAATGTTGACCAGAGAAAAGCAGTGAATGACGATGTGGAAGAAAATTAACTCCACAAATTTCTGCGGTAGCAGAGTTGAAGTAATTGTGATGTATGCACTAATTCTGGATGAGAGTCAGATAATCGGGATGCAACAATATTTGAATGCGTGCACCAGTGTAACAGAAATGTTGACCAGAGAAGAGCAGTGGATGGCAATGCGGAAAAAAATTGATTTGCTGCAAGTCTGTTGTAGGTTTCATTATGAGAACATACAAACATTTAGAAGCAGCTTACATGGATACACATATTTAGGAAAGCTCATTTGTGATCATAACACTAATTCTCATTTTTCCAGCTTGTTTTCTTTCACATTCACTGCTATATATGAAAATGTTAGGATCACAAAGTATTGAGAGCAGTGGTGGTATTTAGATTTTAAAAACACTATTGTTTGCACTGTCTAGCAGGATAAGGAATTTTTTGGACTATAAATAAGCTATATCAAAGACAAATATTATGGCTAAGGTGCCCATAAACTTGGGTCTGAAACTACGGATAATTTAATAATTTGATTAAGTCAAATTTACTTTATTTACCCTAACAAACCACTTAAATTTGACTTCGAGAGATTCACATGGTCCTAGAGAAAAGGAAAAAATATATATATATATATATATATATAGCAAATGTCCGAAACATCTCCATTTCTTAGAAAATGTCTCCCATGGTGTTTCCCCTAGTTTTCTCAAAAATGGGATATGAAAAACGTTCCTAATGAGTTTCCTGTTGCAGAAAAGGATGAAAGGTGGTGGGTGCACTCTCTACTAGGAGTGTCCGCCTATGTACTACTGAGACGATATGTTATTTCCGTCTTCCCCTTGAGTTTAGTGAGGCTTTTCCTCGAGCCCTTCATCTTTGTTTCTCTTGGCCATTTTAGGCAAGTGTTGGTGAGCCAAATTTCCAAACCTGTTGATATATCAACCACTCGGCCTCACATGAGAATTTTCTGTTAAACATTTTCTGTCCACAAAGGAGAATTTATTGTTATTTCAGGGGGATTTCACATTATTGTTAAGCCTCCCTAGATTTTTGTTGCTGCAATATATCTCAAAAAATTAGAGAGAAAATTGAGCGCGAATGGCTACAGCAAAATGTCTTCAAAATGTAGAAACGACGGGAAAACCAACAAAACCCTTGAAAACTCATAGGGATTTCAAAAATCCTCAGGTGAATTTCTTGCTTGTACAAAGTTTGAAAAAAAAAACAGTGCCTGTGAATAGGAACCTCGTTGGCTTCCTTCTAATCGTACTAGAGACGTGTATGCATGCAAACAAGATGTTCGATTCTCCTTGGTTAGAAACCTGAAATCAACCTTGTGTATTCCTCTGAAATGTTCTACAGTTAAAATTAAGTGAAACCCCTGTAAGACTTGCATTGAAATCCTAAACAAAACCCTGGACGCAGTGAAATTTTGCTAATGCTTAGTGAATTGAGAATGTAACGAAGAATTTGAGGGAGAAAATGGACAGAACGAGGCCAGACACAGGCATGGATAGCAATCCATGGCTGGAAAGCCAGCAGTGTAGATATTGAAGAATTTTTCAGGAATACTATGTCCCATGTTTTGAGCAGACACTTCATCCATTTTTAAGACAAAAACTCAGAATAAAGTTTCAAAGAATGCTAAACCAAAATTATATAGAGAAAGAATATGACTATTGAATGTAAGGAGAAGAGAATAAAAATGATAATTAATAATAATATAAATTAATTTTAGAAAATTGAAATTAAATTAAAATAAATAAAAATATTAAAAATAATTAATATTAATGAATTTAATGAGGAAAGAAATATCACATAACTTATAATAAAAGAATATAATTTGGTTAAACTAAATATAATACTTATGAAATAAGGGTTAATCATATATATTAAAAACATTAAATTAGTTGAAAGTCAAATTAGAATTAATATCTAATTTGGTTATCTGGGTTCGCTTGTAGTTTATTCAAGAGACTATTGATAAGATCGCAAGCACTTTTATGAAACATAATGTTTCATGACTTTCAAGTCCCTCTATAATATTCAAAGTTCTCTAAAGTCGGTTAAAGATTTGGTAAGCCCCAGTGATGGTAAAGGTGTTTACCTAGTTCCTTGCTCCTGTGGAGCTCCATACATTGGTGAAACTGGTTGTTACATTAATCAAAGGATTCATGAGCATGTGACGGACCTTAAGCATGGTAGGTCACGCTCCTCTGCCTTAGCAGAGCATGCAGAAAAGACCTGCCTTAGCAGAGCACGCAGAAAAGACCAAACATCACATTTGCATCGACGAAGCTAAGGTAAGCTAAGGTTATTGCTAAGATTGACCATTTTCATCACCTTAAGTTAAGGGAAGAGTTAGAAAGAGAAAAGGCCTGTTAATATTAATAGAGATGATGGATGGAGTGTTATTAGATGTTGGATCGTGACCCATTATCCTTAGTTGTTGTTTGGCTTTAGTGCCCCTTCCCTCTTTTCTCTTTTTTGATTTCCCTATTTATTTTTACCCCTTTTTTAATCCCATATATATATATATATATATATATAAGCTCCTTCAGCCTTAATTTTTTAATAACTTAAATTAATAATATTAAATTAAATTAATGAAAATATACTTATATTATATAATACTAAGAATAAATACATTAACCCTGATTTCTCATTATTATCCTTTTAACGAATATATTTTAAATAAAATAAAAATATAATAATAAAACATATTATATTTATTAACTAATGAAACTAATTGAATTTGATATAATAATAAAATAATTTAATATTATATTATAAATCTAATTATAGAGTTATTGTTAGATAATTTATATATATATATATATATATTTCATTTTAATAGGATATTATTATTATTCTTAATCACCTTTGACCAATAGTTTTATTTTATTTTATTTTATTTTAAATAAAGATATATTTTAACGATTAAAATTGTATTTATATAATAATTAATAATAACTTCTTGAACCCTAATTATATCTAAAATATAATAATAAAGTGATTTAATAAATTATTTCATTTATATATTTTTTCTTTCTAAGTTAAACTAGTTGTTATTCCTTAAGAGTTAGCTGGATCCTTTCTCCATTTTTTTAAACTGTCTCTTTGATCTGATTTCTCATCTTGTTCTGAAAATAAACCACACTAACTGGTTTGAAAAGTCTCAACAATACATGATCATATATGATTATAACCGAAAACAGTTTTTTACAAATAAATAAAAGTTAATTAGGAAAAATATAATATTGAAAATATTATATTTAACCAATTAAATTTGAATTACAATAATTTTTTAAAAAATAAAATAAAATATATTGCTGATGATGATGGTGGTGGTGGTTAACGTCCACTGAGACCAATCTTTCGTAAATAAAAAGAGTTATTTAGTTTGATTTAAGATTTTATTTGTATACTCAAAAAGCTTGGACAGAAGCCTCTCGAGCTCACTATAATTTTGACATCTTAAAAGGCTAGGAAGGTCAGTATTGCAACAAAGATTATGAAATTGAGCTCTAATGTGGCTGTACGCCTGGCACTCTAAGAGGAAGTGATTTTCATCCTTGATGTTCATATTCTCACAGAGATGGCAGACCCTTTCCATCCATGGTGTTTTATGAACTGTCCAACGACTTGTTTCACTATAGAGCTCATGAGAGTTCATTCTAATCTTGGCTATATTAATTTTATTCTTTGAGCTAGTTAAAACAGATAGATACTTTTGATCTTCTAGGGTGGATTTGATGACCTCCTTATAATATCTTAATTTTCTTTTAGGTGCTACATATTTCTCACACCACATTTTTTCTTTGAAATTAGAAGTAAATTTTTTTTTAATGTTATTAATGTTTGCAATGCAACATTCTCGTCGATCTCCCAATGGTTTAACCAGGCCCTGGTGTCTTTATACCAACCTTGTTTAAGCCTTAGGTGGTTTTGGCTGGAATTTAAAGCTAGCTTAGGAAGTCTATGGTCTCCTATACTATTGAGCTTGTGCTTGTACAACAAAAGCCTAGTCATAGCTAGGCTCTCGATAGGGGAATGACCCACTTCTATAAGGAGAATAGGATGGGGTGTATTGTTTTTAATTTTAAGATTATAAGTTATAAAACGCTTCTAGATTTGCTCAATATTTCTCCATGATTAATTTAGTTTAATTTAAATAATAAATGTAAAATAATAAAATAATAGATTATGATCCCATTAATAATAATATTAAAGAGTGAAAAGTTAATTATTTGCATTAACATATTAAAATAATGAAATAATAGATTTTAAATTTGAATTACAATTAAAAAAAATTAAAAATTAAATATATTACAAAAATGTAAAATAGAAAGAAGAATTAATTTAGTTTAATTTAAATAATAAGTGTAAAATAATAGATTATAGTCTCATTAATAATAATATTAAAGAGCTAAAAGTTAATTATTTGCATTAACATATTAAAATAATGAAATAATATGAAATAATAGATTTTGGTTATAATGAATGTAATAAATGGTATTAAAAATAAATTAAAATTCAAATATAGGATTAAAGAAGTGTATAATAAATTTAAATTGGAATTTAGAATTAGATTAAGAGAAGAGTAAAATAAGGAAGGTTGAAAGAAATTAATTAATAATTTAAATTTATATATATATATATATATATATATATATATATATATATATATATATATAGATATATCTTTTGGGATCATGTTAATTTTCGGTAGTTGTCTATTCAGTAAAATCAAATCAAGGAATGATATCTTTAAACACAACAATGTCTCTCTCGATACTTTGTAATTATAAATCCCATCACATTTGCTCAAATAATGTCAAACAATGTGAGGCCAATGACATCAACAACCCTCACAATTGCTTTGCAAACATTAGATACAGATGAGCAACTTTTCATCGGTGCCCTGTGTTGAAACTTGAAAGGTCTAAATATGTTTTCCAATTGACTTTTCCTAAATATGTGTATCCATGTAAGCTTCTAAATGAGTTTACTCTCACAACAGACTCTCAACAAGTTAATTTTCTTTAACATGCCATCCACTGTTCTTCTCTTGTCAACATTTCTGTTACACTAGTGCATGCGGTCAAATATTGCTGCATCTCATCTCGAATTAATGCATACTCTGCAGTTACGTCCACCTCTGCATCTGAGGGAAATTTGTGGAGTTGAACGTAGTGCTCCATTTCGTGCCTCAGTTATATCTGTCGGGTATAGGGTTGTGCGTTTGCTGTCTAGTTTCCTAAATGGTATCAAAACCCTTGAGACCATGTGGGAAACCAGACATCAAGCACACAACTCCTATACCCAACAGTGGTTTGACATAAAAAGTGTTATTCCATGGATAGAATTGGGGCATGAATAGGAGTACTACATTCAAATCCACAAATTTCTCGCAGATGAAGACTTGGAAGCAATTGCAGAGTATGCAATAATTCTGGATGAGAGGCAGAAGCAACAATATTTGAATGCATGCACTAGTGTAATAGAAATGTTGACCAGAGAAGAGTAGTGAATGACAATGTGGAAGAAAAATAATTTGCTGGAGCACTACATTCAACTCCACAAATTTCCTGCAGAGTAAGAAGTAATTGCAGAGTATGCACTAATTATCGATGAGAATGAGAGTCCGATACAACAATATTTGAATGCGTGCATGCACCAGTGTAACAAGAATGTTGACCAGAGAAGAGCAGTGGATGGAAATGTGGAAGAAAATTGGTTTGTTGCGAGTCTCTTGTGGGTTTCATTATAAAAACATACAAACATTCAGAAATAGCTTACCTGGATACACATATTTAGGAAAACTCATTTGGGAAACACATTTAGACCTTCCAATCATCTGTGTCTAATGTTTACAAAACAATTGCTAGGGTTGTTGATGTCATTGGCCTTACATTTCCAACATAGTTGGAGAAAATGCAATGGGATTATTGTGATCATAGCACTAATTATCATTTTTCCATCTTGTTTTCTTTCACATTCACTGCTATATATGAAAATGTTAGGATCACAAAGTATGTAGAGAAGTGGTGTTATTTAGATTTTAAAGACACTATTGCTTGCTTGATCTCACTGTTTAGCAGGACAACTTTAATATGGAATTTTTTGGATTATAAATAAGCTACATTAAAGATAAATATTATGGAATTTTTTGGATTATAAATAAGTTACATTAAAGATAAATATTATGGGTAAATCACGGGTTCCCACAAACTTGGGTCTGAAACTACCTGTAACTTGATCAAGTCAAATTTACCTAATCCACTATAACAATCTCTTTAAACTTGACTTCATTAACATGATCATGGAAAAATAAAAATTATATATATATATATATATATATATATATATATATATATATATATATATATATATATATATATATATATATATATATATATATATATATATATATATATATAAAGCGATTAGTAAGTGCAGGAGAAATGGAGATTATATATCGTATAGCAAACGTCCATAATTATGGAAACATCTCCATTTCTTGAAAATGCTCCCATGGTGTTTCCCTAGTATTCAAAATGGGATATTGGAAACATTTGCATATTGGAAACATTTCTAATGAGTTTCCTATTGTAGAAAAGGGTGAAAATGGTGGGTGCACTCTCTAATAGAGGGAAGGGAGTGTCGCCTATGTAACAGGGACAATATGTTATTTCTATCTTCCCCTTCAATTTTAGCGAGGCTTTTCCTCAAGCCTTCTTAGAATACAGTACCCGGGGAATCCTAGAATCTTTGTTTCTCTTAGCCATTTTAGACAAGTGTTGGTTAGCCAAATTTCCAAACCTGTTGATATATCAACCACTTGGCTGTTAAACATTTTTTGTCCACAAAGGAGAATTTATTGTTATTCCAAGAGGATTTCACATTAGTGTTAAGCCTCCCTAGATTCCTATTGCTGTGATATATTCCTATTGCTGGGTGCCTTCTCCTGCAAGCGAGCCTGTTTTTTTATTTGTACATTTTGGCTTATATTACTGTATATATGTGTTGTAGCCGCTACAACACCACCCAAAATTTTGGGCATATTTAAAATTTCGGGTTCCCTCGTTGCTCGCTTAGCCATTAAGGTCTTTCACCTGATGTGTAGTCTATGACCTATCCCCAGACCCTCATGAGTTATCTCACCATCATGATTAGATTTTGTTGCTGTAATCACGCCATGTGTGAAGGGATTTCCATCCATGTATTCGAATGAAAACTTTTTGCATTTACATTAAAAGCTCTTGCACCATGGATTGTTTAGGCACTCAGATTGGGTACTTCACAAAGCTTATAATCTGATGTTAATCATTTTGAGGCATCGTTCTTTAAAGGTAAACTTGAACTAATTAATAATATAATGTTGTATACAGGTCGACCCCACAGTTGGTATAACAAGAAATATCACCATCGCATTAGGAGAAAGAAATGGGAATTAAAACAACAAGAACGCATCAGTTAGAGAGTTGTCAATCACAGTTGAGCCATGCTGTTCCGGATGTGTTTTTTCATTCCCAAAGGGAAAGGGTTACCTGACTCAAACATATATATATTGATAAACGTCGATGGTGGCTTGAAACAACAACAAGAATTTATCTGCAATATGGTACATGCGACAGGGTTTTTGTAAGAAACACTCAACATTCCAAATTATCATTTCCACATCATTTGGTGGGATCCTGATGAGCAACCTCTTCTAGCAGCTGAAGGTACCTCTGCGGTGGTAAGTATATGGAACCTTGAAAAGGAAATGGTTACAGTTTGGAATGAAAGATGATCACGATTCTTCATAATTCAATCGAGATGTGAATCTTTGACACAACCGATGAAGAAGCATGACTCTTAAAGTGCAGAAGTGGCCATAGTGTGCTTCCTATGTGTATGAGGGATTAGGGTAGAATGCAACATATTTTATCTACTGGGCAAGGCCAAGCTTTCCGAATTTTCTCTGGTATACAGGGTCAACAAAGTAGAGAACCTTCAGATGAAGAAATCAAAATGTCTCCAGTCATTACTTTTGATGTAGCTGAGATTCAGAGAAGAAGCTAGTGAAATATTGTCACTTGCCATTGGGGTGATCCTTACACATACACCCATATGGAGTCTTCATGACTTTGCAATTAGTGAACACATTGTGAAACCATGTTTGGAAGATTCAACACCAGTAAGGTCTTGCAGTGTCAATGCACATGGAGGTTGTGCAGTACTTGGAACAGAAGAAAGGTGATTTGAGCAGTTTAATATTCCATCGCGGATTAATCAAGGGACATATATCAAATATAAAGAAAAAAAAAACTATAATACGCACATAATAAAGCAATGGTTGGCATGGCATATGGAGATGCAAACACCGTTTGAATAACAACGAAGACATTAAGGTGTGGAGGGACGTGAGTTAAAGTCCAATGAGAAATTGATATCCCATTAGTTAAGAAGATATATCACCCAGGGATAGTCTTCTAGAAATTTCAGCAGGTGAGGTGATTCTTTATTTATTCGATACCACTACCATGCGACTATTTGTTGGGCACGTGGACTGTGTCATTAATTGGCGTTTTAGTGGAAATGGGAAGTTTTCATTGTCATCTATTATGGATGGGGGCATCACAGCGTATGGATTTGTGAGGAAAAGTGAAACGCTCTAGTGGACAAGCACATCGTTGACAACTAATCTCTTATTCTGCATGGTTTCAAAATAGTCTCCTCCTGCCCTTTTTTCACAGCTTTTTCCTTTTTTTAACAAAACATACTCTCACATGGGGTTTTTTCCACGTCGTTTTCGCTACATAAAATTGGCTCATGATTTGTTATTCCTTGTTATTTTAACTTGGATGAGACATACTCTCCACATCGAGAGGGGCCTCTTCACGACATTTTCTTCCACATAATTTCCAGCTACTCCCAAATGCCAAGCGTTACGCCTCCCAGGAATGCGTTAACGATATTTTGCAAATGCCCATGCACGACACCACGTGGGCCGTGTCACTAAATTAGTGTTTCAGTGGAGGCAGCCAGTGCTTGTTATTTTCCAGCGTGGATGAGACCATAAGAGTGGCAATATAATCCCGTCCAGAATGCATGCACATGGATTCAGCTGTGTCGGCTTTTTCATTGCCGTACGATACAGATCCGCGAGGAAAAACAAAACGCTCAATTGAACCAGCGCAGTAATGGCTATGGATTCCAGAATGAAAAATCCCTCAATATAGTAGATGAGAAATGTTCTATTACAAGCATAAAAGTTCCACCTTGAAAATTAAATCGAAGATGCTGATTCGAGGAGGCTTGGTGTTCGGTGTTAAATCATTATATTAAAAAGATCCGCAAGTTAAAACAAATTTTGTTGTCATGACCAAAACAAGTTTCATATCCGTGCTTCCAAAGAGGGCGTGAAATAACTAACTCACATCTAAATGCATATCCAGCAGATTGACGTTATTAGATTTTCTTTGGAAGACTGGTTTTGTTAACATCATGTAAATACAACGTGGCAATGGTGTTTGTTTGCTTACAACCTGACTTACCACCGCGGAGACAGAAGCTGTTCGTTATTAATTTTGATGCATGGTTAAAATTATTGATCCATCGATGAATCACCGTTAGAAGGGCAAGGGATTTATCAGAGTGCGCTCCTTCCTGCAACTACAACCAGATTTCGCGATCGAGCGACTCCTCCACACGTAAAAACCACTACATTCATTAAATGAAAGCAAGGTTCAATGCAGGATAGGACATTGCACCTAAGCCGAATGATGATTGCACGATGAAGACATCCAATGCTTTGAGTGCGGCTAAGCGTAGGATCACAAGTGAACATCAGATGCGAGCAAAATTGCGACCATGCGACCCTCGTGAGGTCACAGTTTAACCCAGGTCGCTGAGTCGCAAACTTGTGAGGCAAGGGCAAAGTGCGACTTGATGATATTAGTGACCCTATGACCCTTTTGAAATCTTAGCCCAAGTGGAGATAAAGTCGCGCGACCCCTCCAGGTCGCTGAGTTGCGATGCATGCTGCTGGATAGGAAATGTGACCATGTGACTGTGCGACCCCTCCAAGGTCGCAAGGTCGCAGAATGGTGTGCCCAAGAAAAGCCACGACCAAGGAGATTCTCTGACTGTGCGACCCCAGTTACAAAATGAAATTTTTTGTATTCGAGCGTGCAATGCTATTAGCTTGGCTGCAAGGAATCGTCATAAAATGCAATTATTCTATGGTGTTTTGGTGCAGTGTTTTGCTGTCCTTGCATATGAAAAGCCACTAATATGTCCTCCTTATGATTTTTAGCATGATGTTATGACGCCTGCTGTTTTACTTATGTCAGAGTATCTTATGCGTTGCCCCATCAATTCAGGACGAGATGTCGCTATTGGAACATTCCTATGCACCACGTTTCTCTCAGTTAACAAAGATGCTCGAATGTTTTGTCCCGAGGCTGTCAATTTTCTGCAAGCTCTGTTGATGTCCACGTTAGACACTAAGGAGGGCCTCAAAAGAGGGATGAAGTGAAATGCCCTACCCTTCTGCTGGAGCATCAAGAGTATAGACCTTGGCTGCATCTTTCAAGTGGGGTATCCGTTTTACCTCAACCTTTGGATTTTGCTATGATCATGGAGACTAGTGATGATGTGCCTCTCTCCACTCAAACATATACAGGGTGGCATACTTCTTTCTGTATCAAAAACGTTGAGAGGTTTTGCAAACATATATCATGACATTGTTTCATTCCTTGAAGCATTTGCATCCTTCTACCCCTGTCGCATGAAATAGTCAAGAAAATAAGACACCTAAGACTTTCCGATTGAAGATGATAGGTATTGCTTCTCTGATAAATGGGAAAATTGATGAGCATAAAATCTACGACAACCATTGAGGATGCGAATGAAGAAGCCCAGGCCTATCAAGAAATTCAATCCAATATTCGAAGAGAAATTTGTGCATGGGAAAGATTATGATCCTGACGGGGAAAGGGCACAGAGGAAGCTTACCCTAACCATCCTCTCCGATGATTCAGTAGCTCCACACGTGACCACACAGGGGTCTAAGTTTTCTATTTTCATTCTTTCAATTATTCAAACATGCTCTTAGTATCGATTTTAGATCATGAAGATGTGTAACCTAAGCTATGTGACTGCAGGTGGAAGCTATTGGTTTGCACGATGAGTTGGATTTTTCCCAATAAGCAAGAGGGCCTGTTTTCAAATCAAGGATGCGAGATAAAGAATATTGCTTTAAAATCCAACGATAGCCCAAGAAGGCCACAAGTTGCTGATCTGCCCAAGGTCGCAGGTCGCATATCTGCCAAGGTCGCAGGTCGCTAATGGCCCCAGGTCGTAGGTCGCATATCTGTCCGAGGTCGCAGGTCACGGATTGTCTGAGGTTGTAGGTCACGGATTGTTAGAGGTCGCAGGTCGCTGATGGCTAGAGGTCGCAAGTCGCAAAATATCTTGAGGTCGTAGGTCACAAATTCCCAAAGGTCGCAAGTCGCAGAGGTCGCCAGGTCGCTAATTCGCAGCCCCTATTAATGCTCGATGGTGCGACCCAGCAACTAGGTCGCAAGGTCGTAGAACCCAGTCAACAAAATAGACTGGGTCACAAAGAAGCCCAACAGCCAGGAAAGTGAAAAGTCAGGGAGCCCAAAGGGCAAGCTTTGCCCTATAAATGCTTCCTTCGAGAACTTGTAAAGGGATTCTATTTTTGGGACTCGAGCTGAGTACATTGTATTACCAGAGGATTATACATTTGAGCATGAATATAAGCATTTTGAAAAATCCCTTTGTGGATCTGGTGTTGTCATATGTATGAGCGCTATTGAGTATTATGTTTTCAGTTTCTGAACATCTTAGATTAAGGGAACTGTATCTTTAATTCATATCACATTTACATAACAATTTGCTGAGTATGTTAATGATGGTTAAGTTCATTTCACTTTCTTAACAAATGCTGATGGATTTTTTTATTAGCATTTGTGTTATCATTTAAAAATTTTAGGAAGTGAAGGGTGTTCTTTTACAAGCATGACCCTAATGAAGTGTTGTAAACAACACTTCCTTCGGTCTTCATGCTTTATTATTTCCTCTTGCTACTCGTAGTGTTACATGTATATTTAATGCATCAATCATATGTCTTGTATCATTTGATTAGGTGTGTATCCAATGTTTTATAGAGTTTAAGCGAGACCCAAAGAAAGGATAAATTAGTGGTAGCCAGACCCACACCCCGGATGGGATCCCTATTCCAAACGGTTCAAGGTCTAATTGGGACCTTTTACAAGGGAGATCCCCTGCTGTTGGCCAGACAGATTTTCCCGTCAACAGAATTGGCGCTAAAAGGAGGGCCAAATGACAAGCTGAGCCCTGAGAGCCTGCAGTTAATTTCATATCTGTAATGGCTCGTTCCCAAATCATTCTTCCGAGATGTTTGTCGGAGTTTTATGAGCCTCGATGTCTCATCCCCGATGAACTTATGTATCACTTGTCCTAGTTGAAATTCAATAGTGAAAACAGAGTGTCCATAACCCAACACCTTTTAGATTTGTATGAATTTGGTGAGTGCTACGAAATTGAAAAATTAAGGTTTGATTTGTTTTCTTTTCTTCCTCACCCTCGAAGGTCGCACTAAGCAATGGTGATGCACATTGCCGGAGGCTTCCATCCATTCATTTGAACAACTCGCCATTGAATTACAACAAACTTTTTGCAGGTACGATTTTAAAAGTGTATTGATAAAGCTAAATGACATCAGAATGGAACCTCAGGAACCTCTAGATGAACTTTCCATCAGATTTGTTCATTATTTTTTTGAGTTCCCTGAAAAGGACATTGATTGGAAGTTGTTAAGAGAATAGTTCATGTGTGTGATCCTCGTTTCCCTTGAACAATTTCAAGTAGCAACCCAGCCTGATCCTAGTGTTCCCTATGATGACCCGCAAGTTGCCCGCTATTCAGACTGCGTCCCCAATGTTTCCTTGTCCACCTCTCCGAGTCTAGACCACACTCCGAACTCCCTGGAGAGTATTGCTATTTGTGATATTCTTGCTCCTCCTCCTGAGTTGCTGGGCAGTGGAGTTGTGATCTCGAAAGAGGATATAGCCTATTATACTACATTTGAATCTTTCATGCACCCTGTCGAATCAGAGCTTGAAAACTATAGTGGAAAATTATCTCTCTCGGTTTGCGAAACCTACCTCGAGCCCACTCGATGTCTCCCTGGACACAGTCCTAAATCTGATTCACATACTGCTTATGAATCGAATCCTATCCCGGATGAAGTCGATTCCCTTACAGGGCCTGCCAGATCATTGTTTTCTCTGAATGACACGGATGCACGTGTTGAAAAGCCTTGTATGGTTAATGCCTCAACGACTCAATCTGCTCGTTCATTATTCCCCGATTTATTTCACGATCCCGCCACACCAGTAATTTCTTCCAGACATTCAAAATTTATGTATACTGGTATTGGCAAAAATCATAAGCACGCAGATGACGTTTCACAATCACAATCCAAAATTGATGAATCTTTTAGATCTGATCTGTCTCACTCGAAATATTTAGACAACCATAGGAGCGTTTTCTTGTTAGGGCAAACTCAAGATGTCCCCTCTATTGATCCATCCCAGCCGGTAACTCTCGGGGAGCCCAACATGCCGGGTACCCAACTTGATCAAATCAATGGTTACAACGATCCATGCTTATCTAAAAACATATTCAATCATACCACTGAGGACTATCACTCGCATCTCTTTGCCGACCATATGGAGACACCAGAATTCGATGATTCGCTTTTGTAAGATTCAAGTACCCATCAGAAAATCGAAGCGCTTCAGTTTCTGCCGACCGTTTCTGAAATGACGATCCCCAAGTACCATGCTCCTCCCAGCATAACCGCGTCGAATTCACCCCACCCTGGAAAATCTAGAGAATCGGATACATCAATTTATCAATCTGTCAGTGTGCAAACATTTGACCGAATCAATACAAAGCCCACTGACATTTTGCAACTCACCACAATCCATGTTCACATCCATTTGCTTGTTGATCTCTCCAAACCATCAAAGTTGGGCAATCCCCTGCTCGAAGGTCTGGAGTTTGTTCAAGACGGTGAGGAATCACAGCCTCCACTAAACATGGATTCGGATCCTCATACCCTTGACCAAACCCAGGGGCAACCCCGAACTAGGGTTTTCAAAACTAGGGTTTCTGCACTTGGATTCGCAAGCATCTATGACTCGCCTGGCACGCGCTTAGTATTTCCATTTTATGAAACTGATCATCCTCCACACCATGATGAGGTTTCCATTTGGTTCAATGGATCTTATCCGATGAATATACTTGCAAACAGGCAATGTCTTACCCCCCTCCTGTCGGAACTAAGGTTATGCATGAATTGGTTTGTGTCATTCATAAAAAATGTTGAGTTTCAAGAACATATTGCTGTGTATCAGGATGAAAGTGGAATTCAGCTTGCACAATCTATTTTGGCATGTTCTTTGTTAAGTATCCATGATCTTCTTGCCATTGCACATGCTCTTCAGGTAAGTCTTGTTGTTGGTGCACGATTTTGTATGCTGGCTCTGATTATGAAAATTGTTGTTCTTGCAGGTCAGGAACTAATGCGGTGGCTGCACTAGAAAGCTCATTTCACATAACCCTACCACATCATTGGTTAAGCTAGGGTTTTAGGTGTAGGCTAGCTAGGACCTGTTAATAAAAATTTGTTAGTTCAACGTTTTTATTAGGTTTACTTGCCAAATTTGTACTTTATAATTTAAAAGTGTGTTTGATATTTTTGTTTACGATTAATATTTTAGGCATCATCATGTTACAAGTATTTTCCATTCATTTCTTTTTCAGTTGCTTGTTGCTGCATAAATAATCACTACTTGTATTGAGCTCCTTTTCCACCTACAACTGGTTGATCATTCTCACACATGGCGTGCATTGCATCTTGAGCCCTGTCTATTACATCGCGTCGTACACTGTCTTCCTCACATCATTTCCGCATATTGTTGATATAGCTTTGAAAATATTCCACATATCGCCTCTCATTGCATGAGCCCTCATTGAAACCCTACCATCTTGCAGACTTGTTCTGCCCTGGTTGCTGAAACCATAACCCCATTGTTTGTGTGAGATTGCGGTGGCTATCTCAAGAGGCAGTTTCCTCTCAGTACTAGTCATCGAAGTCACATTTTCAACAAGATCCTATGAGTCTAAACTTATTAGCTGGGGAGATATGAGTCGGTTGTTTGTGGGAGACCTAATGAGTTTGAATGGCCCAATACCCGTAAGCGTAAGCCTTGTGCCCAGAATAGTCTTGAACATCTTGATGATCTGTTTTGCGTGCTTCACCTATTGTGGTAGATGGGATGTGAAGGTTTGGCACAAGGGCAAACCCAAATCAGGATATCTTTCAGTTTCTGTAAAACAAGAAACAACCTCTCTTGCTCATAAAATAAGTCAGGATCCCTCATCCGCCCATGAAAAATAAGTGCCATGATCACATGAAAATAAGTGCTACAAGCACATGAAACAAATAAGGGTAAAGGATAGAGAAAGGCTTCCTGCACAGAGAGGCAAGGCAACGAACCTGCTGGGGTACTGACTAGGCTCGCTGGCAGCAGAGCAACGTTTGTGATTTCTTGAAGTGACTCCGCCAGGGTACTATCCAGGCCTGCTGGCAGCGGAGCAACACTAGAAACTTACTTTAAAAAATCCTGACAATAATAAACCCGTTGCCTTGCTCTTCACATCATCAACAAGCTACTGGCGTCTGTGAACTCTCTATTGATGTGTTCTGATTAGCGAGACCTAGTTGAGGCACAAGGACTGGGCATACCTGTAAAGGCCAAAGTAATTCAAAGGGTCCCTGCAGAACTTGTTCAATATTCCCTTGCATCACTATCTTGGCTCAGAATTTTGTTGTGATATTGACAGAGATGTTGGATTCTACCAGTGGTTCACCATTTGTTGTAGCCGCTACAACACCACCCAAAATTTTGGGTATATTTAAAATTTCGGGTTCCCCCGCTGCTCGCTTAGCCATTAAGGTATTTCACCTGACGTGTAGTCTATGACCTATACCCAGACCCTCATGAGATATCTCACCATCATGATCAGATGCTGTTGCTGCAATTGCGCCATGTGTGAAGGGATTGCCATGCATGTATTCGAATGAAAACTTTTTGCATTTACATTAAAATCTCTTGCACCATGGATTGTTTAGGCACTCGGATTGGGTACTTCACCAAGCTTATAATCTGATGTTAATCATTTTGAGGCATCATTATTTAAAGGGTAAACTTGAACTAATTAATACTATAATGTTGTATACAGGTCGACCCCACAGTTGGTATAACAAGCAATATCACCATCACATTAGGAGAAAGAAATGGGAATTAAAACAACAAGAATGCATCAGTTAGAGAGTTGTCAATAACGGTTGAGCCATGTCGTTCCGGATGTGTTTTTTCATTCCCAAAGGGAAAAGGTTACCTGACTCAAACATATATATATTGATAAACGTCGATGGTGGCTTGAAACAATAACAGGAATTTATCTGCAATATGGTACATGTGATAGGGTTTTTGTAAGAAACACTCGACATTCCAAATTCTCGTTTCCACATCATTTGGTGGGATCTTGATGAGAAACCTTTTTTAGCAGCTGAAGGTACCTCTTGGGTGGTAAGTATATGGAACCTTGAAAAGGAAACGGTTACAGTCTGGAATGAAAGATGATCATGATTCTTCATAATTCAATCAAGATGTGAATCTTTAACACAATCGATGAAGAAGCATGACTCTTAAAGTGTAGAAGTGACCATAGTGCGCTTCCTATGTATATGAGGGATTAGGGTAGAATGCAACATATTTTATCTGCTGGGCAAGGTAAAGCTTTCCAAATTTTCTCTGGTATACAGGGTCAACAAAGTAGAGAACCTTCAGATGAAGAAATCAAAATGTCTCCAGTCATTACTTTTGATGTAGCTGAGATTCAGGGAAGAAGCTAGTGAAATACTGTCACTTGCCATTGGGGTGATCCTTACACATACACCCATATGGCGTCTTCATGACTTTGCAATTAGTGAACACATTGTGAAACATTGTTTGGAAGATTCAACACCAGTAAGGTCTTGCAGTGTCAATGCACATGGAGGTTGTGCAGTACTTGGAACAGAAGAAAGGTGATTTGAGCAGTTTAATCTTCCATCACAGATTAATCAAGGGACATATATCGAATACAAAGAAAAAAAAAAACCTATAATACGCACATAATAAAGCATTGGTTTGCATGGCATATGGAGATGCAAACACCGTTTGAATAACAATGAAGACATTAAGGTGTGGAGGGACATGAGTTAAAGTCCAATGAGAAATTGATATCCCATTAGTTAAGAAGATATATCACCCAGGGATAGTCTTCTAGCAATTTCAGTAGGTGAGGTGATTCTTTATTTATTCGATACCACTACCATGCGACTATTTGTTGGGCACGTGGATTGTGTCATTAATTGGTGTTTTAGTGGAAATGAGAAGTGTTCGTTGTCATCTATTATGGATGGGGGCATCACAGCGTATGGATTTGTGAGGAAAATTGAAATTCTCTGGTGGATGAGCGCAACGTTGACAACTAATCTCTTATTTTGCATGGTTTCAATTTAGTCTCCTCGTGCCCTTTTTTCACAGCTTTTTCCTTTTTTTAACAAAACATACTCTTGCATGGGGTTTTTTCCACGTCGTTTTCTCTACATAAAATTGGTGCATGATCTATTATTCCTCGTTATTTTAACTTGGACGAGACATACTCTCCACATTGAGAGGGGCCTCTTCACGGCGTTTTCTTCCATAGAATTTCTAGCTACTCCCAAATGCCAAGCGTTATGCCTCCCATGAATGTGTCAACGATATTTTGTAACTACCCATGCACGACACCACCTGGACCGTGTCACTAAATTAGTGTTTCAGTGGAGGCAGGCAGTGCTTGTTATTTTCTAGCGCGGATGAGACCATAAGAGTGGCAATATAATCCCGTCCAGAATGCATGCACATGGATTCAGCTGTGTCGGTTTTGTCATTGTCGTACGATATAGATCCGCGAGGAAAAACGAAATGCTCAATCGAACCAACACAGTAACGGCTATGGAACGTTATCTCCAGAATGACAAATACCTCAATATAGTAGATGAGAAATGTTCTATTACAAGCATAAAATTTCCACTGTGAAAATTAAATCGAAGATGCTGATTCGAGGAGGCTTGGTGTTCAGTGTTAAATCATTATATTAAAAAGATCCACAAGTTAAAACAAATTTTGTTGTCATGAAAGAAACATGTTTCATATTCGTGCTTCCAAAGAGGGTGTGAAATAACTAAATCACATTTAAATGTGTATCCAACAGATTGACGTTATTAGATTTTCTTTGGAAGACTGGTTTTGTTAAAATCATGTAGATACAGCGTGGCAATGGTGTTTATTTGCTTACAACCTGACTTACCACCGTGGAGACAGAAGCTGTTCGTTATTAATTTTGATGCATGGTTAAAATTATTGATCCATTGATGAATCACCGTTAGAAGGGCAAGGGATTTATCGGAGTGCGCTCCTTCCTGCAACTACAACTATATCGAGCGATCGAGTGACTCCTCCACACGTAAAAACCAATCCATTCATTAAATGAAAGCAAGGTTCAACGTAGGAGAGGACATTTAACCTAAGCCGAATGATGATTGCACGATGAAGATAGCCAATGCTTTAAGTGCGGCTAAGCGTAGGATCGCAAGTGAACATCAGATGAGAGCAAAATTGTGACCATGCAACCCCCGTGAGGTCGCAGTTCAACCCAGGTTGTTGACTAGCAGACCTATGAGGCAAGGGCAAAGTGCGACTTGATGATATTAGTGACCCTATGACCCTTTTGAAAACTTAGCCCAAGTGGAGATAAAGTCGCGCAACCCCTCCAGGTCGCTGAGTCGCGATGCATGCTGCTAGACAGGAAATGCGACCATGCGACTGTGCGACCCCTCCAAGGTCGCAAGGTCGCAGAATGGTGCGCCCAAGGAAAGCTGCGACCAAGGAGATTCTCCGAATGTGCGACCCCAGTTACAAAATGCAATTTGTCGTATTCGAGCATGCAATGCTATTAGCTTGGCTGCAAGGAATCGTCATAAAATGCAAGTATTCTATGGTGTTTTGGTTCAGTGTTTTGCTGTCCTTGCATATGAAAAGCCACTAATATGTCCTCCTTCTGATTTTTGGCACGCTATTATGACGCCTGCTGTTCTACTTATGTCAGAGTATCTTATGCGTTGCCCCATCAATTCAGGATGGGATTTCGCTATTGGAACATTCCTATGCACCACATTTCTCTTAGTTAACAAAGATGCTCGAAGGTTTTGTCCCGAGGCTGTCAATTTTCTACAAGCTCTGTTGATGTCCACGTTAGATACTAAGCAGGGCCTCAAAAGAGGGATGAAGTGAAATTCCCTACCCTTTTGCTGGAGCATCAATAGTATAGACCTTGGCTGCATCTTTCAAGTGGGGTATCCATTTTACCTCAACCTTTGGATTTCGCTATGATGATGGAGACTAGTGATGATGCGCCTCTCTCCACTCAAACATATACAGGGTGGCATACTTCTTTCTGTATCAGAAAAGTTGAGAGGTTTTGCAAACATATATCATGACATTGTTTCGTTCCTTGAAGCATTTTCATCCTTGTACCCCTGTCGCATGAAATAGTCAAGAAAATAAGACACCTGAGACTCTCTGATTGAAGATGACAAGTATTGCTTCTCTAATAAATGGGAAAATTGATGAGCATAAAATCTACGACAACCATTGAGGATGTGAATGAAGAAGCCCAGGCCTATCGAGAAATTCAATCCAAGATTCGAAGAGAACTTTGTGCATGGGAAAGATTATGATCCTGATGGGGAAAGGGCACAGAGGAAGCTTACCCTGGCCATCCTCTCCGATGATTCAGTAGCTCCACACGTGACCACACAGGGGGTCTAAGTTTGCTATTTTCATTCTTGCAATTATTCAAACATGTTCTTAGTATTGATGTTAGATCATGAATATGTGTAACCTAAGCTATGTGACTGCAGGTGGAAGCTATTGGTTTGCACAATGAGTTGGAGTTTTCCCAGCAAGCAAGAGGGCTTGTTTTCAAATCAAGGATGTGGGATAAAGAATATTGCTTTAAAATCCAATGATAGCCCAAGAAGGCCAGAAGTCGCTGATCTACCCAAGGTCGCAGGTCGCATATCTGCCAAGGTCGCAGGTGCTGATGGCCCCAGGTCGTAGGTCGCATATCTATCCGAGGTCGCAGGTCGCGGATTGTCCGAGGTCACAAGTCGCGGATTGTTAGAGGTCATAGGTTGCTAATGGCTGGAGGTCACAAGTCGCAAAATCTCTTGAGGTCACAGGTCGCAAATTCCCAAAGGTCGCAAGTCGCAAAGGTCGCCAAGTCGCTAAGTCGCACCCCCTATTAATGCTTGACGGTGCGACCCAGCAACCCAGTGACTAGGTTGCAAGGTCGCAGAACCCAGTCAGGTCGCAGGTCGCAACAGTGGCTCAAGTCGTAGGTCGCAAAAAAGACTAGATCGCAAAGCAGCCCAATAGATGGGAAAGCGAAAATTTAGGGAGCCCAAAGGGCAAGCTTTGCCCTATAAATGCTTCCTTCGGGAACTTGTAAAGGGCTTCTTTTTTTGGGACTCGAGCCGAGTACATTGTATTACTAGAGGATTATACATTTGAGCATGAATATAAGCATTTTGAAAAATTCCTTTGTGGATCTGGTGTTGTCATATGTATGAGCACTATTGAGTATTATGTTTTCAGTTTCTGAACATCTTAGATTAAGGGAACTGTATCTTTAATTCATATCACATTTGCATAACAGTTTGATGAGTATGTTAATGATGGTTGAGTTCATTTCACTTTCTTAACGAACGCTGATGGCTTTGTTTATTAGCATTTGTGTTATCATTTAAAAATTTTAGGAAGTGAAGGGTGTTCTTGCCATGAGGAATTGTTTCTTTCATGGTCAGAACAGTTTACAAGCATGACCCTAATGAAGTGTTGTTAACAACACTTCCTTCGGTCTTCATGCTTTATTATTTGCTCTTGCTACTCGTAGTGTTACGTGTATATTTAATGCATCAATCATATGTCTTGTATCATTTGATTAGGTGTGTATCCACTATTTTATAGAGTTTAAGCGAGACCCAAAGAAAGGAGAAATTAGTGGTAGCCGGACCCACACCCCAGACGGGATCCCTATTCCAAACGGTTCAAGGTCTAACTGGGACCTTTTATCGGGGAGATCCCTTATTGTTGGCCGGACAGATTTTCCCGTCAACAATATGTTATATATCTGCTGGCTTATGTGGCCTGATCTCTATTTTTTTTCCATTTCATGGACTGCTATTGTAAATGTTTTGATGATTGGGTTTTGAACTTGAATGTCCCTTTTGCTGGATCCTATGGGACAAACATGTCATGTCATATTGTGACTAATGTCTTATATATACGCTGACAAAATCAGATGTAATCTTGTTTTCTGATTTAATATGAACTGTAATACTACAACCTTTTTTTCTTACTGAAAAAGAACCTCTCGAGATGTTCCTAGTTGTTTCCACAATTTCTTCTTCACAAATCTTCGTTTCTTGAACCAGTACATGACATTTTAGCTTTTATGAGCCCTTTTATTTAGCATTTTTTTTCTGAAGGTCCAAATTTAGGTAAAAGCCATTTGATGAGGTAATTATCATATTTGATTAGCTTTCTGACAATTCTTCCTTTCTCGTGATGCAGGAGCATCAATTACCAGTCAGCATGGATGCCGCAGTATATTGCTGGAAAGTGGCAACACTAATAATGAGAAATTTTGTGTTCATGGTGCAACGAAGATGGCTGAGGTGCGATGGCCATCTCGTTGGAAGTGTTTTACACCATAAATCCTTCGAAATGATAAGTGTTGTACACCATAAATCCTATAAGAGGCAAACCAGTAGCGTTATAGAAGCCGCAATCTGTAGTGGGGAGGGGAGTGAAAAAAATTCCATCGAATATTTTTCCTATGGATCCAAGGACTGGGGAATCCTTGATTTTTAGGGAATCAAGGACTGCTCCAACTGTGCAAGGCAGAAGATGAAATGGTCATGGTTCAACAACAGAGACTCGCACGAGATTGGACGTTTTCCTAGCATGGATGCGACCCCGTCCAGTCGTTGGGCCAGGTAACCCATGCCATGACAAAGAAAAGAAATTGGAGCTTTTGTTTAGGTGCCCTGTTCGTGAAGTCGCATGGCACTTTTTAAAGAATACCAGAAGAAAAATATGGCAGACTACATTCAGAATTGGAGCAGCCAGAGTGGCTGCATTATCTCGTATGTTCTAGTGTTGGTTATTTTTTCCCTAATTCAAGCAATCCTTTTCATTCAATTGACATTTTGTCTCTCTGATTTCCTACCTCTACTCTGAGAACTTCTTAGGCCATCCTTCTGCATCTTGGTTTTTGATAATTTAATTCCCATTTGATCTTTATCTTCAACGCATTGCACACCCCAACGGCTCGCCCACCTCCTGGTCTAGTACGGTCCTTTTTTTTCCTTCCAGTTGAGCTCCACTCCTTAACTCACGTTCCTTCCTCTCATTACTCATGTTCCTTTCTTGAGTAATGATGATTTACGTGCTTAGTTTTCCCTTTTCTTCCTCCTAGTCTAGATTCTGCCACGAGTACATCAATCTCTTGGTAAACATGCCCCTATGGAGTGTCTTTCCCTCTTTATTGATCAGAGTTTCTTTGTTCTTATATTTTATATACTTCAAATACCTGCTATCCTTAGCTTCTTTGTTCTGGTTTATAATCCCCTTCCTTGTTCCTTCTTGCTTCTTGAATTTTGACATCCTCCTCATTGTAGTGAAAAATTAGGTAGGAAAACATCTAAATTTATATTGGTAAGAACAAGTTCTTTAGATCTTGTAGTATAAAGAAGTATTTGAAAGATCTTTGAAACATCATAATCATCTCCTGCTGCATAAGACGAGCTATAAAATATCAAATTTTTATATTGGTAGTCCATAGCACAATTGCAATTGGTTTTTTTTTTCTAAATAAGACTGATTCTATTATATGATACATAAAGATACAATTCGTAATGTTTTCGCCGCAGCTGCTATGCTAGCCAATTCTGGCAGGTGTAGAGTTCAAAAACAAAAAAATTTGACTGCCCCAATTGGGGAAACCAGTCCAGAGATTGCTGCCCCGAGTGGGGAAACCAACATTTACCATAATTTTCCAAAAAATTATAGTACTGTGCTGGAGCAAGAAAAACATAAGAATAGTAAAATGAAAACTAACTGAGGTAGGAAACCTCGTGACGCTGATTCTGGTGTGGTGAGTCATGCTACTGGTCATGTGGAGGAGGCTCTTCAAGTATGAAACATCCGTAGTCTTCAGAGAAGTCCTCTTCCTTCTTCGACGGTTGCACTGTAAGCTCTGGCATTGAAGCAGAATGCACACCTGCACCCGCAACCTTATCATCATGTGCTGAGCTGTTGCTCCCTTCACTGCTGGAGGAACGCGTAGTTGGTTTGGTAGGCAGGGCCTCCGATTTTATGGAGTGCTGGGCGTAGGACGAGGATATGGTAGACTTTCTTAAACGGTTTTGAGAGCTAGAACCAGTAGAGATGGCTGGAAGACGGACCAAAAGTGTGGTTGAGACGAGATGATGGTATAGAGCTTCAGTGGAATCAAAATTGAGCTGGAATTTGACAGGACTGTCCTCATGGATGGGATGGTGGCTTTCATCATGAAGGGAGGTGGGAGGGTGAGAGGACTCAACTCTACCGCGGCCTCTGTGGCATCACATCTTGTGACGTTGAGGCATGGCATTGCAGGTAAGCTCTGGAGAGGCGAGGAGGGATGCAGACTTACTGGAGGAAAGATGGCAGAAGGCCTCAATCTACAGAGGAAGCGGTGAATGGAAGCCAGGGTGCCTTGGATAGAGACCTGCAAATTGGACAGAGACCAGCAAACCACCGGAGAAGACAGTGGGAATGAAATTTTTGGGCACCATGAAATACCAAGTAGAGCAACAAGCCAGACAGGTGTAAATGCTCGAAGCAAGTGGGTTAATGCAGGCGACGGGTGAGTAGCTGCCCCATTTAAGAGCATATGGACTGAGACCATGCACAGGCATGTGGCTCTGCCATGCACCTTGTGGAGGAGCCGCGACGTTGCAATACCTAAGGATCACCCGCATCCAAGGAGCACAATTGCAATTTTTCCTTGGTCAGTTTTCCTCCATTTAAATAACATATTTGACAAATCTTTAAATTATCATCTCCTTTTTTAGAAGACAACTTGTGAAGTAGCAACAATATTTTTAGTCTATAGGAGAGGGTTTCTCAAAACAAATATTTGAAGAACAACAAAACGCAGAAAATATCATACATAATTAACACAATGCCTTGAAGCTTATCAATCTGAGTTGATTACATACCCCACTGGAGTTTCCGAAGGTAAGACAACCTTGTGGATTATAATAATAAATTGCATGTGGAGTGTACCCATTCTTCACTAAAAGGTTGATGCCATAGTGACAAGAATGGTGAACATATGATATCAACTAATGAATTTTGACTATTTTATAAATATTTTAGCAAGTCTTGGACAAGGGAATGGCCTAGGCCGACAAGACATCTCTTATTGAATTTGCTCATGACTGAAAATGAATAATTGATTTAGTGAGTGCAGTTTATTTCGTGCATACAATCTCATTCACTTACGAAAAATATGCTTGTGCCTGTAAACTGGGAAATATTGCACTGCCATGGAAATTTTGAAAAGTCAGATAACACAAATTATTCCAGTTTAAAAGGTATGTCCATGAAGAAGATAGATTTTGGTTTGCCATTATTTCACGGTTTACTTGGCAAGTTGCAGCCAATATTCTCAGAACTGAATTATTGATTGAACCGATAGACCCCAAAACTGGGAGCTGGTCAGAGCCGATTGGACCTGGTATAAAAAGTAAACTAAAAAATCTGTCAACAAATAACACATAAATATTCAGATTTACCAAAAAAAAAAAAAAAAAAAAAAAAACATATATATTCATATGCATCTAAATCTAAGCCATTTATATATAAATAAGCAAAAAATCTCATTTACATAGCATGTAAGGGCGCATATAAAAAAATAGCACAAAGTACAATCCATCTCTGAATTGAAAATACATCAACAAATAGACTCTAGATAGCCTCCCTAGGTATCCAAGAAAATCATGTTACAACAAATATTTACATAGCATCAAAATCATTGCCTATGTTGGAATACTCTTCATCAATATCACCTTCTAAGCATTAAAATAAGATATACAAATTTTAGCAATCAACTCAAGAAATTTTTGATTAATAGGTACACTTTTAGTAGGGTCATGATAGAGGAGTTCAATTATCAATGCCACTAACATAAAAGAATTGTTTGTTCTTGATTAAATGCTAGTTCAATATCCTTGTACATGAAAAATTCAATGGAAACATTACAATCCCCCAATCCTGAAATCCTTGAAAATTCTAAAGTTTCCTGGATTTTCAGTGGGATCTAAAATTCTACTTTCTCCATATGAAATCCAATGAGGACAGAACCACTCTCAAACATCTCGAGTCAGTTAATGGTAATGTTAAAAATAATTGTTTGTTCTGGATTAAATGCTAGTTCAATATCCTTGTACATGACAAAATCCAATGGAAACATTGCAATCCCCCAATCTTGAAATCCTTGAAAATTGTGAAATTTTCTGAATTTTCATTGGGATCTAAAATTCTACTTTCTCCATATGAAATCCAATGAGGTTAGAACCACTCTCAAACATCTCAAGTCAGTTAATGGTAATGTTAAAAATTTAAGTAAAAATAATTGCATGGTAAGACAATATGGTTAAATTATAAGCTTCCTTGCTCATAGATTATTGTTTTTTTTGGGAAAAATTGTGTTCAAAGAGTCCTTAGTAACATTGTACAGAATAGGTCAGTTCGGTTAAAAAGGGTCGGTTCATTACCAAAATCAGTACAAGAACTGACGGGTTTGGTATCGAACTTTGTTTTTTCAGTACGTGACATGATTTCAGACTAGTTTTCTCTCTAAAATGGTTGGACTGGCTGGCCTAGTTTGGTTTGGTTTAGTTCTAATAACACTAGTTGTAGCTTGTCTTGCGAGTGGCAGTAAGATCATTTTGTTTTGATGCAGGCAGAGTGAATATATATGGTGATTAAGTCACTGGTTATACAGCTTGAAGAGTGCCTTGAACCATTGTAGTAGTTCAAAATGATCATTTAGTATCCTTAAATGCATTGAGAAAAGTTACTTTGTGTACTTGAAAATTGTTAGGAGATAATCTTCATATTAGAACTCAGGCATATTAAGACTTAGATAAGATATAATAATATATGTTTATTAATAAAATGATGTAATAATGGTGCATTTAATATAGTAATTAATTTAATGGTTATATAAAGAGACATTTTATTATCTCATTCTAATTCCACACTTGTGTGTGAATTTCACATGTTAGGAGAATAAGTTGAAAAAAGGAATTGTTGTATGCAAAGAAGGTGGAGGGATTGCTAATTACACACAAACAAGTGAGATAGAAGGGTGAAGTCAGATAATTGTAGCGAAGAGAAAGAATTTGGATAGAATTTATGCTAGAGTGTCAGATTGTGAGCACTTGAATACTTTGCAGAATGATAGTGCACCTTGATGATGTTTGAGTACACAAGTCCATTTAATAGAACAAATCCATCAAGAGCAAAGAGAAGTGACCAGGGTGTATTATTGCAACCTTCAAGTTAGTTACTTGTCTAAGCTGTAGAGTCGTTGTTACCAGAAGGATGTCTGCATAGAAGTGTGGAAGCTCGTGTTCAGAGGACAAGAAGCCCATGTCTAGGGGTTTGATGAATTTAAGGAAAAGAAGTTTGTATAATAAAATTTCTTACATTCTTAGAATATTAGACTTACATGTGTAATAAAATCAATCAATGTAATAATTTTAATTAAAAACCAGGTTTTTTTGGTTAGGATTTTGGACAATATGACCTCTCAAATTCTTTATAAGAGAAGTGAATCTGGTTGTTATGCTGTGAATTATTTTCATAATATAATATTATATTGCGTATATTTGTGTGTATATCCATCCCAACCCTATGTAAACTAGGCTTTCAATTTTTAATAATATAGTTTTCTTTTTATAGTTTTTAATTTTTAATAATATAGCTAGCTTTTTATAACATGGTATTAAAGTGGGAAGATTATAATATCCAAGTTTTTCTTTCAATTTGTAATAATTTAGTTTTCTTTTTATAACATGGTATCAAAGTGGGAAGATCATAATGTCCAAGTTTGAACTATTGTCATTTATCAGATCAAGGTCTATGCATTGGTATGAATTAGTTGCCATGCTTTTTTAGTATAACAATTGTATACCTTATCAGATTTGCCTTTATGTAAGCCTACAACCAAAGAGAAAAATATAAGCCATTTTCTTTTTAAATTGAAGGAACAATCATTAGCTGTTGCACACTCCTTTCATGCCCTCGAGCCTCCATTTTCCTTAGTCCGCTGACAGTTGCCATTGAACATGTACATCAATATGTTGTGGTCGTACAACTCTACTCATTGTACGTCATTGTGTTGAATAGGTATTTACAGAGCTTTAATTTGCAAAGGCATACTCTCAATTTTTCTGTTTGTTTCTAGATGAATTTTGACAAAATTTTCTGAATGGAAACTATGGAAAAATCAAGGCCAAAATTTCTATACTTGGAAGGTGAAAATCCAAATGTAATTGATGAAAAAAAATCTAATCAAAATGTAATTTATGGACAAGAACTTATGAGGAATATAAATGAGAACACACAATCATCTATACATACAAATACATTATTAAAATGTCACTGGTGGATCCAAATAAATTATTAGAGTGATAGAATAGAGATGATAAAGTCAAAACTATTATTGGCCTTGCCCTCACAAAATTTGAGCTTCATCATGTAGATATGGAAAATTCATCCAAGGAAATCTGCGATATTATAAATAAGTTATTTGGAGCAAAATTAGTGAATGCAAGGTTTTCTTTAAAGTTATAGTTACTTAGATTCAAGGTGTCTACACTATGTCTAGCAACATAAACAATTTAATATCTCTCATCCAATAGCTAGCTGAATGAAAGCTACAATAAAAAAGAGGATGCCAAACCCATTTTGTTATACAATCTACTTTCTTAACACAACAACATATTTACTCTTAATTATTTCTCCACACACTTTAGAAGACATGCTTTCATATCTTTTAGCTTTAAAAGTGAGAGCAACTAAAGAAGACTTGGAAGGAAATTCTCAATGAGAAACAACACTACTCAAAAGGAAAGGATGGGAAAGAGAATGATAGGTAAGAGTGGGGTTGATGTTGAATTTCCATGACCTTGGGTCTAGGTTAGAGTCTTAAATCACTGGTGCTACCAAACCAAGAACCTCAACCACTATACTACTTTTCACGACGGAAATATAAAGCAGTAAATCATATATACACAAATATACACAACTTTTTAATTTTTCAACCTAACATCATTATATTAACAACATATAATACAATAGTCTGGGACTCCTGTACTAGGTATAATGGCCCTCATACATCCACTACTACAAGACAAGATACTCTGACCATTTGGATGTAGCATCTAACAACTCCTCTCGGTCGTACACTGTACCTGCCCGGTCCTTCGACTATCGATTTGCAACACCTGCCTCTATCAATGCTTCAAGTCCATCTGACCACTAAATCTCGGTTGTCCAATCTTCTCTCTAGTTTCCCCTTCGTCCATCAAGGACACAACACATAGAGACTCCTGTCAAGTTGTTCACAGTTCCACTTGTGAACAACTCTCAATCTGCCCACTTGTTGGCTTGAGGGGTCCTGACCCAGGTTCAGAGTGTTTTGCGCAACCAACAAAACCCTCCAACTACTGGCCCTTTCGGAAGTGATATGTTTGCGCAGACCAAAGTCTCACCTGAAGTAGTATGGAGGGGTGTTGGAACCAGCTCTCGGCACCCTGAGGGAGCGTATGATGTGGATCTTAACCCTTCTTCACAGGTCTAATGACTACTTTTCTGTGCAAAAATTTCCTTAACCCAATTCATATCTAGCCATATAAAACCAGATCTAATTGCAGAAAAACCCTTAACTTTGATTTAGTCATGCACACATAGATAATTATACTTAACAAAAGTTGAATTAACCCTTGCACCATCATAAAGATCTATCTTCTAACATGACTCTTAACATAGATGCATTACTTGTACAGATACAAAGATCTATTTAATTTCAGAGAACGCTCATTCAATAATAATAACAAAAACATATTTATAATTAAATCAACACATTAGCTCGTAAACATGAGATTCATAATAGATCTAAATTCACCAAAACTTCTCTTTATAAATAGATCTTCAATAAGTACAATCTTCTTCACCTGCGCACACAGCAGCAAGGTCCATGCACACAGCTCAAGACTCTTCTTCAGGTCTCTGTGCACACAACAACAGGAGCCTGTCTTGACCTAGACCAATTACAAAACTTGCCCAAAATCATATCATTACATTCAATTTTTCAGCAATCAGATTCTATCTAACTTGACTTGACTCTTACATACTTAAAAGGCTTAAATGCACAAATACCATGGTCTCAAACCATGGTTTGATACTCATGGTTTCCCTTTTTATCTGTTACAATGATAAAGGAGCTTTGAACTGCCCCAAAGCCCCTCTAATTCTATGTGCAACAGGTCCCTAACACAATCTAGTGACCCGCCCTCGAGTCACTCTGGTCCAACTTCCTGCATCTTAGCCTTAAGTGCCTGAATGGATTTTTTGAGTGGCTGGATCACTTCTATACTCTGTGCTATGACACTCTGTGCCTCTCCAACAAGTTTCTCAGTATTTGGTCCTTTGGATACTAAGCTGATGTGCCACTGAGTCTGTTGGAGCCCCATGAGTGCATTATCGATGGTCTGTGACAATTGTAGTGCTTCTTCGGCCCACGACTACATTCAGTTTTCTAGCAACTGCTCCTATCGACATAGCTTCTCGATCTCTATTTGAATTGCACGACATTACTACAGGCGGGCGAGCCTCTGAGTTAGTACTAGGGTCGGCGCATTGACTCAAATATCGTTGAACTATTGCTCTTTGGCCTATAAGTTTGTCCTCAACTACTGGACTATGGGGTCATCTTGGAAAGAGGTCCAAATGCCCATGGAATCCTCAAATAAAGCACTAAATGCCTTCACAATGATTGAAATGTTGGCAGTGGCTTCCTAGATGATTGCAGCGCGTTGTGCTCGAACTTCTGGAGGAGTCTCTGGCTGTAATTTCATCAGCAGGTCTGTGATTTTCTGCTCCAATTCAGTGTGCACGGTTGCTATTTCTGATCAGGAAGCTTTTAGTGTGACTGCCAAAATCTCCAACTTTATGGTGGGTGCTGCAGTGGTGGGCACTGTTACTTCGGGTAGGTTGGAGCACAGTGGTGGGAACTGCTACTTTATATCTTGAGTCATAGGGGCTTTGGGGTGAGTCAAAGCCTCTTATTATGTATTGGGATGGGATATTTTGTGAACATTGGACTCCATCCATGGTTTTGATCCATGGTATTGTAAATGACAAACCTATATAAGGATTCTAGATAGAAGTCATAGGCAGGAAAGTAGAAGTTGAATAATGCATTTAGATGTAAGATTTCTTTGAGTCAAAGTCTATTTTTGGGTTAGAGGAAAAGGCTCCTGCAGCTGTGTGCACAGAGACCTTAGGAAGTCTGCAACTATGTGCGCAGACCCCTGCAGCTGTGTGCAAAGACCCTTGCAGCAGTGTGTGCGGGGTGGAAAGTGGATTTATGAGAATGATCTTGTTGTTAATGAAAGAACTATTGAGAAATATCTGAGTTATATTGATGTATTTTGATTCTATTTACTATTTCTGAATATTTATGCCTGAAAAATGATTTGATCTATAGGTGAGTAGCCTAGTCCTGTGTATGATTATTTACTTTGTTTAATGTTTGAATAATTTAGATCGCATAGCCTATGATTAAGTTCAACAAATGTGTTGAACCTCGCTGTTATTACTCATATTTCTGGCCTGCGAAGCTCTATTAAGAAGGAAAAGCCCTAAATCCATAGTATAGTGTCCCTCTAGATGTAGAAACCTGGTTCTAACATCCCCCTATATTGCCTTGGGTGAGACTTTGGTCTGTGCAAGCAGATCGTTGCCGAAAGGGCCAGTAATAGTGGGTTTTACTGGATTGCGCAGTCACTTCAAACCTAGGTCTAGGCCCCATCAAGCCAACATATTTTGTTGCAATTTATATTTGAATTTGATGGCTCATATTTCCAATTATTGTAATCCCTTCTACTAACAACTTTTCTTGCAACATTAGTTATCTTGCGACTTGAAACATCTTTCTATTTTGCAAGTACTATCTTTATTGAGCATTATTTAAAAGGCATTGGTCTTTCATTGTCTATCTTATTGAATACCACATTGATCTTAATCAAATCTATCTTTTACATTTCTCAATAATAATCTTGCTTGCCAATTAATCATTAATTCATGTTGCATAGAGAGTTAACTGCCTTGGCCTTAGTCTCCTAGAGCATGTTGTTTCTAGCAAGTTTTCCTTTCTTCATAATTTTTAGGGACTACCCCCCTTAGCTTGCTTAGGAGAGAGCTTAAATAGAGTGAGTAGGGAATAGGTTATAGCCCCTGGTTTGAGCATTGTGCCTTAAAGATTATACCTTGTGGGGTTGGAAAATTTTCCCATATTTAGATGTACGTCTTAGGCGACAACATGTTCTACTATTGAATAATATATAAAAGTGCAAAAGTCACAATACCTAACAGGTTGGATATTTTCAACGGGGATTTTTTTCCAAAATGAGGCTACCATTTGGTGACAACCACTTGACCATAATCAGATGGTGGCACTTTTTGAGGAAGAATTCAAAAAAGTCCTTTTGGGCAAATGGTCTCATGCTAGAAAGAAGCCTAGTGAGAAACACAAAGGGTTATTTATTACTGATATTTCTATATTACAAGTTCATGTAGGTATTCAGAAAGAGAAGGTCATTGTTTCTATTAACCCTAGTTGCAAGCATAATCTCATCAATATAAAATTCGCCAAAATATTACGAGTTCCTCCACAACATATTGAAAAAACACAAGTTGATGGTGCACATATTTAAATATTTAAGGACTTGAAGGTTACCATAGATAAATATGTGTCCCATTTAGACTTTTATGTTTTAGATATGGATGGGCAGTTTTTTTTGGGATATCCTTGTATGGACTTAGTTGGTACAATCAATGTTAATGTACAAAATAAATTTCTAAAGCTATGGTACAAAAAGAAGAAAATTTCCTTGCAACATATTTCCATTAGTAAATAGGTAGAGATTGAGGAGGCACAAGCAGAAATATCTATAGGCAATGACACATTGGACGATGAGTCCTTGGTGGAAGAAATAATGAAAGACAACAAGCACAAAAATAAAAATAGGTACCATAAAAGGCACCAGACACTACCCAAGAACCATTAGTTGGGGAATTGAATAAGGAAACACCATTACTTAAGGATTTCCATATGACCACCGACACCACCCAACAATATTTTAATAAACAAGACACCAACTAATAAAATGACACTGAATTAGCAACAAGGGAAAAAACACCTAGAGGACTCAGAGAGGCATGGTGATCCAACCACAACACATTAACACATAGGAACCACAAGAATCAGCTTCCATCTCAAGCAAGCGAGGAAACTACTAGATCAAGTGTTCACCTTTATTTTGGATGGATGGATGCATATGCATGGTACTAGTGGACTACTCTTTTGAGTAGATCTTATTATTTGTGTTCTTCTTATGTTTTAGGGACGGAACATACTTCAAGGGGGGTGGAATGTAGTATACCTAGGGGTGGATAATATGGGGTACATTGGGTGGTACCCAAGGGACTATTGCGATGTAAAAAAGGGACCATAAGTCGTTACTTGAATTAATAATGATTGTAAGTGGTTGAACTTCATTATAAAAAGGGATCACTATTAGTTAGTTTAGTTAAGGATAATGAATAAATGGGCCATAGATAATAAATAAGGTTGTTAAACCACATTATGGAAGGGACCACAAGTAGTTAGGGTTTGTGAGGGTTTTGAATCTTAGAACATTATACATAGTTAAATATAAGAAGGGAAGAGGTGTGAAGTATTATTTTGTATTGACAAGCGCATGGCTTGTGGAGTCTTATCCTTCCTTAATAAGTGATTGTATGGTGTTAACCTACCTCAAGGGTTTTATATTAATAAAGAAGAATTACTATTTCTATTCTTGGTTTGCTCTTGGATTTATATTATCAATGGTTTCAAACTATTTCTCCCCACTTTACCAAGGAAAGATCTCTAATACCACTTGTCGTAAACCTGAAAATAAGTTAAAATCTCTAAAACAAAAAATCCAATAGCATTCCAAGGGTAACAATAGAAATGCTTATTTATTAATATAAAACCCTTGAGGTAGGGTAACACTGTACAATCACTCCTTAAGGAAGGAGAACACTTCACAAGCCATGTGCTTGTCAATACAAAACAATACTTCACATGCTTTCCTTTCCTATATTTAACTATATATATAATATTCTAAGATCCAAAACCCTAACAAACCTTAACCACTTGTGGTCCCTTCCATAATGCAGGTTAACCACTTTATTTATTAGTTATGATCCATTTATTTATCATCCTTAACTAAACTAACTAATCGTTGTCCCTTTTTATAATGAGGGTAAACCAATTACAATCACCATTAATGCAAGCAACCACTTATCGACTTTATTTAATAAAATGACTATTTGTGCTCCCCTTTTTACATCACATTATGCTCTTGGGAACCCCCCTATGTACCCCATATTATTCACCCCTAGGTATACTATAGTCTAATGTCAATTTTCACTTCCATTTTAAATATAGGTTGTGGAGTGATGGCACAAAAACTTGTTTGCTCTTTCTCGCCCTTCTTTCAATTATTTTTTTGGGTATTAACTATCTATTGATTTCTCATCCCATTCAAATTCTGAGTTAGAATCACCAACCTCCCCAGAAGGTGAAAATTTGTTTGCTAGAGCTACCATGAGGAGGGAAATGTTGCGAGAGATATCAATGTATTTCTGTTTTAGCTTCTATAATATCTCTTATACTACATCTTTAAGGTTTTTATGAGTAGAATCACCTTCCATGGTTATATTTCTTCAACTTCCTTCTTATCCCAAAGAAAATTGTTGAAAAAATGTATCAAGAAAGGTGCAATTTGACTTTAGCCTTAGTCAAATTGAGTAAATCGAATTTCCACATCAACAAGGCAACTTGGAGGCAATTAACTAGTGTGACATGGCTATTGTCACTTAGTTAGCTAAGTAATTCAAGTTATAGGGATTGAAGCTCAGTTATGCATCTATGATTGCTAAATTTTAGTAATCCAGTTCAATTATTTTCAGTTGTATTCAATTAACTGACCTCTAACTATTGTTAGAGTCAGTTGAAGGTCAGTCATGCAGTGGGACAACAATCTAACTCAAATATTTGTTAGTTAATTGATCAGTTAGCCAAAATAGCTAGTGCATGCAGAGAATTCAAGTTCCTCAACTGAAGTGGAGATGACACGGCAGTGTAACATAAGTTGTAGACTAGTCTTGAGTGTACAAGTGTTGCATGCAATCAGTGATCAATCCCTGATAATTGCAAAATTAATTTGGAGGAAATTCCTAAAGAATAGGGGCTAATTTTCTCAGGATTTGCACAAGGAAATAGGGGCCTTGGTGAGCAAATAATTGGCTAAGTGTTGGCCAGAGCTTGTTCATTAAGCACAAGAACAATTATTCTTTTGCAGGTTAAGCTCAAAGCTGGAGCTAGCAATTGGAATAGTTTCTTAATTCATTGATTAATGCAAATAGGATTTGAGGGGTTTTTCTGAGATGGTTTCCCTTATAAATCATTGTGTATTTGTGGTTTTTCTTATCACATGTCTATGCATGTTTTTCTAAATTGTGAATTTCATTCCACATATTAGTAGAGTAGAATTTTTTTCTCATGATTTTTAGTTAGAATTGTGTCTCATGTTTGTGTCTCATTCTATCTCTCTCTCTATCTCCCTCTCTCTCCCTCTCTTCACCCTCCAACTATGTTACAATAACCCTCCCTCTCTCCTTCTCCCCCCATTCCCTCCATCTCTCCTTATTTTTCTCTTTATCTCACCCCCAAACATACACATAATCTCTCTATTTCTCCCTTGTCACTCTCTCTGTCTCTCCACTTCTCGCTATCTATAATTGACTTGATGAAGAACATAATAATCTAACGAAGACAAGATCTAAGAGAAAGAAGCATAAATTAATTATCAAGAAGATAAATTGTAATAAAAATCCTAATTTCTTAACAGCCCTTTAATAGGTTTGTTGGACTCTCTAGAAACCTTATTTTATTGTTTTCCCTCGAAAAATGAAGGCGAATACTGTGGACCGATACCATGAGCAAATACCACGTTAAATAACATGGGTATATTCTTTCCACTTTGACCACATCAAGAAAAGAGAGTATTATAAAATGTGGACCGATACCATCAGCAAATACCACGGTAAATAACATGGGTAGATTCTTTCCACTTTGACCATATCAAGAAAAGAGAATATTACAAAATGTGTAGACCACTTGAAGAAAAGAGGTGGGTCTAAAGGTTTTTTTTTTTAAAGCTTAATTTGTGAATCTTCTTTGGAAATGGAAAAAAATACAAATTGTTTTTGGTAGTTTTGTTTTAGAAAATGGAAACTCAATTGGAAAAATTTAATGGACATAACTTTCATACAACTAAGGTAAATACCGTTATTCTTATTCAAAGAAACGTTTGGGGGGAGACTCAGGCTAAACCCACAAAACTACACAAAATCATACTGTGGCAAAATGAGGATGATAGGGTTAAAGAAATCATAAGGCTTGTTCTAGTTGCTTTTGAGTTGTATTACCTTGACTTGTCAAAATCAATTAAACGAAACATCAAATGAATTAAGTGGACTCTTTGGGTTAAAGTCATGGAATTCCAAAATTTCCTTCAAAGTATGGTTCTTGAGGTTTAAGATATCTAGTGGATTAACTATGTAGACTCATACGAATGACTTGAGATCCTCAATATAAAAAGCATATTAAATAGATGTAAAGCCACAAAAGATGTGGTTTTCAATAGTTTGCCTTTGTATTATAGAAATGCGGTATTCATAGTTTGTCAATTTCTTTCACAATCTTGATAGAATATCATAGCTTATGTTATTGTTGAAGAAAAATGAGCAAGTGCAAAGGAGGTTGCTTGAAAAAATGGCCTTGAGAAAAACAAAATGGAGAAGAAAATACATAAAAGCATGGCTAATAACAAGAAAGAAGAACTAAATTGCTATTATCGCGGAAAACATGGCCTCATATTGTAAATTCCAAGCCATCAATCTTCTAAAAGAAAGGCTAAAGATAAGAAAGTAAAAGAAAGGAACGATCTTGTTATTGAAATTAGTAAAAGGAAAGGTTGAAGACAAGAAAGTAAAATAAAGAATTAATATTGTTATTGAAATTAGTATTGATGAGGAGGTTGAGGTTGATAGTGATAAATTTGATGATGGTGGAGAAAATCAAGGAAGGTTTGCTTAACATTGAAGATTGTCTAGGGAAATTTAAAAATTCAAGAATTATCTCTTAATAATCATGATAATTGTTTGATGTAGCACCTATAAAAGTTATAGATTTGTGGAAGAGAGGAGAAATTAGAATTTGGAAAGTTATTATGATGTTTTTTAAATGATTTTATGATTATTATTATAAAAAAAAATTGAATTTTGTATTAAGGGAGGGTTGAAACAAAAGTGATATTTTGTGGTGGTGTGTGTTTGAGTGGTAGCACTTAATATTTTGTTAAGGGTTTTGATATTGATGAGGTGTTGATAAATATTTTGAATGTTAAGAGGGTCATAATTAATGTTAATGGCCTATGATAGGATTTGTTTACATGTGTTAAATTCAATGTTCTACTAAGAATTTGGTGTGGGAAGGCTCTCAAGGGGGACGTGTGGGAGTACCCTCAACTTTTAAGGAAATTTTGTGGGTGTAGGGGGACGTCGGGGTATATATATATATACTGAAGTTTGAACACTTAAATAGTAAATTACTAAATTTAATATTTATATAACTCAAAGTCTCAAGCTCAAAAATAGTTAAAAGTGAGGAGTCAAGAATCAGTATGAGGTCATCAATATCTAGTGCCACAACTCAAAAGTTAAAATTGAAACTTAAAAATGGATAATGAACATTGAAAATAAAATCGATGTCAAGGACTCAATCTCAATGATTGGTCTCTACATCCATTTGTTGCATAAAGTCATGAGGACCATAAATGGGAATGTTGCTATCTGAGTCAAAGTCACTTTCTTGAGTAACCAATGGAACTCCAACCAAAGCATGTTGTAGCTCATCTAGTCCATCCTCATCATCTATCTATGCACTATCCTCTGGATCCAGATCCCATCGTGTTGTTGGTCACCTCTGGTACTCCGGTTTCTTCCTATGTGCAAGACGTAGATAATTGTGCACTGCAACTAGCTTCTTTGCTCTCCTAGAGGAAAGTATATTCCTCTTGATATAATGGATGAAGCTATAATTGGACCAATTCCTCTCTGCTGCAGAGGAACTAGCACCAGTGAGACAATAAGCAAATAAAAAGTTGTTGGATCTCTAGAGCATCGTCCCCATGCATGGTCCACCAACCAATGGGGTCATCCTGGCAGGGGAGAAGCGCTCGGTAGGAGAGAAGAGCTTGATGGTAGGAAAGAAGATCTTGACGAAAGGAAATAATAGATTGACAACAGGCAAGAAAATTTGGGAAATGAATTGGGAAGTTAACCTAGGTAACTTTTAAATGTTTACTTTAGTTTTATTTATTTTTATTTTTTAAAGTTTTGTTTCATTTTTTATTTCTATTTTATGTTTTTAATTAAGTGAATTTTCATTTTTTTTTTTTTTAAATATTAGGGGTTATTAGACAAATTCAAGGGGGGGCACATCCGCCCTTAAAAGGGGATGCCTAAAAGCACCCCTTTTGAGGAAATGCCCATAATCACCCTTTTTGGGGATTCATGTCCCCCACACTATGGAAACACATGCCCCTGCATCTCCCCAAGACTCCCCAAAAACAGTGCATAGGGAAATGCACCCCAAATGTCCCACATCCCAGATGTGTGGGGTGATGGGTGAGGTGTGTGCACACTGGAACACTGGTTAAATTATTCATTAAATGGTGTATAAAATAAAACCATGTTGATGTATTGAATGATTTATATTTAATGAAACATAATGAAACATATTAAGTTGAAATCCTAGGATAATATTCACTCGCTCTATTCAATGAGTCTACATTTATTTGGTTTTTAGGACCCCAAGGTCAACCTAGGCTGTGAGTTGGGGAGGGGGCTGTGTGTTGGTGTAAACAAATTATTTGTTAGTTACTATTGACTTGGTGGATATTTAATGTAGAACATGTTTGACATTGTGACTAACATTATTGATGAGACCGGGATATTATTTACCCATCAGACACCCTTTTTCTAGTCTAAATCATCTCATAATACCCATTTGGTTTCCTTCAAAATTCTTGGCAATTTGATTGTCAATTTTTGTAGGGTTATTGAATGAACTATCTGTGTTTAAATATGCTGATGTGATGCATTGATAAATCATTGTAGTAGGAACAAGTCTTTTGTGTTATTTCAATGATTACTATAGAATTCCTTGTATAAGGAAATATTATTGGAAATAGATTGTGGAATTAGTTTAGAATCTCTAATGTGGAATTAATTTAGATGCGAAGTGCATTTTAGATTTCAAACCTTTCTACGAAAATCCTTTGAATTTTCAAGCATGAGAGTGTAAGTTGGGATATTGATGGAGCTAGGTGAATCTGGAGCAAAAAGCGGTGTAGTTTCCAAAAAATGAGGACTTCCAACTATAAGAGAACCCATCAAAATCAGATGCAATTATTAGAAATTCCCAAGATGATGTTAGTTAGTCACTTCATAGGAATTTTTTGTTTTTAAAGAATATTTGGAGAAGTTTTAGGAGGAAATATGGTTTGAGAGTTGTAGGGTATCTTTGGGATTTGGTTGAAATCCCCAACAACCCAAAACTGGTGCTTTTAAATATCTTGGATACCAACCCATTTGGAGAGAAGATTATCCAAAGAATTTGATACACTGCATATTGTGTTCTTTCATCGCTTGTTCTAGATTAATGCAATACATATCAATATAGATTCTTGATTGCATCTCTTTAATTAGTGTTTGTAGTTGAGGATTCATCCCAATAATATTCTTATTAAGGGCCAACTCTAGCAGTGCTACTGGAAGTGGTGTCCCTTCTTGTGAGCTATGGCTTTATTTCTGTAGGACTTTATTCATTTCTTTGTTTAGTTGCATGTGTGCTTCAATTCCTTAACATAAAAATTTCATTTTTGCAGCAATAGTTATCGAAGCATTAGTTCATAGCTTTTGGAATTCGAGGGGCAATCACATTCCTCTGAACTGTTGTGTTCTCATTTATTTAGCAGTTTTTAACTTCCACATAATTGTTCCTTTAATGTTATTTTGTAGCATTTTTAGATTCAGAGAATGACCTCAGTCGTTATGAGTTGATTCTTTCTTTTGAATTCATTGTACATGTATGGATTAGAAATTCACAGGCCAAAAATAATATATTTTAATAGGTTATATCCATATACAATACTCAAGGTTAGGTTTTCATTGTATAAATACCTATGTTGCACAAGTTTTCGGTACGCCAGTATTTTGGGTACATGGAGCAAGTATCCAGTACGGCCAGAAGCTTTGCCCAAATTTACAGGAAATGTCAAGTTGGGAGCGACAATAATAAAATACATTAAAATTTAATATATACAAAAAATAAAAATAAAATAATTAATTTTTTTCCATCCAAAACTTTCCAATTAAATTCCATCTTGCAATGAAATATGTAAAAGATTGAACTTTGAAACATTGCCAGAAAAGATCAAAATATTAATCAATCAACAACTTTTTTCAATGAAATTCCTTGCAAGAAAAGAAACATGCGGAACTCCTAAACCAAAAAAAGGCTATTATTACATGATTATTATGTGATTTCATGCAACACTATATTATATTCAATTTCGAAATTAAGTTTGGAATTTTATAAAATGAAAGTGACTAACATGCTATTCTTTCTCTTTATGACCATCATTGCAATTTGTTGAATCTTATCATTAAATCTTCAAGATAGATTTCAAGAAAATAGACTTGTTTGCAATTTTTGAACTTCAATATTTGCAACAGAAGCTGCTAAGGAATGACTGGAAATTTTCTATATTTTTTTCAAACCTTTGCTACATCTCCACATCTCTGTTGCTTTATAGAGCCCATGCAGTTCAATCCCCTGACCTATCATGTATCACTAAGAAAATAAACAAATGGTACCTTCTCTGCTCAAAATAGGCACCCGAAAGGTAAAAATTTGCTCAAAATAGGTACCCAAAACGGTAAAATTTGTTGTAGTGAAGCTCCCGAAAAGCTCCAAAGTACCCTTTGAAGCTTCCCGTGATTTTGGAAAGTTTCCTACCAGTTCCCAAGCTCCCGGGAGTGGGGGAGCATGGGGTACATGCTCTACAATGGCTAGGAGCGGTACCCATGTTACTATGATAAATACTAAAGGTTTAAGGATGACATTATATTGTAGTAGGTTATAGCCTTATAGCTCCATGTACATGTCGACCATTTTGAAATTTTAGGCGCTTGGATTGGTAAATTAAATGTGTTCTTAATTTTTTATTTTTCCGAGCGTCTTAAGGGACCAAGAAGGGACCAAAAAGGGCATGGGCTTCTTCTATCACCAAAAACATTAAATTAACACTTTTTTGTGTAGATATTGAGGAATTTTTTTGGAATACTATGTCCCATGTTTTGAGCAGACACTTCATTCATTTTTAGGGACAAAAAAATCATAATAAAGTTTCAAAGAATGTTAAACCAAAAATATATAGAGAAAGAATATGACTAGTGCTCGTGTAAAGAGAATAAGAAAGCTAATTAATAATAATATAAATTAATTTTAGAAAATTAAGATTAAATTGACATAAATAAAAAATAGTCAAAATAATTAATATTAATGAATTTAATGAGGAAAGAAAGATCACATAAATAATAATAAAATAATAGAATTTGGTTAAAATAAATGCAATACTAATGAAATAAGGGTTAACTATATATATTAAAAACAATAAATTAGTTGAAAGTCAAATTATAATTAATATCTAATTTGGTTATCTAGGGTTCGCCTCCCGTTTATTCAAGGGACTACTGATAAGATCACTAGGATTCTTAAGAAACATAATGTTTCCTCGACTTTCAAGTCCCTCAGTGCTATTCGAAGTTCTCTAAAGTTGGTTAAAGACCCGGTAAGCCCCATGGATGGTAAAGGTGTTTACCTAATTCCTTGCTCCCGTGGGGCTCCATATATTGGTGAAATTGGTTGTTCCATTAATCAAAGGATTCATGAGCACGTGGTGGACCTAAAGCATGATAGCTCACGCTTCTCTGCCTTAGCAGAGCACACGAAAAAGATGAAGCATCACATTTGCATCGAAGAAGCTAAGGTTATTGCTAGGATTGACCATTTTCATTAGCGTAAGTTAAGGGAAGTGTTAGAAATTGAGAAAAGGTCTATTAACGTTAATAGAGATGATTTAGTAGATGTTGGATCCTGACCCTTCATCGGTAGTTGTTGTTTGGCTTTAGTGCCCCTCTGCCCTTTTCTCTTTTTTTATTTCCCTATTTATTTTTACCCCTTCTTTGATCCCTTATATATATATAAGCTCCTTGACCTTAAATTAAATTAATAATATTAAATTAAATTAATGAAAATATACTTATAGTATATAATATTAAGAATAAATACATTAATCTTAATTTCCCATTATTACCGTTTTAACGAATATCTTTTAAATAAAATAAAAATATAATAATAAAACACATTATATTTATTAACTAATAAACCTAATTGAATTTGATATAGCAATAAAATAATTTAATATTATATTATAAATCTAATTATAGAGTCATTGTTAGATAATTTCTTTTTTATATATATTTCTTTCTAATTAGATATTATTATTATTCTTAATCACCTCAGACCAATTGTTTTTTTTTATAATAAAAATATACTTTAATAATCAAAATTGTATTTATATAATAATTAATAATAATTTCTTGAACCCTAATTATATCTAAAATATAATAATAAAATATATTATAATTATTAACTAATTAAACTAAATTAAATATAATATAATAATAAAATTATTTAATAAAATATTTCATTTATATATTTTTTCTCTTAAGTCAAATTAGTTGTTATTTCTTAATAGCTAGTTGGATCTTTTCTCCATTTTTTAAAATCTGTCTCCTTGATCTGATTTCTCATCTTATCATGTCTCAGCAATACATAATCATATGTAATTATAACTGAAAGTAGTTTTTTACAAATAAATGAAAGTTAATTAAGAAAAATATTATATTGAAAAATTATATTTAACCAATTAAATTTGAATTACAATAAAAAAAAACATCTAGAAAATAAAATATATTACAAAAGTGTAAAATGGACGCAGTCAAATTTTACTAATGCGTAGTGAATTGAGAATGTAACGAAGATTTTGAGGGAGAAAATGGACAGAACGAGGCCAGACACAGGCATGGATGGCAGAAAAGCGGCAACATTTTGTGTTCATGGTGCAACGAAGATGGCTGAGATGCGATGGCCACGCAGAATCCCATTGACCTGCAACTCGTTGGCAGTCTTGTACACCATCACTCCTACAAGAGACAAACCAGTAGCGGTGGCTTTATAGAAGCCGCAATCTGCAGTGGCGGGGAGTGAAAATTTTCTCCGTTAGGGAAGAAACGGTCATGGTTCAACGGACGGCAGAAGATGAAACGGTCATGGTTCAACAACAGAGACTCGCAGCTTATTACTGGCATGGATGCGACCCCGTCCAATCGTTGAGCTCGGTAACCCACGCCACGACAAAGAAAAGAAATTGGGCAGACTGCATTAAGAATTGGAGCAGCCAGGGACATTTAATTATTGGTTCTTGTTGTCCTGAGTCAAGCAATCCTTTTCATTCAATTGACATTTTGTCTCTCTGATTTCCTACCTCTACTCTGAGAACTTCTTAGGTTATTCTTCTGCTTCTTGGTTTTTGATAATTTAATTCCCAGTTGATCTTTATCTTCAACGCACTGCACACCCCAACCGCTCGCCCACCTCCTGGTATTGTACGGTCCTTTTCTTTCCTTCCAGTTGAGCCCCACTCCTTAACTCACGTTCCTTCCTCTCGTTACTGCTGTTCCTTTCTTGAGTCCTGATGATTTACGTTCTTAGTTTTCCCTTTTCTTCCTCCTGGTCTAGATTCTGCCACTAGTACATCAATCTCTTGGTAAACATGCCCCTCTGGAGTGTCTTTCCCTCTTTATTGATCAGAGGTTCTTTGTTCATATCTTCTATTTGCTTAAAATCCCCACTCTCCTTGTTTATAATCCCCTTGCTTGTTCCTTCCTGCTTCTTAAATTTTTTTGACATCCTCCTCATTGTAGTGAAAATTTAGGAAGGAAAACATCTTAACTTAAATCGCTAAAGAACTTGTAGTATAAAGAAGTATTTGAAAGATCTTTGAAACATCATAATCATCTCCTGCTGCATAAGACGAGTTGTGCAGTATCAAATTTTATATTGGTACTTCCATAGCACAATTGCAGTTGTTGCTTGGTCACTTTTCCTCCACTTAAATAACATATTTGACAATTCTTTAAATTATCGAATAGAATACAACCTGTGAAGTAGCAACAGTCTTTTTAGTCTATAGAAGAGGGTTTCTCAAAACAAATATTTGAAGAATGACAAAATGCAGAAAATAGCGTACATATTTAACACAATCCCTTGAAGCTTCTCAATTTTAGTTGATTACATGCACCATTGGAGTTTCCTAAGGTAAAACAACCTTGTGGATTATAATAATAAATGGCATTGGAGTGTACCCATTCTTCACTAAAAGGCTGATGCCATAGTGCCAAGAATGGTGAACATATGAATTCAGCTACTGAATTTTGACTATTTTGTAAATGTTTTAGCAGGTTTTGGACAAGGGAATGGTTTGGGCCGACAAGACGTCTCTTATTGAATTTGATCATGACTGAAAATGAAAATAAACTAGCTAGGGCGCTGGTAGCTATCTATGAGAAGAGATGTGGCAACTACAGGCCTCTGAACTGAGTTACAATGAGGCTCGATGGCCTATTTATTATTTAGAAACAATGGAAAAACCTAAACATCAAAAACCCTAACCCTAGGAGATGAAGCACCAAAACTATGGGCCCTGTTTGGGTAAATTGGTGTTTCAACTTCCTGGGGACGTAACTTTGGCATACGATCTTCGTTTGACGCGAACTATACCTCGTTATAAAGATCTATCCGAGGAATACAAATTTTGAGTGAGCAACATGGGTCCACATGGAATCCATGCTCCTCCCGGTTTTTCCAAAAAACGTCGTTTAGGGCTTCAAAACGGCTCTGGAAGTTCAGGACCAGAAAAATTGCTAAAAATAGTAAGTTGTGCCGAAACTAAAAAAATGAAAGAGAAAATGGTGGGGCCCCAAGTGGAATAGGCGGGTGACCACCAATATCCACCTGGATCATTCCTCCCCCCTTAGGAAGCAATGGTCCCCATTACATTAAGTTCCTCCATGAGATGAAGAAATTTCTGCTGAATTTGGTCCTTGGTGAACCACTTTCCTTGGTGTAGGAGTTGGTAGCTTTGACAACCCGATACAATTGGATCTTCTGTTGGTGAGTGTTCTTGATTTGCATGTCCATGATACTGTCCTTTGTTGCTTTGTTCAATACTATCACAGGTTTAACTACGTCGGGCATGAGTTGTTAAATGTAGAGAGGTGTCAAGTGAGGTGGAAAGTAGAGACAAAGGCGGTCCCATTGAATACTAGTACCAAAACCTAAGAATGGTAGAACCGAGCTCGAAGAGCATTGTTCCTAGCCTTAGTGATGATTATACTGACTGACAACGGACGGATGAGCTTGTGTGAGGTCCAGTGATGCTCCTTACGAAAAATGTAGCTATATAACGCCGCCCACTTGCGAGATTGTGTGGCACCCGGTGTTGATCATGGCGCTGCTTGTACTTCGCATTGGCTCTGTCCAATATATCATGAACCTGTTGGCGGATGTGTTGAATGCGCTCGATGAAGCTACTTGCTTTGTCAACTTCAGACTGGAGGTGCGCTAAATCGGCCTGAGCAACTGCAAATGGCATGGCTACGTCGATGGGACATAGTGGCTGGAATCCCAAGCCCACCTGAAAGGGGCTATGGCCAATTGAACTGTGGAGAGCCCAGTTATAACTATGTTGTACATAAGAGAGGCTCTCGTCCCATGTGCGTGGATGCTTTGAATTGTACATGTGTGCAAAAAATATGTACAATTTATTCTTTGATAGTAAACCTGCAATACTGACACTCCATTTGGGGATGAAGCCGTGGTTGGTGAGCTTGGTGTCCAGCATTGACCATAGAAATTTTGGATAAAATGTGAACACTGCCGATCGATATGATAGGCGGCGAGGATCCCAGTGCACTTGCTCGTTCAAAGAAGAGTTTAGTAGTGTCTTCTCTTGTGATATTCTTCTTGTAAGCCATCACCATCCTGTGTATCTTGGGAGAGAATTTTAATGATGCAACTGCAGTCATTTACATGCTTATTCGAAGCGGACGACATGTAAATCATGGAGATAGATTCCAAAGTCGACAAGGTAGTGGCAGTATATAGTACTTGCTTACTTGATGGTCAGTTTGGCAATGGCACAAGTAGTCGAGGTGATGTGCTTCCGTAAGCTATCAGAAGGTTGGCAAATAAATATACAATACTCACTACTATTTTACCGACCTGAAATGCCAGTGAATAGAAGCCCATAGTGTGCTTCCCATATCATCTTGTCACGCTCGCTTGAAGGAACACAAAGGTGTCCCAGGTGACATAAAAGTGCATCTTGGAGGTGAAAATTTGGAACTTGCGTACCCCCCAAGAGTGCCTTGTAAGTGTGGCCGAATTCTGGGTCGCTCTCATAGAGAAGCGGCCAATCAGAAGTCTCGTGCCTGGTTAGAAGCAGTGGTGGCGCCCGGTAGGTGGTTGGTTGAAGACATTCTTTTGCCTTCTTAATTTCTGTCTTTGCTGATGTTCAAATGCTTTATTGCTTCATGGACCAACAATCATTACGCAACTTCCACCCAATACTGTATAGTACACAGAGGCCAGTGATACAATGTCAGATGATTCATTTCTGGCTCAAATGTAAACGATTCCATATTCTCACCAATTACACGTAAATGCATTTCTTTGTCATAAGTGGGATACTGAGAGCGTAGTTCATTTCTCATAATGAATATGCCAGGATGTCTATGATGACACCTAATATCATAGTCAGAGGAATCTATTTCGATCTCAAATGATTGTTGCAATCCCAATATGAGCAGAGGCGAGCAGAGGCTGTTTTCATTCTGTGAACGAATATTACTGTGGGATTTCCGACCAAAGAATTTTCTCCTCCTTTCTGACTTGAATCAAAGACAAAGTATAAATCCCAACACGAACCTAGGTAAGTATTAGAACCCATAGCTGAAACTCTGTGCAGTGATTTGGGCAGCCAATCTCACATGTTAGATCTTGGTTTGATCCACATGCACCCCCCTTTCATCAATAATGTATCCCAGATATTGAACCTGGGTCATGCCAAAAGTGCACTTCTCCAAATTGGCACACAACTTGTGTTGCCGCAGTGTTTGGAGGACTTGTCGGATGTGGTGAAGGTGCTCTTCCCAAGTCTAGCTGAAGATCAGAATGTCATCCAATTCCACCACTACAAATGAGTTGGTGAATGGTCACAAGATGTTTTCCATCAACCTCATGAAGGTTAGAACATTAAATCAGCCAGCCATGACCAACCTCTCAAAAGCACTTCAGCAAGCCCGAAGGCAGTCTTCCACACATCGGAGGTTCAATTGGTACGTGATACCCGAGACTTCAAGCCAAATCTTCTTGAAATATTTGCACCTTTTAGGTTAGTCCAGAAGGTCATCAATCCATGGGATCAGGTACCTATTCCAGACAGTGATCTTGTCCAGTGCCTGATAGTCAATACAGAGTCTCCACGTCCCATCCTTCTTCTATACCAACACAATGGGGCTCCCATAGGGCGATGAAATTGGTCGGATGTGACCTTTCTGCAGCAGCTCCTAAATCTTCCTCTTGATTTCATTGTTCTCCAGAATAGAGCACTGATAGATCGGTCCATTGGGTAGCGGCGCACTTGGGGTCAGATCAATCGGGTGCTTGACCTGACAGTGCAGAGGAACCCCTGTGGGTGAGGTGAAGATGTCCCCGTACTCCTCCACAACCTTATCCATTTGTTTTTATCGTGCAAAGGAGTCCTGTCTAAAGGTCGTGGCCACAATCTTCTTCTTGCCCTGGGGGTGAATCATCAGGAAAATGAATTTCCTGGTTTGGGAAATGAGCTTATTGCATTATTTTGCAGTAACCAAAGAGATAGCGGCAGGAGGTGGTACCTTTGGTATCCTGTACAACTTATTTCCCAAAGTAACAATAATAGCGCGAGGCCAAGAATCATACACAGCATGACGCTTCCACAAGTATGGTTGTCCTAATAATAAATCAGAAACATCAATAGGAGAAATGTCACACAATACCTCATCCGTGAAGGGCTTGGTGCTATAGGGGAAGGCAGCACTGCTGGCTGACGCGGAGATCTTGTCCTTGGTGAAGCCACCCGATGGCGTATGGATGTGGGTGAGCTGTGGTCGGCAAGCCCAACCGTTTCACGGTGTCTGCTGAAATGAGGTTCTTTTGGCTCCCATTGTCAACAATCAACTGTACTGGGGAGCCCTTTACCCACATCTGGGAGTGGAAGAGACATTCCTCCTCCTCTAGATCTTCTGATTCCTCCTTCTGGATATTTGTAGTGGGAACAATGGCGTTGGGCTCTACATCAATAATATGTTTCCCTTTGTCATTCCCCTTGTCAAGTTCTGATTCAGAGTCGGAGCATGTATCTGAATCAGAAGCCCTCATCTCGGCCACCAGTGACTGCTTGGCCCGATACTTACTTGTGTTGTGAGTGGAGCTCTTATGGAACTCACACCACTTTCTTGTGTCCTTATTTGGTTTTGTGGTGTTTTTCTTTGCTTGTGGCTTTGACAGGTTGTCTTGAGTCACCATGCCTTGGCTCTGTCCTTTTTTCTGTGGTTTGGGAGCACCTTTCCCTTGCTTTTGATTCGCAGATCCAAAGTCTTGCTTCTTTTGTTTGAATTTATGCTCAATATTGGCAGCATACCGGTATGCCGTACCAAGCGAGGAGATGTCGAGGAACTCCATTTCCTCCTAAATGTATCTATGTAGACAATTGCGATACTTTATTACTAGATGTTTCTTTGAATATTTGATACCCAACTTTGTGTGCAGGGTATGGAACAGATTTGTCAACTCATGCACATATTGATCCCTTTGTTGTCGGAGCATGGTCCATTGTATGTACTTGTCCTCATAGCTCCCCACGGGATAGTATTGTTCGTTGATGGCATCTTAGAAAGAATTCCAAGTGGGTACGACCGAGAACATAGAGGGTTATATCTTGTCCTTTTTCTCAAAGTGGGTTTCCCACCAATCCTTGACATGGGGGGCAACTTTGAGGAGTGAAAAAATAATATTCTCCCGGTCGGAAAATTCATGAACCAAGAAATATCCTTCTAATAGATTCAACCATCTATCTACAACATCTACATATATTTGACCCTCAAATATGGGAATGCCAAAATTTACTTGTACCTTAAAAGGAGTCGCACCTCCAGAGTGGCTGTTGGATGCAGATGCACCGTCGGTGGGCAGCTGTTGAAGGATCTGGGCAAAGTTATCCATCATCGTGTTCCTTTGTTTTTCGAGGGATTCCTTGAGCAATATTTTGATAGGATCTCCTGCTCCCTCATCTTTCTTTTCATCCCCCATGGGCGTCTGTCAGCATTTGCGAGGCTAATCTTGCAAAGGTTCCACCAGATCGAGCCCTAATTCCTTATACCCCGACCTCGTTGGGGACATGCAAAGAAAGATCAAGAAAAAGAAGACCGCTCTGATACCACTGATCCATATTTATGTAGGAACACAAAAAAATAAACATATAACCATAAATACAAAGATGCAGCGGAAATAACACTTCATTTCATTAATATCAAAGAACTGAAATTTGCTTATAGACAGAATGGAAATAAACTAGCTAGGGCACTGGTAGCTATCTCTAAGAAGAGATGTGGCGGATACATTCCTCTGAACTGAGTTAAAATGAGGCTCGAGGGCCTATTTATTATTTAGAAACAATGGAAAACCCTAAAGATCCAAAACCCTAACCCTAGGAGATGAAGCGCCAAAACTATGGGCCCCGTTTGGGTAAATTGGTGTTTCAACTTCCTGGGGACGTAAATTTGGCATACGATCTCCGTTTGATGTGAACCATACCTCATTAGAAATACCTATATGAGGACTACAAATTTTCCAAAAAATGTCGTTGAGGGCCTCAAAACGGCTCCGGAAGTTCAGGACCCGAAAAACTGCTAAAAATAGTAAGTTGTGTCGAAACTAAAAAACTGAAAGAGACAATGGTGGGGCCCCAAGTGGAATAGGTGGGTGACCACCAATATCAACCTAGATCAATTCGGCGCCGTTCTTTGTTAGAGAGTCGGTGATGACATTGGTCAGCTGGGTTAGGTTCAACGCCGACATACAACTTCACATTTAACATTCTCCCACTTGAAGCCGAATGAAGAATCTTGAATCAAGTCACATCGATACCTATCATGCCTCTACATAACTCATGCTTACTTCTTGGTAGAATCTTAGTGAGCATATCAGCAGGGTTATTATCTGTGTGGATCTTTTCCAAAGATAATTTCCCTTCCTCCAACACATGTCGGATCCAATGGTACCTTAAGTCAATGTGCTTGGTTTTTGAGTGAAACACTGGATTTTTTGCCAGGTGAATGGCACTCTGACTATCACAATACAACACATACTTGTCCTGCTTGATTCCTATCTCTCCTAGGAATCATTTCATCCACAAATTTTCTTTGCAAGCCTTTGTTGCAACTATGTACTTTGCTTTTGTTGTAGAAAGAGCTATCATTCTTTGTAGCCTTGACACCCAAGATACAGCTGCACCTGCAAATGTGTACAAATAACCTGTAGTGGACTTTCTGGTGTCGATATCTCCAGCCATATCTGCATCTGTAAAACCTTCAAGCATGGTATCATTATTACCAAAACATAAGCAATAATGACTAGTACCCTTAAGATACTTGGAAATCCATTTTACTGCTTGCCAATGCTGTTTTCCTGGATTGGCAATGAATCTTCTCACAAATCCCACTAAATATGCAATGTTTGGTCATGTGCATACCATGGAATACATCAAACTGCCAACTGCTAAAGCATAAGGAATCTTGCTCATTTCTTATTTCTCTTTGTCATCACTGGGACATAGCACTCAACTTGAAGTGGTCTGCAAGGGGTGTACCAACTAGTTTGGCATCCTTCATATTAAACCTGTCAAGCACCTTATTGATATATTTTTCTTGTGATAGCCACAACCTTATGTTTTCCTTGTCATGCATGATCCTCATGGCCAATATCTGTTGTGCTGGACCCAAATCCTTCATTGCAAACTTGCTTCCCAAATCCTTCTTCAACCTATTGATCATATTCTTATCATGTCCAACAATCAATATGTCATCCACATATAACAATAATATAAGATATTTTCCTTGATCATACCTCTTGATATAGACACAATGGTCAACTTCCAACCTGTGAAAACCATGTTCTAACATGAATGAATCAAATTTATTGTACCATTATCGAGGTGCCTGTTTCAACCCATAGAGACTCTTCTTTAACCTGCAAACAAGGTCTTCTTTGCCTTTTTCTATGAAGCCTTCTGGATGCTTCATATAAATTTCTTCCTCTAATTCTCCAAGAAGGAAAGCAATTTTTACATCTAACTGTTCACATTCTAAGTCTAAAGAAGCAACAAGACCAAGAATGACTCTAATGGATGACATTTTGACAATAGGTGAGAAAATTTCAGTGAAGTCAATACCTTCCTTTTAGGCGAATCCTTTCACCACCAAACTTGCTTTATACCTCTCATTCTTTTCATCACCTTCATGCTTAATTATATATACCCATTTTTTTTGCAAATCCTTTCTAATTTTTGGGAGATTTACCAACTCCCAAGTTTTATTTTCTAGCAAAGAGTTCATTTCTTCTTCCATTGCTTTCTTCCATTCTTTACTGTGCTCAACTTTACAAGCCTCTTGACAACAACTAGGCTCACCTTCATCATTCAATAGGATATAGTTTGAAGGAGATACCTTTGTGAAGGCTTATGAGGCCTAGAAGATATGAGAACCAACTATGGTGGTGCATTGTTAGTTTGATTCTCCTATAAAGGTTCCTGCAAGATTTATTCTTCTTGGTGTTCATCACTTTCCTCTTGTTGTCCTTCATGCTCTTGAATTTGCTGCCCATTTTCCTGCATTGGTGGGATGTCTTCATGCTGCTCTTCAAACCTGTCAATAACTTTCTTAACTTCCACCTCACCTACATTCCTCTTAAACATTTTCGACTCATTAAATATAACATCCCTGCTTCTAATAATTTTATGTTTGACTGGATCCCATAGACGATAACCAAATTCTTCATCCACATATCCCAGAAAAATGCATTTCATAGATTTATCATCTAGCTTAGTTCTATTTTCTTTGGGAATATGTACAAATGCTTCACTTCCAAATATTTTCAAATGAGAATAATTCAACTTCTTACCAGTCCAAACTTCATCAGGGATGCCTCCATCCAAAACTGTAGATGGAGATCTATTTATGAGGTAGCAAGTTGTCCTCACAGCCTCCGCCCAAAAATTCTTGTCCAAACTGGAATTGGATAACATGCTCCTTAATTTTTCCATAATGGTGTGATTCATTCGTTCTGCAACACCATTCTGTTGAGGTGTACCAGGCACAGTCTTCTCATGCTTTATGCCAAACCTGTTAGAATATTCTTTGAATCCATTTGAGAAATATTATCCACCATTATCTGTTCTTAGGAATTTCAGCAATTTGTTAGTCTCACTTTCAACAGCAACATGGAATTTCTGAAATATTTCAAACACTTCACTTTTAATTTTCATGGGATAGGCCCAAACCTTCCTGGATGCATCATCTATAATTGTTACAAAATATGATGCTCCTCCTAATGACTCGATGTTAACTGGTCCAAACACATCTGAGTGTATCAATTCTAACACATTTTTCTTTCTGGCATGACCACCTGTAAGAAATGAGACCCTTCTTTGTCTACCATATATACAATGCTCACAAAGATCAAGATTGTAGGATCTCAAACCTGGTAGTAAATTTTTACCAACAAGGATTTTTAAACCCTTCTCGCTCATGTGACCCAAGCGCTTGTGCCAAAGATTTGCTGAATTTTTTTCTCTTGCGACAGCAACCAAATCTGATTTTCCTATCATTGCCTTCCATGAATATAGTGTTCTTGTCTTGGGTCCTTTGGCCACGAACAATGCTCCTTTGCTAATTTTCTAGCCTCCTTTTCTAAAGCTTGTGGAATAGCCTTCATCATCCAGCCGTCCCATAGAGATCAAACTCATGCAAATTTCTGGTATATGTCTGACCTGTTTCAACAATATATGTTGTCCATTCTTCATCTTGATCTGGACATCTCCCTCTCCAACAATACTGCAAAAATGATTATTCCCCAAATGCACTCTACCATAATCACTAGGATTATATGCAACAAAAATATCTTTGCATGGGGTTACATGGTGAGATGCCCCAGAGTCAAGGATCCAATCAAAGCTATTGCTAGATGTATATAAACGTGCATCCTCTACTGAAACAGTAAACAACACATCACCATCTGTGACTACAGCAGTAGTCTCACCTTCATTTGTGTTGGATGACTTGTAATTTGTATTGTTTGGTCTTTGATCCTTTTGTCCTTTCTTCAAGGCTCAACATTATTTCTTCATGTGCCCAGGTTTGCCATAATGAAAGAAGATGATCCCGCCCCTCCTTGATTTTGATTGGCCTCTCGATCTTGATCACCCTTTTCGGCCTCAATCAATCCTCCTACCACGATCAGCTAGAGCTAGAGCTTCTCCTCCCTGGTTTTCCACAATTGACTTGCGTCGCAGCTCCTCATTCATTAAACTATTGCTGACATCATCAAACTTCAGGGTCCCTGTAGGTGCTAAAGTACTCATAGCCACAATTAAATTTTCCCAACTGTCTGGCATAGAACACATTAACAAAATAGCTCTAATTTCATCATCTAGAGTTATTTTAACAGAGGCAAGGTGACTATTTATAATATTGAATTCATTCAAGTGCTCCGCAACTGAAGCACCTTCCTTCATATTGAGATTGTAAAGATTTTTCATCAAGAACACTTTGTTTGATGCCGCGTTCTTCTCATATAGATCATGGAGCTTCTGCCATAATCCTTTTGTCATCTTTTCTCTAGACACATTGAAATACACATTCTTTGCTAGATATTGGCGGATTGTTGCAATCGCCTTTATATCTAGCTTATCCCATTCCTCATCTGTCATCGATGAGGGTTTCTTTGTTACACCCTTAATTGGAAAATATTGATGTTTTAAAATCAATATATCCTCCATCACCAGTTTCGAAGATCTAGCTTGTTTCACATAAAGCGTGTTTTGAAGGCAGCCAATTCAAAATCAGTAGATTCAAAATCCCCTTCTGAAGCACAAATTTCTACCGAACCTTCTCTTCAACAAAATTTTTCACTCCACATCTATTTATCGAGCTCCCTTCTCTTATGGGTGACTAAGAAAGTCACAAGACTTAGACTGCATCCACTACTACAAGCTAATCGACTACCAGATGGGCGACGCAAACGGGAATGCGAGAGGAATGGTGGTGAGGGCGTAATGAGGCTCTGATACCAGTTGTTGAGTTCAGAGCAGCACAACAGAAAATACGAATGAAGAAATGAAATTAACACAAAGACTTGAGAATAAAACCATAGAACATATTTATATTACAGAAAGAGGAATTGCCTTGCTTGGATTGACATACTCAGGCAGAGGCAGGAATACAGATTTATAATTGCAGAACAGGGATAATTCTGCATGTGAAAAATAGATTCAATCACAGTGGTTGGGTGGTGTGTTTGGTTCGGTGCCATTATTTGTCAGAGAGTTGGTGATGGCGTTGGTCGGCTGGGTTAGGTTTGGTGCCGACATACGGCTTCACATTTAACAATATGAATTTAGCTAATGAATTTTGACTATTTTGTAAATATTTTAGCAGGTCTTGGACAAGGGAATGGTCTGGGCCGACAAGACACCTCTTATTGAATTTGATCACGACTGAAAGTGAATAATTGATTCAGTGAGTGCAGTTTATTTGGTGCATACAAATTGATAATAAGGTGGAGGGACTGCTAATTACACACAAACAAGTGAGATATAAGGGCCAAGTCAGATAATTGTAGCGAAGAGAGAATTTGGATAGAATTTCTGCTCGAGTGTCAGATTGTGAGCACTTGAATACTTTACAGAATGGTAGTGCACCTTGATGAAAGAATCCATCAAGAGTAAAGAGAAGTGACCAGGGTGTATCATATCAACCTTTAAGTTAGCTACTTGTTTAAGCTGTAGAGCCACCTTTAAGTTAGTTACTTGTCTAAGTTGTACAATCATTGTTACCAGAAGGGTGTCTGCAAAGAAGTGTGGAAGCTCGTGTTCATAGGAAAATAATCCCATGTCTAGGGGTTTGATTAATTGGAGGAAAATAAGTTTGTATAATAAATATTTTTACATTCTTAGAATATAAGACTTACATGTATAATAAAATCAATGTAATAATTTTAATGAAAAACCATGTTTTTTTTGTTAGGATTTTGGACAAATACGACCTCTCAAATTCTTTATAGTTCATAATATAATATTATATTGTGTATATTTGTGTGTATTTTCATCCCAAACCTATGTAAACTAGGCTTTCAATTTTTAATAAATATAGTTTGCTTTTTATAACATGGTATTAAAGTGGGAAGATCATAATGTCCAAGTTTTGCTTTCAATTTGAAATAATTTAGTTTTCTTTTTATAACATGGTATCAAAGTGGGAAGATCATAATGTCCAAGTTTGAACTATTGACATTTATCAGTTCAAGGTCAAAGTGGGAAGATCCTAATGTTCAAGTTTGAATTATTGTCATTTATCAGATCAAGGTCTATGCATTGGTATGAATTAGTTGCCATGTTTTTTTAGTATAGCAATTGTATACCTTACCAGATTTGATTTTATGTAAGCCTATAACCAAAGAGAAAAGTTTAAGCCATTTTCTTTTTAAATTGAAGGAATAATCATTAGTTGTTGCACACTCATTTCATGCCCTCCATTTTCCTTAGTTCGCTGACAGTTACCATTGAACATGTACATCAATCTGTTGTGGTCGTACAACTCTACTCATTGTACGTCATTGTGTCGAATAGGTATTGGTATTTAGAGAGCTTTAATTTGCATAGGCATACTCTCAATTTTTTTGTTTGTTTCTAGATGAATTTAGACAAAATTTTTTGAATGGAAACTATGGAAAAAATCAAGGCCAAAATTTCTATACCTGGAAGGTGACAATCTAAATGTAATTGGTGAACAAAAATATAATCAAGTTGTAATTGACAAACAAGAACTTATGAGGAATTTAAATTAGAACACACAGTCATCTATACATACAAATACATTATTAAAATGTCACTGGTAGATCCAATACATTATTAGAGTGATATAATAGAGATGATAAAATCATAACTATTATTGGCCTTGCCCTCACAAATTATGAGCTTCATCATGTAGATATGGAAAATTCATCCAAGGAAATATGCGATAATATAAATAAGTTATTTGGAGAAAAAGTAGTGAATGCAAGGTTTTCTTCGAAGTTGTAGTTATTTAGATTCAAGGTGTCTACACTATCTCTAGCGACATAAACAATTTGAGATCTCTCATCCAATAGCTAGCTGAATGAAAGCTGCAATACAAGAAGAGGATGCAAAACCCATTTTGTTATACAATCTAATTCTTAACACAAAAATGGTGTATTTATCTTAATTATGTCTCCAAAAAATTTATAAGACATGCTTCCATTTCTTTTAGTTTTACAAGAGAGAGCAACTAAAGGAGACTTTGAAGGAAATTCTCAATGCGAAACAACACTACTCAAAATGAAAGGATGGGAAAGAGAATGATAGATAAGAGTGGGGTTTACGTTGAATTTCCATGACCTTGGGTCTAGGTTAGAGTCTTAAATCACCGACTCTACCAAACCAAGAATATCAACCACTAAACTACTTTGCACAACGGAAATATAAAGCAATAAATCATATATACACAAATATACACAACTTTTTAATTTTTAAACCTAGCATCATTATATTAACAACATATAATACAATAGTCTAGGGCTCCTGTACCAGGGATAATGGCCCTCATACATCCACTAGTACAAGACAAGATACTCTGACCATTTGGCTGTAACATCTAACAACTCCTCTCGGTCGTACCCTGTACCTGCCCGATCCTTTGGTTCCCGATCTGCAGCACTTGACTCCATCAATGCTCCAAGTCCATCTAGCCACTAAATTTCGGTTGTCCAATGTGCTCTCTAGTTGTCCCTTCGTCCATCAAGGGAAAAAAACATCGATACTCCTATCAATTTTTTCACAATTCCACTTGTGAACAACTCTCAATCTGCCCACTTGTTGGCTTGAGGGGTCCTGACCTAGATTCAGGGTGTTTTGCGCAACCAAAAAAACCCTCCAACTACTAGTCTTTTCGGTAATGATTTTCTTGCAGAGACCAAAGTCTCACCCGAAGCAGTATGGTGGGGTGTTGGAACCAGGTTTCGACACCCTGAGGGAGTATATGATGTGGATATTAACCCTTTTTCAAAGATCTAATGACTATAGTTCTGCGTAGTAATTTCCTTAACCCAATTCAGATCTATACATATAAAACCAGATCTAATTTCAGAAAAACCCTTAACTTTGATGCAGTCTTGTGCACATAGATAATTATACTTAACAGAAATTGAATTAACCCTTGCACCATCACAAAGATCTATCTTCTAACATTACTCTTAACACAGATGCATTACTTGCACAAATACAAATATCTATTTAACTTCAGACAATGCACATTCAATAATCATAACAACAACATATTTATAATTAAATCAACACATTAACCCATAAACATGGGATTCATAATAGATTAGAATTCACCAAAACTTCTCTTTATTAATAGATCTTCAATGAGTACAATCTTCCTCACCTACGCACACAGTGACAAGGCCCTTGCACACAGCTCAAGACTCTTCTTTAGGTCTCTGCGCACACAACAACAGGAGCCTGTCTTGACCTAGACTGATTATAGAACTTGCCCAAAATCATATCATTACATTCAATTTTTCAGCAATGAGATTCTATCTAACTTGACTTGACTCTTACATACTTATAGGACTTAGACGTGCAAATACCATGGTTTGAGACTCATGGATTCCATTTTTACCTGTTACAATTATAAAGGAGCTTTGACCTGTCCCAAAGCCCCTTGAATTCTATGCACAATGCGTTATAAAAAAACTTAACCCAAAATTTGATCCTAGGTGACCCTAACCCAACAGGCCCCCAACACAATCTAATGACTCACCCTCGAGTCACTCTAGTATAACTTCTTGCATATTAGCCTTAAGCGCCTGAATGGATTTTTTGAGTGGTTTGATCAGCTCTGTACTCTATGTTGCAGCACTTTGTGCCTCTCCAACAATTTTCTTGGTAGTTGGTCCTTTGGTTGTAAGTTGATGCTCCACTGAGTTTGTTGGAGCCCCTTGAGTGCACTGTCGAGGGTCTGTGACAATTGTAGTGCTTCTTTGGCCCACAACTGCATTCGATTTTCTAGAAAATGCTCCTATCGACACAACTTCTTGATCTCTATTTGAATTGCAAGACCTTCCTACAAGCGGGCGAGCCTCTAAGCTGGTACCAGGGTCGACGTAGTGATCCAGATCTCGTTGAATTATTTCTCTTTGGCCCATAAGTTCGTCCTCAGTTGCTGGACTACGGGGTCAACATGGACAAAGGTCAGAATTCCCATGGAATCCTCAAATATAGCGTTGCATGCCTCCATAATGATTGAAAGGCTGGTAGTGGCTTCCTGGATCAATAGGTCTGTGATTTTTTGCTCCAACTCAACATGCACAGCTGTTATTTATGATCGGGAAGCTTTTAGTGCGACTGGAAAACTCTCCAACTTTATGGTGGGTGCTGCAGTGGTGGGCACTATTACATTGGGCAACTTAGAGCATAGTTGATTTATCATAGATTCTAAATTTATGCGTTGGCTCTTTGCAAAGCGTCGAGCTTTTTCTGCTACCTGTTGTCCCTTATGCAATGTGGTAGCTTGTTGTTGAGCTTCATTGGTGGCCTACGACGCCTTGTATTCTCGATACTGCAGCTCATCCAAGATCATTGTGTGTATGGAATGGAGCTTGCCGCTGGGAAAGTCGACCAAGTCATTTCCAACCTCTAGCCGTGCATGGAAAGATAAGCACAAGTCTGGATCTTCAAGTTGAAGTGAAACTTCGGGAATATGGAACACCAAAGGCTTAATTGTGTTGCCGATCTCGTTGAAGTATCTATCTGTTAGCACCAAAGGCTTAACTATGGTATTCTTGGATGCTTTTCTCTTATGGCGTGGTCCGAGTGGGGACTGAGGACCTCTCTTAGTGCCTCGACGCATGTAATATTTTGTTGAGGGTACATATGCATTGTCTCCTTCCTTATCTTCCATTTCGGCATCACTGCGCACATCCACTGTCTCTTTAGGTGGATCCACAATCTCTGTTGTAAAGGTTGGTTCCTGTGTATCCTTCTTTTGGTCCTTCTGCATGCGCGGCTTCGTTGGTAGTGGTTTTGGTTGTGCAGAAGAAGTGGCACCACCATCTGTAGCTGCATTTAACCAGACAGGAGGCCACTTTGTTGTAATGTGCGCAAGGCCATCCTCCGCAACTAAATATGGCAGCTCATACCAGATGCCTGGCATGTCCGCCTTTGTGCGAATGTGGATGTTGTGGAAAGTGGCTTTAAAATTTGCGATGTGCTTGTACTGGTCATAAAGTGTGGGTGATAGGCGCGGTTTGGACTCCACCATCTGGAACAACTCCATATCAAAGAGAACCCAAAATATTTTGTTCTTTGTCACCCTGGATGGAATCTTAGATGCCCATAGAAACTCATACTTCGTGGCTTCACATAAATCTGGCTCAATTTTCGGGAGTTGGGACTGCGTCGGCAGCTTCCACTGAATCAATACGACAAGTAGCAACAACCATGCATAGTAAAAGTGCTTGTCGTCTTCCTGCGCTTCTCTGATGTTCTCCAGGATTTCATTACAGAGGTACTTGGACCAATTATACTGCACCCCTTTTACACATTGTGCAACCAATGAAATCACGGGCGCCGAAACTTCTTTGGTGCGAAACTTTCTCATCATCTTGCATTCAATGATTAAGGTAACAAACTTGACCGTTGGGTCATTTATTTCTCTAACTACAAATCCCCAAGTATTTCTGTTTACCCCAAACTACTTCTTAACATTGTTCGCAACCTTTTTCTCTTGTCCTTTTCCTCCAAAGGCCTTCGCTAGGTCTTCTCCTTGGTAAGGTAGATTGGTGATGCAATCGATCAACATGTCATCAATAGGAATGGGCTCTCCTTACCATAGACAGTTGTCATGCACCAGGTCTAGCAACTGCTGCAGACAAATATCATTAATGGTGATGCGCCCGAAATGTGGAACCATCAAGAGATTCAAAAGCCCAAACTGTTGTAACCCCAATGCCCATCGCATTGGTTCAACTTTAATTACTGCTCCATGATAAAGCACCTGGTCCAAGTATTCAAACGACGCCAACTCTGGAAATTTGGTGTGATCAGCTAGGTACCAATCCACCAACTTTAGCGCAGGTACTTTGGCAAACATTTCACCTTCAAATGGCACATTCTCTGGGAGCAATGGTGTGTTTATGTGCGACTTTACCTCATCCAGGTCCTTGGTCACTTCAACCATTGGTTTGCGTGGCACCATGTACTTGGGTAGCCATGACATTGGGTCTACTTCCTCCACAATATCCTCTTTGACAATGACCCCCGGCTCTTCTACCATTGGTCGCTTTTTACAGTCTGTACGTGAGGGCTTCTACTTAGGAGTTTGTTTGTGTGGGGATTTTCGAGTCCCGGATGTTTGTCCTTTATTTTGCTTCTATGGTTGTGGGTTCTCAACAATTTCAGATGTAGCAGGGTAGGTAGAGTAGCAGTCATGGTTCTAGGGATGAAGTGGCCTAACCCTTGCTTGCGTAACATCTCTTGGAGTGTGTCAAAGTGTTCAGACATAAACTCAGTTCATAGAAACAATATCAACGAAAGCAAAGGGAACTAATTCGGTCCTTCATGCCATATTTATAGCGATGGCGCAACTAAAACGACCTTATGTCTATTGATGCAGCATCATAAATGCTAAAACAACTCCAATTTTGGCATAATCTCCTCCATAAATGCTAGTTAGCCAGCATCCCTGCAGTTATAACAAGTGACCTGGCATCTTCCGCAACCAACTCCTCCTCCTCTTCCTTGTCCTCTACCCTGAAATCCATCGGGCACAGACGATGATGCAGGTGAATCCGAACCTCGACCTTCAACTTGCATTCTATAGGAAGCAACCTGTTCAACCATTAGATCAAATATGTGATCGTTCTTTTCATCATGATCCACAGATCGACAAAATGTGTAATATAACTGTTTGAGATGCGGAACATCTTTACCAACCCTAGGACAGAAGTTTGTTTCATGTTGTCCCATCACTTGATAGATCATGCACCATAGTGTGGGGTTTTCAGTAGGCCCTGCTAGATTCTTAATTGGACTTGGTCCTCCAATCACTAGATAGTTACCATATACAAGAAATTGATCCTTATCGTGCCCTTCGGCTTTGCAGCGCATACACCATACTCTTGCACACATATCCTTTTATTTTTCCTTCAACAAACTTTGTATTTCCAAGTGTAAGGCAACTAACTGGCTCTGGATTTGCTGAGCCCCAACTTGCATAGCTTGCACAGGTGAGGCATCTAATTTAATTTCGATCTCCACAACTTCAGCTTGCGTCGCGATTTTCTGCTAGAATAAAGGTTGGTGCAGATGTGGAAACAACATTGCAATGACCCATTCTTTATGTTGCATACCATCAATAGAAAATCCTCCGTCTCTGATGGTGCACTTCAATCGTTGATCCACCTCCCATACAGATTCAATTACTTATTAGTGAATTTCCTTTAATTCAGTAACACATCGAGCATATGTGTTTGGCTTTTTGAGCTTCTCCTTCAATGCGTCTTTAAGCTCATCGATCGTTGTAATAGTTTTGTTGCTACATACCTCAAGTCCCCGTCCAATGTGTGTTCTTTAAATGCAGTAGCAAGTTTCACTTTCTTAACATCATCATTATTGACTTGCTGCGCTGTCCACACAACTTCTGCAACAAACTAGAATAGCTTAGTATCTTCATTTCAAACACCCCTGAAATTCTGCAACTTCATGGAGTTAGCTATATCAACTTCTGGTGGTGGAGGTGGGGGTGGAGTGGATGAGATGATAGTGTGAGATAAATTTGGAAGTGGGGTGGATGGGATCTGAACTATAGTTAAGTCCTTTTCTTCTGAGTGCACAGATTCACTAGAGCTACCTATTGCAGACTCCTCGTCACTGTCAGATCTACCTTTGGGGGGAATATACACAAAATATTATTCTTGATCCACTTTATAAAACTTCCTGCTACACGTGAAACTAGGAGGGCCTCTTCTAATCATTCACTCAATATGGTTGCACAAGGTACACTTTTCACATAAAATCATTTTAATCCAGAGTCTTAATGAGTGTGGAACTTACCTTTAGAGCCCTTGAAAAATATCCTTTCGGCTTCAGAATATGACACAAAAGCATCAACAAAAAACTCAGTAACAAATCACTCATAATGCTATCGATCCAATAATCTACTGCACCGGTAATCTTGTTGCTAGGTTTTTCCAATTTCCGGATCAACTCAGGAGTCCACCTGGTGATCGTGTCGTCTTTCCAACAGGTCTGAAACTTAGCAAGCAGAGACAAACACTCTTGTAGTTCTGTCACGAAGGAAGCAAGGAAAATTTTGTGGATCTCTGTATAGATATACTTTTTCTCCCAATCTTCAACAGATAATTTAGGGTTTCGATTTTCTTGGATTAAAAACTTGCACACCTTCTTATCAAGCCAAGCTTGCAGGTATTGTCGACAATTTGATCATTTTATTGAGGATTGTCATGTATTATTTGCAAAAATGTAGGAAAAGAAAACACAAACACCTACGTAGAATGTCCAAATGGTAAGGGCCGAACCACGTGATGAAGAACCCAGTGTGAACATTGTAACAAGAAGTGGCGTAGCCACTGGTGAAGATAAAGCATAAGGAAAGAAGCCTACCAATGATGTTTGGGTCTGAAAATCTCCTAAGAAAAAAGGAAGGATCTAACCTAAAAAGGGAGAAGGAAACATTTGTTGAAGCAAGAAGGGAGTTCATGGATCATGGTGCATCGACATCTAAGGTTCCAAGCAAGCCTACCATGGAAATCGTCAAAGGGACCAAGTCTTCTGAGCTGAGACCATTTTTGCAAGCCTGTATTAAGCTTCTGCGCAATAAGAAGGCAATCGAGAATCTTCAATCTTTGATTGATATTTGCGTTGAGAAGGAAAAACGTCAGATTGAGCAAGAGACTATAAACAAGATTTACAAGAATAAGAGAAGGACAGGCTGAGCATTTGACTTCTTAGATAGGAGAGTTTGAAATGGATCAGGTTATTTTGGATTTGGGCTCTAATGCAAATGTGCTACCAAAATAGACATGGAAAATAATGGGAGAACCTAAGATAGAATGGTCCACCATTCATATGTCCATGATGAATCATCAGAAGATCATCCCAATGGGTACACTCTCCATGGTGGTAGTAGATATTGAAGGAATTAAGGTACTTGCTGATTTCGAAGTTATTCATACTATTGATGATATCAACCTATATCCTGTGCTATTGGGTCTAGATTAGGCCTTATATATAGATCCTATCATTAACCACAAACATAGAAGTATGGTGTTTGTGAGTAATGGGACAGGGGTTGTGGTCCCTTGGACCCCGCAGAAGGAGAGAGATACACGAAACCGGTGTGTGAAGACTATGTTGATGAAGATATCGATCATGTTTACAAGTTGACTGCGAAGGATGAGGATTGGATCAATCCTACAACTGATGGTTAGCTTAGCTGGGAGAAGGATAGTTCATGCCTTTCAAACTCTGATGAGGAACTAGAGCATTACCAAAACCGACTACATGGAGTCTCTACGCTGCACTGTAACTGGGTGACAATATCACTGCACTGTATAACCTATGAGGTACGTGAATTGTAGAAATTTGCTGAATAATGATTAATTATCCACCGAGACTATCCTGATCACATACAATTCGAATTTATATGCAACACATAATCTCTTCCACTCAGATCAACTCAGATCATCAAACATGCGGAAATAAAATCAAGCGATAACACATCAAATCATCATACACATTAACACGGTATGTATGGGGAAAGCTTATAGCTGAAAACCCCACAGCTATTGTGTATATTATAATGGAGAAATCATGTAACAAACTCAGTACAATACTCCTCACAAGTACTCGGTACTTTCTCATAAAGTTACACACAAACTAGCTCAGTTTTGAACAGGTTACTGGTTCAAAACTCACTGCCAATTGCCTTGCCTCTATTGCGCAATCCAGGCCTATCTATATAGAGATCCAAGGTTCGAATCTCCTTGGCTTGACAATGCAATCATCATGGGCAATTCCTCCAAGTGTGGTGCAAATCTCATGCACAACTGATGTCGCCACTGATAGCTAACTCCACCCTTTCATCTACCTCTTTCCCTGGTCTCCACTGAACTGATCATGCACTGTAGTGAACTGATGTGTTCTTGAGTTGAATAATGAGTTACTAATTAATGAATTAAATAATATTTAATTCACTCCACTCATTACTAGTTGATTAGCTAGTTAAACTAATCTCAACTAGTTCAACTAAATTAAACCAAACACAACTCCACTAGCTGTCTCATTAACTCCACCAAACTTCTGCCACTGAAGTCCTAATTGAATTCAACCATGCATGTGCTCACCAAACCCTTGGGAATAGCATAATTCCTCTGTCAGATGCATGAGCCACTTCCAAGGCTCGAACTGAAGTGCTCCAAGAGAGTAAACTGAAGTTTATAGTCCAAATATTATTAAGGGTAAATAATATTTGACTTCCATATTTTAAGGAAAGGCAGTCTAAAAATAGACTTCGACCTATAGGTCCAAAAAATAGAGTCCCATCTATTTTTACCAACATGACACATACTCCAAGAATAACATACATGCAATCCTCGGACCATGCTCCATATGTCTAAAAATAGACATAGTCTAAAAATAGATTTTGCGCCAGAATTTGCCTGCGGGCCCACTTAGTGAAGGCGACTTCATTTCACTAAGCTCCATCATCTTGCTGCATTATCAACATGAATTACCCCACTATGATGGTATAGCAAGTGTCATTTTATTTTTAGAATAATTTTAAAGGGTTGTTCCAGAAGGACAATGGTTCCATGTGCTTGATCTAACACTGTGCTCAACTCCAGCGCGTCGGTGGGGGACACACAAAGATAATTTTTCTAATTGGGAGGAATGTCATCGAATGATGCGCATGAGATTTGGAAACTCCAACACCCAAATGAAGGAAAGTTACTTAGGCCAAGATGATCCACACAATCATCCGACTAAGTGGGCTGCAGTTTGTGGAGATGAACCGAAGTCGGAATGGGTGCATATTTTCATCCATACTTTAGACATGATACCCATGAATTGGTACCTGGAGATTTAGCTACGACGAGGCACTATTGAATGAGCTGCGCTGAAGGAAATTTTCATCCTAACCTTTAGTTTTGAAAGTGGATTCCAATGCCTCAATGACGCACTATAGGAGATTCTAGATGTTATTTTTGACATGATAAAGGAACCAGTATAATTTGCCTTACCAGAATGGAGCGTGCAGATAAAGGCTACAGTGGACTGTCATAATGTAACTGTTGAATATAATGAGGAAGATCCAAGAAATCTCAATATCCTTGAGTCAGAAGGATAAAGTTGCTGGGCCTTAGGTTGAACTTCCATATGTGACTGAACCAGTAAAGACAAAACAAGTTAATATTGGAACATAAGAACAACCCAACTTTGCTAAGATAAGAGACTACTGGGATGACGATACAATAGGGAAGGTTGCAGAACTACTGGCTGAGTACCAAGGTCTGTTTCCTACTAAATTTTTTGAGTTGAAGGGGATTATCGAAGATCTTGGAGTAATGAATATCACCCTGAAACTGAATGCTAGGCCTGTGAAGTAGCGACCTTACAGGTTGAATCCAAACTATAACCAGAAGTTCAAGGAGAAGCTGGAAAAAATGGTTGTCGCAGGAATTATTGAACCAGTAGATGAATTTGATTGGGTAACCCCCATGGTGGTCCAAGAAAAGAAGACCAAGGGAGAAATCAAGATCTGTGTGGATCTGCACAAATTAAATGATGCCTGTGTGCATGACACTTTTCCAACTCCTTTTTCCGATGAAGTACTGGACAATGTAGGTGCGCAGGAGGCCTACTCATTAATATATGTATTTTCTAGATACCACTAGATAAGAATTGTGCCTGAAGACCGGAGTAGGATGACCTTTGTGATGGAATGGGGATCATTCCAATACAAAGTGATTCCATTTGGTCTGAAGAATGTGGCAACTATATTCTCGTGTGTGGTGGTTGTTGCTTTTAAGGATTATATCCATAAGTTATTAGAAGTATATTTTGATGATTGGACACTCTTTGGATTAATGAAGAAACATGTTTCTAGTCTGTGCTTGATGTTGGATACTTGTCGAAAGTATCATATGTCTTTTAATTTGAAGAATTGTATATTCTGCGTCCCTTTTGGTATTTTGCTGGGACATATTGTTTGTCAGTAGGGATTGATGGTTGATCCAACAAAAGTTGTTGTCATTATCAATATGCATCCTCCAAAGAATGTAAAGCAGCTGCGCTCAATCTTAGGGCGTACATGATACTATCAGAAGTTCATTCAAGGTTATGCACTAATTATTGCGCCAATGGATAAATTGTTGAAGAAGGATGTCACTTTTTGATGGGATGAAGACTGTCAGAAGAGTTTGGATATTCTTAAGGAGAAGATGGTAATTGCACCTATCCTGCCATTCCTATATTGGTCAAAATAATTCCATGTGCATGTTGATGCTTCTTGTATCATGCTAGGATTTAGTGATATTGACCACCCAATTGCATTTGTAAGTTAGAAATTATCAAGTGCAGAGTGAAATTACTCAACAATGGAGAGAGAAGGGATATCAATGGTATATGTGTTGCGGAAGTTCTGCCATTACTTACTTGGAGGTCATTTTAAGATGTTCATTGATCATTATGCTTTAAAGTACCTGGTGAACAAGCACGTGTTGGGTTCAGACAGTCGCGCGCATAATTGCCCGCATCCCCGCAGTTATAACAAATGACCTGGCCTCTTCTGTGACCAACTCATCCTCCTCTTCCTTGTCCTCTGCCCTGAAATCCACTGCACCGAGATAGTGATGTAGGTGAATTTGACCCTTGACCTTCATCGTGCATTCTATAGGAAGCAACCTTTCAACCATTAGATCAAAGCTGCGATAGTTCTTTTCATCATGTCCCACAGATCGAAAAAATGTGCAATATAACTGTTTGAGATTCGGAACATATTTACCAATCATAGGAAAAAATTTTGTTGCGTGTTGTCCCGTCACTTGATAGATCGCGCACCATAGTGTTGGGTTCTTACTAGGCTCTGTCGCATTCTTAATCGGACTTGGTACTCCAATCGCTAGATAGTTACCATATACAGGACATTGATCCTTGTGGTGCCCTTTGTCTTTGCAACGCATGCAACATACTCCTGCACACATATCATTTTTTTCTTTCTTTCTTTCCGCAAACATTGTATTTCCAAGTGTAAGGTAACTAACTGGCTTTGGATTTGCTGAGCCCTGTAATTTCATTGTGATCTCCACAGCTTCAACTTGTGTCATGATCTTCTGCTGGGATAAAGGTTGGCACAAATTTGGTAGCAACATTGCAATGAACCATTCTTTATGTTGTGTCTCATCAATAGTAAATCCTCCGTCTCTGATGGTGTGCTTCAACCACTAATCCACCTCCCATACAAATTCATTACTTCTCGGTGAATTTCATATAATTCAGTAACACATTGAGCATATTATTTTTGATTTTTGAACTGCTCCTTCAATGCAACTTTAAGCCCATCGATCGTCGCATTAGGGTTTGTTGCTACATACCTCATGTACCAGTCCAACCCATGTTCTTGAAATGCAGTAGCAAGTTGCGCTTTCTTGACATCATCATTATTGAATTGCTACACTGTCCACACAGTTTCTACGATGAACCATAATTGTTCAATATCTTCATTTCCAACACCCCTTAAATTTTGCAGCTTCATGGAGTTAGCCATATCAACTTCTGGTGGTGGAGGCGGGGGTGGAGTGGATGAGATGAGAGTGTGAGATGAATTTTGAAGTGGAGTGGATGGGATCTGAACTATATTTAAGTCCTTTTCTTCTGAGTGTGCATATTCACTAGAGCTACTTGTTTCAGACTCCTCACTATCAAATCTACCTTTGAGGGGACTATACACAAAATCTTCTCCTTGATCCACTTTATAAACCTTCCCGCTGCGCGTGAAACTAGGAGGGCCTCTTCTAAACATTCACTCAATATGGTTGCACAAGGTACCCTTTTCACATAAAATCATTTTAATCCATAGTTTCAAAGAGCGCATGAAATTATCTCTAGTACCCTTGTGTTGAGGAGGTAAATCCCCTCTGCGGACAGAGGCGATCCCCACTAGCCCAGAAGGGGTCTAGCAACAATCACGAAATGTTACAACGCAAGTTCCTAGTTACGAATGAAAAGACCAAAGATGGAGGCCTACCTGGAATCCAATGCTACGATCCGAAGAAGAGAGCATTCCCGTTCATGAGTCTCGGCAGATCACGATCCCCCATGATCTCCGCGGATGGACACCTGCACATGCAAGAAAAAAAAAGATACAAGCATAAAATCCAGCATACGCAACTAAATATCAGTCAGAAAGGATATTACTCATATTAACATAATCGAAAACAGAGTGGAACCATAATCGTAATAATTCATTAAATAACGAATGAAAGAGATTACAGCCAAAGTTCTGACGTCGTGGTCTCCTTCGGATGGGTCTCCAGTCGTTCACGTCTCGCAAAGCTCGCCAGGGAAAGGGAAAACCTCTCCTGAGTCTCTCGACGATAGTCTCCTTACTTGAGTCGGCCTTAAGGGAAGGAAGAGGGCTCTTACAGCACAAAGGCTCTTGGGAATTTGGAGATTCAAAGCTTAGGCACTTCCAGACTAGCTTGCCATGGAATTGAGCAGGCTTTTATAGATGGGGAAGGAGGGAGTTGGGATCCCTATTATTGTGGGATTGGCCCTATCAACAAGGAAGGTTCCATGGGAGGTGGCAAACCACTTCCCTTCCATAGAACTCCTGCAGCCAATCCTCCCAACTCAAGATAGGCAATGGTTTCTGAGTTGTTGAAACACAACTTTTGCCATCTTTATTTAAAAAACACTCCTTAAATTGGCTGGCGCGACTACTGCTCTGGGACAGAACGCCAGTTGGTGCGGCCTCTTTGTAGGATTTTCCCCATTGGCGCGAGTGATGAACTGTCTGCCCGCGCCAATGCAAAAGGAGCTGTTTTTATGACTTTTTGCAAGGAGATGTCTTTAGGGCAATTGAAGCTCATGCTTAGAGGAATGCATTGATGATGATTTCAAGGCATGACAATGTTCACAGGTCACAAAATGGGTCATCCATTGTGCGGGATGGGGAATGGTAGGGACGGTGACAAATTACTGTGTAACAGATGCCCCCTAAAGTATGAGGCCCGAGAGAGAGAGGGGTGAAATGATTTACGAGAACATGTTCAACTGAAGGCCCGCCGTCGGAAAACCTGCGCAGAAAAATACAACTGATATCTCAAGTACATGATATATATGTGGTATGGGCACAGCCATCCGAAACAGAGTACACTATAATCCGGATCCAGGGTATGGGCGCAGCCATCCAGCGAGGATCAAATAAATAGACTCAGGTATGGTCGCAGCCATCCAATCAGTGAGTCATATACATAATGATAATAATCCACAATCACAGCCTGGATTACAACAGACACAATCCAGGGTCTTGCGCTCCATCTCGACCCAAACAAAGTACAAGTTCAAGCATGCGAATATGTGAGCTGAAGTCGAACATGCAAGAACATCGTCTGATTACCATCCAATGATGAAAGCTGTTAACAGACGCGAGAGAAACCACCAATAATGCCAATGGCCCTCAAGGTACTACAGGTACAATCTACGGCGTGTGAATAAATGAGTTGGCATCGAACACCCGCAGAATCACTCGATCGGAGGCCAATGATGAAAACCTCACGTCGAATGCGACGAACCTGCCATTGAGGCATGCAGGCTCCAAGGTACCATAAATGAGTCTCTAGATCAACTTCCTGGATAATGAGCTGAAGTCGACAGGAAGTGACCTTGATCGAAGGTGGGCCATAATGTTTCCCACATCATCGACACGAGACAGAGGAACATGATGTTTTTGTTGTGAATCAGGATCGTATGAGAATCAGAGGAAGGTTGATATTTGCAGAGGCCAACTTCTCTTGAACATATAAACGGCACGACAGTGGACTTGGCAGTATTTGACATCAACGGATCAGAGGTCAAGGTGACGAGGCAGTGAGCAGATGAGAGGTCAAAAGGGATTGTCCAAACCCACGGAGGCAAAGTGAAGAAACGAGATGAGATGTCCCCAACCCGACACGAATGCAGACAAGTGCCATGTTCAAGAGCGACATACTGCCGACACGACAACGATGATGGTTCCATTTTCCCCCACCATTTCGGTGAGTACCTCTTTATTTTTACACAAGCTTGAAGAGGATACCATATGCTTGTCATATAAGTCCGCCCTTCGGGCGAATCCATCCTAGTGCATTTAACGAGTCCTAGGAAGGAGAAACTCGGAGAACGTCATTTCGACGGAATCCAATGTCATCAGGGTTTAACGAGTCCGACAAAGGAAGAACTCGGCGTCTTTTCATGTTTAGAGAGTTTGAAAAGACAGCGGAAAAGAAAACTCCACAGGTCCCTTTTCGTAAATAGTTCCCCAGATCCGAAAAGGTAGAAAACAATATACGGGAAAACCTCCTAGTCGCGATAGGCTAGGGTATTCCTTTTTCGTAATCAATCCATCCCAGCCCGAAAAAGGGTTAAACTTATACTGGGTGGATGTCGATTCGTGTCCATTTTAACGAGATCGAAACGACAAGGGCCTCGGAAATCTTTTCATATTTAGAGAGTCAGAAAAGAGCTGAAAGATGACTCCACCTGGAGGAACGAGTGGTATAAAGGGTAGCAACTGGTTCCGGTAATGGTGGAACTACTCTGAACAAATAAAGGTCGAGAGGGTGGCTAACAAGACCACTCATAGCAGCGGTTCCTCAGGAACGGGTAAAACAACCAAGTGAAGGCATATGATCGGCCAAGCAGATAGTGACGATGGAGTGAGAAAACCAAGGCTCATCTGGCAAAGACAGGCTGATAAGATGACAATCACAAGAGGTAAAATGGGAAAGGTTTCATTTTTACACAAGCTTGAAATCAGGAAACTCTGCTTGAAGTTGGTTTCATTTTTACACAAGCTTGAAACAAAGATAAACTATGCTTGAAACTGGTTTCATTTTTACACAAGCTTGAAACGGAAATAAACTATGCTTGAAAAAGTAAGCATGCCCCCCAGCATGGTGACTCAATTCGAGGTACATGCCCCCCAAGCTTCAGTCCATATGAAAGGCAGATGGAGTGAAGGTTCAAATTACGAGACTAAGAGAAAGACTCGACTGGGATTTTACGAGAACTTATCAGAGACTCGAATTGAACAAGAACGTGTTTCAATATTTTAACGAGGTTGACACATTAAAAGAACTATCCTCGTACACCCTTGTTTCATGGTTTAAGGAGCTTGACACAAGAAAATGAACTATGCTTCGACAACCTTGTTTCATTTTTTAAGGAGTTTGACACAAGAAAAGGAACTCTGCTTCGACCAGACCTGGTTTCATTTTTTAAGGAGCTTGACACAAGACAAGGAACTCTGCTCCAACCGGCTTGTTTCATTTTTTAAGGAGCTTGACACAAGACAAGGAACTCTACTCCAACAAACTTCATCATAATGAACAAGAAGTCATCGCTTCCAAGAGTTCCACTCCTGATGGAAGGAAAACATCCTAGAAGTCAGGACCCAATGCCCCCAGCACCTGATGCACGACGGCATCATCACTGAGCACAGGCACAGGGTAGGTAGCCACATAGTTGACCTGCGGTGGGGCAGATACAATGGGTGGATACAAACCAGGAAGGGATGATGGCGAGCCAGCTGCCACATCAGGACCAAAGAATGAAAGTTGATCAATGGTCACGATCCGTCCTTCATGTGGAAAAAAGACCAGATGAAAAAGGGAGGAGACAAGTGCTCCCATGGTATAGCTGTAATCGCGCCCCAGGAGCAGATTGAAATACAAGGGGCCTGGAACAACCATCACGTCCATATGGACAGTTTTTCCTCCCAAAGTAATCGGTAACTTTGGAAGGATCCCCAATGGTTGACTCGTCATTCTGTTAAAAGTCAACAGATTCTGTGTAACAGGCGCAAGCGGTGGCGAACCGAAGGCTTGCTAGGTAGTCAAGGATAAAATACTAACAGAGGCACCTTCGTCTATAATGGTACTGGATAGAACCAGACCAAGAGCCTGTACCGTGATCTCGAAAGGCACGTAAGATGGAAGGCGGAATCCTGCAAATCGACTCCAATCAAAGGAGGCGACCAGACTACTTGGAGGGGATACCATCGAACCGAGAAGGTCTTCCCCTGGTGTTACGGAAGAAGAAGAAGCATCCTCCACGACCTCCATCTCGAAGGTGGGAGGGGAATCCTCCGGGACCCCCATGACAGGAAGTGGAGGAGCAGCTTCTTGAGGTATAGGGACAGAAGAATCTGAAGAAATCAGAAGGACATGGGGGGTGTGAGATCCACTCTCGACAGAAAATACCTGGTGCACCGCAGACGGGGCTAGTTCAACCGATCCTACGACCAATGGTTGGTCAGGGATGGATTCGTGAATTTGAATTTCTGGGGGAGTGGGATCGACCAAGGATGACCCTTAGCTAATCGTAGGATCAACTGGCAGAGGACTCAAAGAAAGCCGATTATAACCAGGTGGAAGGCGTGGTGTAAAACCAGTTGGGTTGTCCAAAACTCGCTTGGCTTCATCCATATAAGGACAAAGGTGAATGGAATGGTGCCCTTCACACAACTTACAGGGACTGGAGATCTTACCCTGCTTCTTAAGAGCCTTATCAGTACCAGTTGAAGACGTGCCCCCAACCTGGCTCCTGGAAGCCAAAGGCAACGGCGGACGGCCGTCGGACCATGCTTCGAGCACCTTGGGGATGCCAGGCTAGTCTCGGAGAAGATGGTCTCCCGTGCACAACATGCAGGGGAACTTGACTTTTCGTGGAGGGTTGGAAGGTACATCTGGAGGAGATGTTTCAGTAGCAGCAGCTTTAGCCTCTCTTTTATCGGACTTCTTCTTCTTTGTCTTCTTCTTCTTTTTCTTAGCCACCTGGTTACTCGAATCCAGACTTTCACCAGGCGAAGTAGAAGAGGAGGACGCAGAAACATGTGAAGAAGGGGAGAGGTCCACCTTGGAATCAACATGATGTTGCTCAAGGGGAGGAATTGATTGAACAGTAGCCGAGACATTCGGGATTACAGAGGTTGAGAACAACCAAACAGGAAATCCAACAGTTAGCCCAGGAAGGGACAACGTCACCATGTAAGGAGCACCAACATTTCCAAAAGGAGGAAAATGACCAGGATTCCCTTCTGAGGGGGTTCCTTGGTTGGTAAACTCTGAAAAAGTTTCCATCAAAACTAAAAACCACACACGGGCCGAAAAAGAGTCAAGACACACAATCAAATGGTCAACAAGCAATATCTAACAGGGTGTATAATCGTGGGTGATTAATTTTACCACATTGAAAAATAAGAAACTCTACCGTTTCATGTTTTAAGAGTCGAGAAACGATAAAAAGATGACTCTATCTATTTCAAATTTGACAGAAGCGTGAAAGGACAAGCGCTTGACGGTATTTTCAAATTTAGGGAGTCAGAAAAGACCAAATGACTGCTCAAGAAAACTAGGCACAAAGGGTGTACCAAATAACCGTGAACTGCAATATACACCTTGGTTTTAATAATGAAGAAGAAATCAACCAAGTACTTTCCGTACGTGTAGGAAATCTCCCCGAATGTTGTGTTCGGTGTATCACGGGTATAGGGCGGCAGACTCGGCTTCCTGTGGATAAAGGATTGAAAACCTAGAGGGGTCTCCCTTTATATACGCGACGGTACGGGGAGCACAAGTCCATACTAGCGCTGTCTAAAGCCAAAAGGTGAACGACAGCTGCTAGGTTTAAAGATGCCGGAACACGTCTCTAGCCTAGACCTCTAAATATGTTTCGTTAGATTTCAATGCTGCATTAGGTTAATTGGATAGATTTTAAATTTGATCTTCAATTAAGTTTCAATTTTCAGGCCCTAATGAATGTATTGCTTTAAAACTCCTAAATGCAAAGCTACATGCCACAGTACAACATTTTGTTCGATGAAAGCTAGCTACAAAAGAGTTGAGAGTCTTTACAAAAAAAAAATGATCGGAAGACAAACAATGAGATCTCTAATGCAACTAATGAAATTGAAAACTTTTCATTCAAATCACTAATTACTAGTAAAATCGAAAAATTTCAATATGCACTAATTAACCAACGCAAAAGGGATTTTTTTTTTTATTTTCAATGTTTGATAGTTAGAAGCACTAAACAAACCGAAAACAAATGGAACAACTTGAGAAACGATATGGAGAGAGCAAAACAAACAAATTTCACTCAATGACACAAGCAATCAGATCTCAAATCGACCAAAGTCTCTCAAAACCAAGAAAAAGACTCAAAGGCTCTAATGGACCGTGTGATCTTGGCCCAAAGCAAGACCAAACGAAAATTGAATGAAGGAATGAGCATTCACCCAAAAATTGCAACAAAACAATGAACAACTACTAAAAGAATGCGAAGGAGCAATCAGAGAGTCGACCGGACGAACAAAACACCAAAACTTCCAAGGAGGGCTCGATGCACAAAGCCACTAGATGCCCTAGGGCTTAAAACGTGAAATCGATAGATAAAAGCAAACAACCAAAGGAAGAAGGAAAATTCCCAGTCAAACAGGACTCCAACACACTCAGGTAGTCGGGAAATCGAGAAGAAAAACACTGACCAGACCCAGAGAGCTCAAAACTGAGCAAACTCAAAAACCTTACAGGAGTGGCGCGACTGTAAGGCTGCAAATGGCACCAGAAAGCAATTGGCGCGGGCTAAACAAAAGCAACATGCGCCAATTGGAGCGACTGTCGGGCTAAAAAGCGCACCAGTCGAGTTTCTCAGCCAAAAACAGAAAAGAACTACTCCAGAAGCAGATCAATGTAAACTAAGCAAACCAAGAAACAAAAAGCAGCAAAAGAACCCAGCCCAGAAGGCTAACCGAGCAAGGAAAATCATAAAACAATCAAAATGAGACAATCCAAATGAGACAGTGAAATCTAGACGATCCCCAGTGGAGTCGCCAAATTGTTGAGGAGGTAAATCCCCTCTGCGGACAGAGGTGATCCCTACTAGCCCAGCAGGGGTCTAGCAACAATCACGAAATGTTACAACACAAGTTCCTAGTTACGAATGAAAAGACCAAAGATGGAGGCCTACCTGGAATCCAATGCTACGATCCGAAGAAGAGAGCGTTCCCGTTCCTGAGCCTCGGCAGATCACGATCCCCCACGATCTCCGCGGATGGACACCTGCACATGCAAGAAAAAAACAGATACAAGCATAAAATCCAGCATACGCAACTAAATATCAGTCAGAAAGGATATTACTCATATTAACATTATCGAAAACAGAGTGGAACCATAATCGTAATCATTCATTAAATAACGATCGAAAGAGATTACAACCAAAGTTTTGACATCATGGTCTCCTTCGGATGGGTCTCCAGTCGTTCACGTCTCGCAAAGCTCGCCAGGGAAAGGGAAAACCTCTCCTGAGTCTCTCGACGATAGTCTCCTTACTTGAGTCGGCCTTAAGGGAAGAAAGAGGGCTCTTACAACACAAAGGCTCTTGGGAATATGGAGATTCAAAGCTTAGGCACTTCAAGACTAGCTTGCCATGGAATTGAGAAGGCTTTTATAGATGGGGAAGGAGGGAGTTGGGATCCCTATTATTGTGGGATTGGCCCTATCAACAAGGAAGGTTCCATGGGAGGTGGCAAACCACTTCCCTTCCATAGAACTCCCGCAGCCAATCCTCCCAACTCAAGATAGGCAATGGTTTCTGAGTTGTTGAAACACAACTTCCGCCATCTTTATTTAAAAAACACTCCTTAAATTGGTTGGCGCGACTACTGCTCTGGGACAGAGCGCCAGTTGGCGCGACCTCTTTGTAGGATTTTCCCCATTGGCGCGAGTGATGAACTGTCTGCCCGCGCCAATGCAAAAGGAGCTGTTTTTATGACTTTTTGAAAGGAGATGTCTTTAGGGCAATTGAAGCTCATGCTTAGAGGAATGCATTGATGATGATTTCAAGGCATGACAATGTTCACAGGTCACAAAATGGGTCCTCCATTGTGCGGGACGGGGAATGGTAGGGACGGTGACAAATTACTGTGTAACACCTTGAAAAATCTCCTTTCAACTTTAGAATATGACACAAAAGCGTCAACATCAAACTCAGTAACAAACCTGCTCAGGATGCTATCGATCCAATAATCTAATGCATGGGTAATATTGTTTCTAGATTTATCCAATTGCTGGATCGGTTCAGGAGTCCACCTAGTGATCGCATTGTCTTTCCAATAGGCCTGAAACTCAACAAGCCGAGACAAACACCCTTGTAGTATTGTCGCAAAGGAAGCAAATAAAATTTCGTGAATCTCTGTATAGATACACTTTTGCTCCAAATCTTCAACTGATAATTTAGGTTTTTGGTTTTCTTGGATTCCAAACTCGTGCACCTTCTTATCAAACCAATCTTGAAATTTTATCTTTGTCAGATGCCACATCAAACTTCCCTCAAATAGATCCAGGTCTCGACAACATAACCATTTGTTGGCTTGAGGGGTTCTGACCGAGGTTTAGAGTGTTCTGCGCAACCAACAAAACCCTCCAACTCATTAGGGGAATTTTGAGGTCTAAAATGGGCCTCCTAAGGAAATTATAAAATAATAGTCAAAATAATAAAATAATATTTGATTACATCATCAAATTTTAGAGGGAAAAAATAAAAACTATTTTTTCAACTTGTATTTTCAACTTATCTCCCAAATTGTTTACTCAAATTTCGAGCAGGAGTACACGTTGGATGGAAAATTTAATTCCTCATCCAACAAGTACCCATGTTGCATACTTTCAATGAATCCTGCTACACGAAAAATTAGAAATACATGAAAAACGTGATTGCAATCACGTTTTTCATGTATTTCTCATTTTTCGTGTAGCAGGATTCATTGAAGTATGCAACATGGGTACTCCTTGGATGAGGAATTAAGATTTTGCACAATCACGTTTTTTCATGTATTTCTCATTTTTCGTGTAGTAGGGTCCATCAAAGTATGCAACATGGGTACTCCTTGGATGAAGAATTAAATTTTGCATCCAATGTGTACTCCCACTTGAAATTTGAGTAAAAACCTTGGGAGATAAGTTAAAAATACGAGTTTAAAAAGTAGTTTTATTATTTTATTATTTTTTAATATTTTTACCCTTTTACTTAAAAAATGGTGAATCATCCCCCATGGTTGACATCATCATCTTGAATCCTATTAGTTCTTCTAAAGTTTATTTTGGTTGTACATTTTTCTTAGGGGGGCCATTTTAGACCTCAAAATTCCCCTAATACTGGCCCTTTCGACAGTGATCTGCTTGCACAGACAAAAGTCTCACCCGAAGCAGTATGGAGGGGGGGGGGTGCTAGAACCAGGTTTTCGCACCTTGAGGGAGCGTATGATGTGGATCTTAACCCTTATTCACAAATCTAATGACTATTGTTCCATGCAAGAAATTCCTTAACCCAATTCAGATCTAACCATATAAAACCAGATCTAACTGCAGAAAACCCTTAACTCTGATGTAGTCTTGCACACATATATACTTATAATTAACAAAAGTAGAATTAACTATTATGAAACCATCTTCAAAAATATAATAAAAGAGAGATAAATTCCTTAGCAATCAACCACTTTGAGGGGGAAACCTCCTTTACATTACATAAATGAACAATTCTTAGATGATACAAATGACAAAACCTCCTTTCTATATATAGGAGTCCATGGGGTCATAATATAATCCTAGCCGACCTAAAAATAATAATGTAAGGGCACAACAATAACAATAGTGGCTTATATGGGGGACAAAAATAACAATATGGGGGCTACATGGGTACAATAATAATAATAAGGGGGCTACACTAACAAAAAAGGGGATACATTAGTATTATAGGGACCTAACATGCCCCTCAACGCTTGATTATTTGTCGATGCTTCTGTATAAAATTCTCATCCTCCCATGTGGAATCTTCAGTGGGTAAGTTCTTCGACTTACTGAGATACTCTAAAATTGATCGATTTTGTAGTTGTCGAGTTCTTGTTTCCGTGATTGCTACAAAAATTCTTTTGCTGCGATGTTGATCTTCCTTTTGTTTCATTCGATATTGCACCAAAGTTAGGTTATCCTTTGAGAGTTGGAGAACTTGTTGTTGATTCTCGATGTGATATTCGATTGCTTTATCATCCATATTAGCTCCCATTTGATCCTTCAAACCATCCAACTTAGTTTCCATGTCTACTTTTAAACCATCTATGTCATATTTGGTTGCTCTTTGTAGGATCAAAATTTGTTGCACTTGGTACCATAATTTTGATATATCATATTGCAATTATTTCTCTTCGTGCATCATATTAGAGCTTTCTGAGGGCTTAATGGGCGTGGAATTAGTTTTAGGGGGAAGTTTAGAACCCAATACTAGTATCTAAGCCTAAATATGCCCTTCGAATCACTTCAAATTGATTTTTCAAACAAGACTTACACAATTTGAAAAAAAATACATGCCTTTTTCTTTCTTTTGACGAGCTTGATATTGAAGCTGAATAATCTCTGTGATTTCAGATCTTCAACATTTGAATTTATGTACTGTAGTAGCCCTCTGAATCTTATTTCCAATGCCATAGGCCTGACCTGATTTGGAGTCTTCAAGGCAACGTTATGCCCAATCTCCCACAATGACGTAATTATGGATTGGTTTAGTAGAGCGAACTTGTACGATGTGCCACATGTCACTTTTTCCTCCTTCAGATCTGAAATTGATACAAATAAAACTAAATTCCATGTACTTTCAGCCACTTTTTACAGAATTCCAATCTGATGCTCAAAAAGAGAGTAATGACGATTTTCCCAAGGTCACCTCTTTGAGAAGAAATTTGGGAGCCTGCAAAAACCCTAACTTCCACAGATCATATCTCCGAAATTATTGTGAACCAAGATCTGAAATTTTTAGACGATGTTCCTTAGGATTTATTCGCAAATGTTTTTTTTTAGCTTCTTAACCTTCATAGAAAAAAATTTATAGCGAAAATTCCACGATGACCTGTTTGAAGCAACGAAACCATAGAATCCAAAGCTGTGATACCAAATGTTATGAAACCAACTCCAAAAATAGAAGAAAAGAGAGATCAACGCCTTAGAAATTGATCACTTCAAGGGGGAAACCTCCTTTACATTACATAAATGAAAAATTCTTAGATGATAGAAATGACAAAACCTCCTTTCTATATATAAGAGTCAATGGGGTCACAATATAATCGTAGCCGACCTAACAATAATAATGTAAGGGCACAACAATAATAATAGTGGCTTTTATGGGGCACAATAATAACAATATGGGGGCTATAGGGGTACAACAATAACAATAAGGGGGCTACACTAAAAAAACTAAGGGTATAAATTAGTATTATAGGGACCTAACATTAACCCTTGCACCATCACAACGATCTATCTTCTAACAAGAATATTAACACAGATGCATTACTTGCACAGATACAGAGACCTATTTAACTTCAGACACCACACATTCAATAATCATAACAACAACAAATTTATAATTAAATCAACACATTAACATGTAAACATGGGATTCATAATAGATCAAAATTCACTAAAACTTATCTTTATTAATAGATCTTCAATAAGTACAATATTTTTCACCTATGCACACAGAAGTAGGGTCCGTGCACACAACCCATGCCTCTTCTTCTGCGCACACAATAGCAGGAGCATGTCTTGACACAAACCGATTACAAAACTTGCCCAAAGTCAGATCATTACATTCATTTTTTCAGTAGTCAAATTCTATCTAACTTGACTTGACTCTTACATACTTATAGGACTTAAACATGCAAATACCATGGTCTCAAACCATGGTTTGAGACTCGTGGTTTCCATTTTTACCCATTACAATGATAAGGATCCTTGACCTGCCCAAAACCCCTCTACTTTTGTGCACAATGTGTTTTAACAAAACTTAACCCAAAATTTGACCCCAGGGGACCCTAACCCAACACCATTTCTTCTCCTCAGCTACTAAGGGACTTTAGCCCACTATGGTCTTCCTGTGTTGCTCTGATGAAGACCAACATAGGGCACAAAGGGATGCCACCTATTACTGTGAGATTTCCATCTCTCACAATGAAGACAGGTTAGGAGGACTTTCCATCTTCTGTTGTAGAAGTCCTTCTCCACACACTAGTCTCGGGCTCCAGAATCCTACTCTTGGTTTGATCAGATCCTTGAGCTCCAACAACTACCAAGCTAGCAGTCACCTTTTTCCATCAAGGTGCTGCACTTTGGCTCCAACTTTTACACTATCACGCTATCCTCCATCACACTATAAGTTCCCAATCTCATCCAGACTTGATCTTCTCTCACGTTGCCATCCAACAGTCCACGAGAGACCAAGTCCATGATGTAGCATATGCTCCTAGTTAGGGCATACCCAAAGCTGGGAGAGACCCTTACACATGGTTGCCCACGTAATTCACTTATCTTCCCTTTGCCCTGCAATAGAGGAGATATTGCAAAAATCTAGGCACCTGACTGTGTCCCCACCTACAAAACCATCAATCCATCATACAAGGGTCCTTCTACAACATACCTTGTTGTTTTCCTCTTGTATTCCGATCTAATGTGCGTACTGTCACCTTGGTTGCTTGGTAGGCCTCCCAACAATCCACATGGGCTCCTCCAAACAACTCCTAAGGCCTCCTCAAGTTTCCCATCAACTGATTCACGCAAGAGTCAACACTTTGACCCAATACACGACAAACCCTTGCTCCAAGTTTTCTGCCCAATCACTGTGGAAACTATCACTGATCTAGGGCATCTAACCATGAGATATGCCCTTTCCTCGTTGACTTCCACAGGTTTCCCTATCACAATCCAAATTCGGTCAACACCTTTGATCGAAAAACCTCCACGAAACACTATTGTACTTTGTTTTCACTTGCTATCCATTGCCGTTCAGGTTAGGGCATACCATTCAACCCTTAATCCTCCACACAATCAACAAGTTTAAGCCCTTAAGGGTTGGGACTTGCCTTGGAGAGGCACCTCCTATGCCACGCTATCCCTTCCAGCCTTAGTTATCCTTAATGTTGCCCTAAAGACACCTCCAGCTGGTTGCTAAGGCCTGTGGCCTAGCACAACAACTTGATGTAGCCTTCGACCTCCAATTAGCAAATAGTCACCCCACATAGCAATGTAATGTCCCTTGTGCTCCTCATCCTGTATTCCCAGCACCTTGGCCCTAGAAAAACTACTTAGAATCACCTTTTTAGCCCTAAGATAGTCCTCAACCAACTTTGCACTCATGCCCAGACTCTCGAACTCCAAACATACCTCTCGAACCTGTCTTTTAACCTTAAGACAATCCCTCAATAGATTTGAATTCCTACCCAGAACCTTGACCTCCTATGCGGTCTTGTCCCACGCTATCCTTGACCCTCTCTCTTGTGTGGCTAGCCTTCAATTTTAGAGTTACCTTCTTGGATAATTGTCCCACAAAATGGATGCTAAAACACTTGCCTTCACCCTCCTGTTGGGGTTCCCATGTTTTGGCCAGGTTGACAAGACCAAAATATGAGACAACATAGAACCACTTTCAGACCTTAGGATCTAGCCCTCCTAGGTCCAAAGAGGGATCTCTCTATGATTTTCAAAGTATATAAGTCTTTGAGGCTCAAAGTTTAAGATGTTATTATAGTTATAGGCTCAGGGTTGTTTGTTTGATTGTTTATGTTTGGTTGTTGGGAATCAGGGAAGAAGGGTCCAATATAAGACAAGGATGAGCAAAGAGGAAGTTTAGGAAAAGGTGGATAACTCAGGGAACATCAAGGCCATTGGGAAATGGAGTCAAGAAAGGATTTACTTGTATTCAATGTGCAAGCTTTCAGTTGGGCTAGTCATCTAGAGCATTTGGGTCTTAAAGGATGGTTGGCGAAATGGAACATCAAGGACTGAAAATAAATGAAGGAGGACCATCCAATTCTGCCTATAGATCAGGTCAGAGGTCATCTAACTCTAGACCTGCTTGGGAAAAATCAGATGCAATACAAGGGATCTTGGAAAGGCCTAATTAAGATGGAAAGATCCTAGTGGGGCAGATACAGGGTTCTAGACCTCCCAGTGTTCCCAACGCATCCAACTAGATCCTCACAAGAACATCCAAACATAGATTTCATTAATTCATATATCAAAGAGCAGGAAATAACATCCACTACACTGGTTAAATTAATTGAAATCAATACTCAGATACACATATAAGCAGAAAACATAAAAGGCTGGGAGAGCAGCAACATAAGGTACCTATCAAGGGTAAATCTTATGCCAAACTTCTGATGCAAGCCAGTAGAAATGGAATGAAATGAAATCAAACACAAAGATAGGGAGACATCACCAGCTGCTTTAGATCAGGATCCAAAGAAATGTGCTTGTCATATTAAAAACAACACCAATTAGGTACATCATTGCCCACAGCTTGAACATTCAGTCTAAATACATCAAATCTCAGCCTATCTTACAATATTACACAGAGAACTTGTCTCAAGAGGAAAATGGTTGCATTTCTATGATATCTCATCAACAAACTTTACAATGTTTCTTTCTAAGATTTATAGCTGAAGGGGAGCAGAAGGGGTAGATGAAAAACTAAATGTTGATTAAACTCATGAAGAGAAAGAGGGCCGAAGCCCGTTTTGTTTGAATGTTGAGTATTTAATCTCTGTCACCCCCTTTGTGAAATAATGATCTTCTCCGGATATGATTTTGAAATCTTTGGTTGCGGTGTTGTACTTGTGGTAAATAAGTAAAAGGCAAATGAAATACTAAGAAGTCTGCTTCATAAATGTTTTAATTGCTTTGAAATGTTGTCAGGGTGGAAATTCCTTCAGGGACATTGTGCATAATAAAAACTGTATGGGCGCCCTGTACTTGATGAAGAAAACAATTATGCTGATTAATAAACCCTGATATTACCTTTTACTTGCGTGCAGGACCTTTTGATCGATCCTCGGGGTCTTCAAACTGGTGCTTTGCTTCTTAAACCACTGATTTAAGGCTTAAGTTTTCCTTTGGCATGCCTAAATCTCTTTGTTTTGTACTGAAACACTTTGCCGCTCTATCTCTGCTTCTGGCGGGTTAGCTCGAGATTTTAAAGGTGCTAGAAGGTTTTCTACAGAGTTTAAACCCTGTTCTCTTTAATGAACATCCTGTCTTCACCTTCCAGGGTCTTTGCTCATAAATTCTGCCGCTGAAGATGATCTTCCCTGATTTTTTCGTCATTGTAACAAAGGCCGTGCATTATGGCGGTCTTTTATCATTTACAACCCTGCAAAATACACAAACAAGTTAAGGAAATCATGAATGGGGTGGAGGATGATGTGGAAGCGGAGAAATGTCGTGTAGATGACAATACGGAGGAGAAAATCATAGAAAGAATGGAGGAACGTGCTCTGGTGGATGGTGGCGGAAGGACGCAGCGCGAAGTGGAAGTCGAGATAGATGGTAGACTGTAGCAACAAACATTTTTAAACCAAATAACCTTAGAAATCCCGAATTTGAACGTTATATGCAATAGAACAAATGGGTGTACAGTGGGTACATGTGGAGGTGACGTGGCGGGACAGGGAGCAATAGACTAGTCAAGATCGGGAGGACGAATCCGGACCGTTCGATCGGGGCAGAGATCAACGGTAGAGAACGCGTGGGTGGGCGACGGATGGTGGACCAGGGGTACGGTGATCGGGGCTAAACAGTGCACAGCTCTGACGAATGATGACCATTGGATGAGGCGCTCGGGATCGGACGGCCTGCATAAATTTCGTTGCGTGACTTGGACCGAAAGATAATGCGCGGGGAGAGAGCGGTTTTGCCGTCGTACAAGGGACAGGTGGCGAGCGTTGTATGGAATCGCTGGGTTCTTGGGGAAAATCACCCATCACGCATAAGCGGTGCGGGATAAACCAGGTTGTTTTGGAATAGTGCATGGTGGGGTCCACTGGGCGGATGGGATTCGAACCGTTAGATCAATGCGTAAATGGACGACGATGGCGCGGGACGTAAAATGAACGGGGAAACACAAGGGGCATCGGGGTTAACGTTCAGCATCCGATCAACCAAGATCAACGGCTGCCGTCGTGCCCGATGAGCAACCAAGGTAAGCGCCTTTTGGACTTCGCGGGTGGTTTGGGCACTGGATCACGTGGAGGAAAAAAACGTGGGTGCATATGCCGAAGGGGGCTAGGGCCCGATATACAAAATATATGAATTTATGCACATTTTTAATGCGTTTTAGGGCCACAGAGGGTTAACGATAGGGGAATAATGAGGGGATTCAGCCAAACAATGGGTGTAGGAGTGATTTAGGAGGGTAAAGGTATAATTAAGGAAGGTTCGAAGGGAATTTGGACAAATAGAAGGAAGGCCGAAATGGGTGTATTTGCAGGGGTATATGGGGCAGAAATCTATAATCAGAGAGGCTTTGAGAAATGAATCATCAGAGGGGATTTGTATTAGGCATAACACACAAAGAGACTTCAAGGAGGATGGGTTTTCAGGGGAAAAGGCATTCCTTAAAGGCTCCAAAACAAACTGGCCCCCAGCTTGCTTGACAAGAATTTCATAGGGGGACTAACAGTGGCTCCACATGGGGATGGCTTCTTCTTGAAGGAGTCAAGAAACCAGAAATGATCTTTGGAGTAGGCCAGATGCCTACTGCTCATCACATCCATTTTTCCTTTAATTTTCAGTTGCCACAAGATGTTAGATACACAAATCAGCAGAAACATTTTCCCAACCAATCTACCTACCCAAACTACAGTCCTAACATTTCCCTTTAGGGTGAATTTGAAATAGCAGACCCTTTACATTTTTTATTTTTGAAACAGAAAACAAACCTATTCTAAATCTACCCTTATTTCTCCATGAGACCAGATTGGACTGTTGGCCTCATATGTTCCTCTACCTAATCTGCTACCTGTTGGGATTAAACTGTCCAACAGGTTTCTTCTCCTACATTCTAAGAGAGGAAATTAAAAAACAATCAAGCCAGGATTAAACTGTCTGACTTGCTGTGGATCCACAGCATAAAATCAGTTGCACATGGATAGAATTTTGTAGAAAACAAAACTGTGAAGGCTTAAAATATGTAACTTGCAGCATCCTTCTTCTTTTTGTGACTCAAGTTTTGAGCTTGTTAGAGTCACTTCTTTTCTTCCTTTCAGCTCTAGTTTTTGGGCATGTTAGAGCTGATTTTTATTTTCACTGCTGGTCCAGATTTTGAGCGTATTAGGACTAGTTATTCTGCTCCCTTTGGCTCAGATTTTGACCATGTTTGAGCCACTCTTTTTGCCTTTTGGGGGTTCATGTTTTGAACATGTCTGAATCTATCTCTGTTTTTTTTTTTTTTTTAGAGAAAGAAAACATTGCAATGATATGTACAATGAAATGGAAAATTGAAACTGAATTTAGCAGAAGTAATGCTTGAGCATCCTGCCATTAACAGGACCCCCAAACAGCTCTGTACCATTGAGTTCTTGTAATAAAAATGCATTAGGACCCGCAGTGGCTTGGATAATATATGGACCTTGCCACAAACTATCAAACTTGCCATGTTTACCTTTGTCCTCTCTTCTTGAATCCCATTTCAAAACCTTGTCTCCAAATTTGAAATCTGAAGCTTTGGCTTTTTTGTCAAACTGCCTCCTGATGTTTTCCTGAACTCTGACAGCTCTGCTATAAACCTGCTCCCTTGTTTGCTGAAGATGGATAGTTTCATTAATTCTTCTCACCATACCGTTTTCCTCTGTCTGAATCTCTTGGACAAGCTTGATCACTGGCACTCCCAGGCTGGTAGGAAAAACTGCTTCAGTTCCATAGACAAGCTGGAACGGTGACATGCCAATGGATTTCTTTGTTGTGAGCCTATCTGCCCACAAAGCATGCACCAAATTTTTGTGCCATGACTTTCTGTTCTCTTCCAACAGCTTCTTAATGATGTTCACTAGGCTTTTGTTGGATGATTCAGCTAATCCATTACCCTGAGGGTAATAGGCATTTGAATGACCAAGGGCTATTCCATACCTGTGACAGAAATCAACCATTCTCTTGGATCCGAAAATAGCAGCATTGTCAGTGATTATTTTTCTTGGACAACCAAACCGAGAGAGGATGTAATCTTCTAGGAACCTAATGATGACAGAATCGGTGGCATTCCTAGTGGGTATGGCCTCTATCCATTTGGTGAAGTAATCTGTAGTAGTTAGGATCCATTTGTGTTGTCCAGAAGAAGAGGGGTGAATTTCCCTAATGAAGTCTAGGCCCCATTGCATGAATGGACCTTCTACGGTGATAGGTTGTAAAGGGAGGGGGAGGAGATTTCTTTTGCCCTCAAAGATTTGGCATTTATGATAGACAGTTACCATTTTATGGACGTCATTGAAGAGTGTGGGCCAATAGTAACCAGCCCTGAGTATTTTATTTGCGGTGGATTTCCAACTCAGGTGGCCTCCACACTCCCCAGCATGGAATTCTTGTTTGATTCTTTCAGCTTTAGTTTCGGACAAGAATTTCAGCAATAGGCCATTTGGATTTTTTCCAGTATAGGTTTTCATTCAGGATGCTGTAATTTCTGGCTTTTAGCTTTATGAATCTGGCCTTAGTTTTGGACAGTTCTGGAGGGGCATTGAGATTGGTGAGCACGTAAAGGATATCGGAATACCAAGGAGAGTTCTGAAACTTCTCCTCAACAGTTGGGTGGGGCAATCCTTCCTACTCATCTAAGGCATTTATCATGTTAATGTCAAGGGCCTGAAAATTAGATTCCGCCATTAATTGGGCTAGGCCTTGACCTTTGATCAGGTTGGTGGGCTTTATCTCAGGGTCATATTCTAAGATAGTAGCAATCCATTTGCCCATTTTCCCATCATGGTCTTGGGACAAGATATCTTTGACTACTATATTTGGAACATTGGCTATGGTGTGAGAATTCAGAATGTACACCCTAAAGTCTTTTAAGGCCTTTACCAGGGCATAGGCCTGCTTTTCCATAATTTTGTATTTCAAGGGTGCATCTCTTAGCGCTTTGTTGAAGAAGGCAATTGGCTCTTGCATTCCCTCTGTGTTTTTCTGCAGTAAGATAGCGGCTAGTGTGTGTTCAGAGGTGAATGAAAAGATTAGAAAGTCTTTTGAGAAATCTGGACTGATCAGGATAAGGGCTTGAGTGAGCACCAGTTTTACCAACTCAAAAGATTTCTTGGCTTCAACAATCCACTTAATTCCTGCACCTTTCTTTAGCATGTTAGTCATTTTCCTAAGGTGATCAGCTAGGTTGGGAATGAATCTCCTAAGGAAATTGATCTTCCCAATGAAGGACTGCAACTCCTTGATGTTTCTCGGGTGTGTGATTTGAAGTATCCCCTCGACTCTTTGCGGGTCTATCCTAATCCCTTTCTCAGATATAATGTTACCAAGAAGTTTACCTTCTTGCAGCCCAAAAACAATTTTCTTAGGATTTAGGGACAGACCGTACCTCCTACATTTTTTGAAGACTTTCCTTAGATGTTTCAAGTGTTCTTCTTCAGTTTTGGAATATACTGTCAAGTCATCCAAGTAGATAACTATGAATTGTCCTATCTCATCTGAGAAAGCTATATCCATCACTCTCTGGAAGGTGGCTCCAGCATTCATCAATCTGAAAGGCATTTTCACATACATGAAGGCGCCCCATGGAGTGGTAAACGCTGTTTTGAGTTGATCTTCTGGGAGTACAAGAACTTGATTGTATCCTGAAAAACCATCAAGCAGGGAGATTCTCTTAGAGCCCACTACCTTCTGCAGGACATGTTCCATTCTAGGCAAAGGGTAGTTGTCTTTCAGGGAGGCTCTGTTGAGGTTTCTGAAGTCTATGCATACTCTGATTTCCCTTGTTTTCTTTCTCACAGCCACTAAGTTTGACATCCAATCAGAAAACCTTACAGGGACTATTATGCCTGCATCGTACATCTTTTTAATTTCTTTTTCAACTGCAGGCAATTGTTTTGGATTGATCCTACGGAGTTTTTGTCTGAAAGGCTTCTGATTTTCCTTCAAGGGTATCTTGTGTTGTATGATGTTGGTGTCATAGGCCTTTAAGTCTTCGTAGCTCCATGCAAACACATCAATGAACTCCTTAAACAGGTCAGCGTATTTCTTCTTCATGTCTGCAGGCACTGACTTAGCCAGTTTAGTCATTTTGGGCTTATCTTTAGTGCCATTGTTGCATTCTTCTATATCTGAGTCTGCATGTTCTATAGTGGGCCTTTTTGCTACATCATCAAAGTCAAAAAGGTCCTCAAGGGGTGCTAGGCCTCTGGGTATGTTCTTATCTTTGGCCTGCAGCACCTCTATCTCTTCGCTATCTGCGTTTCCACATTTTTTGGTTGGATTTCCGTTTTCTTCATTCAGGGTGTTTATCTCTATGTTACAGGGTGTTTCTTGTTCGTCTGGGGGATCCTCACCTGGGCAGCTGTCATCAGATTTTGAGTTGGAATCAGAAAATTCGAACTCATTTCTGCCCACCAGAAAATCTTCAATCTGTTTGTCTCCTTCAAAGAGCTGCCAATATTTTTCGTTGTCTGGCACTGCAGGTCTGAACTTGGTCTGAATGCTAATTTTTTGGTCAGGGGGAGTCTTAAGATATGAACTAGCCAGGCAAGCTAATCTGTTAGCAATAATGTTTTGACTCCTGGGAACAAACGCTAACTCATATTCAACAAATGTTTTCAATAAATCCAGAGTGTCGTTTCGGTATGCTCTTAACCTGGGGTGTTTTACCGTGTATTCACCATTCACCTGTTTGATAACTAAATCTGAGTCTCCTCTCACAGTTATCCTATGGGCTCCTAGTCTTTTCAATAAATTCAGACCCGGGATGAGAGCCTCATATTTTGCAATATTATTTATGCATTTGAAGTGCAGATTGATAGTGTGGCTCTCTGCATAATCACTCTCTACGTTATGTACCCACACCCCTGCTCCAGCAGTTTTCCTAGTACAAGATCCATCGAAATTCATTTCCCACAGGGGTTCATTTTCCGTTTCGTTATTCTTCCCTTCCCTATAGCTGGGTTCGCCATTGTATTGCGTTGTGGGGTCTGTGCTAGGCTGCGGGTTGTTTTGTTCTCCACGACATGTGTGGAGTTCAGAGAGTTGGCCATCTTGCTGTTTACGTTCTGTTTCTGGTTCTGGTTCACTCAGAGTTTCGTTTTCAGTACCCTTCCCATGGTCTTCTTCATCGTATTCTTCTAGGGTAGCCATTATGTTAAAGTCCATGGGCTCTATGTTATTGGTTGCATTTCTGTTTCCTGACGCTGGCTCTTCTAAGGATGGGTCATTATAAAGAATGAAAGAGTCTAGGTCTGTGTGTACAGAGTATAAAGGGGAGTTTTCAGGCTTCTCGGGGCTATTGAATAGGAATTTTATTTGGGATTCTCTATACAGTCTTATAAGTTGGCCAAATACAGGGATTGTGGCATATGAGCCATCCATCTGCATTGTTCCTTGTAGTTTGGCTCCCCATGATCTAGATAGCAGCATGCCATGCTTGGGTGGTACATCTGCCACCACAACATCCATCACCATACATTTAGCTGGGATCTGGGTCAAGCTCACACATAAGTCTTTGATTAGGCCTAGGCAATTTACTCTGCTAGAGTCAAACGAATATAGATCTTTGTAAGGTCGTGTTATCTCTAGGCCTAGCTTTTCCATCACTACCTTAGGCATTAAATTGTGTGACGCCCCTGAATCGTGCATAGCATTGTGAAGTATTTTGTCATGAATGTTGAGACTGATATAAAAAGGTGGAACTACTCCTTCCTGAAACTTTCCCTCAATCTTTGGACCAAACAGGAGGGTAGGTTGATCATCACTCAGATTCACAGTGTCGTTGTTTTCCCCCAGATTCAACGCTTTCAAAATTTTTCCTTTATATACATCCTGAGTGGCCAGCTCAGATAATGGTACAGAGATTTTGATTTTCGCAATCTCACTCCCTAAATTGAAAGTGGACTGGGTCTTTGGAGCGCTTAACTCTGTTTTTTTAGCCACCTTGGTGACCAAATTAGTTTGTGATTCCTCATTATGTACAGGGTTGGAAACAATTTTATCAGGAGTACTAACTGACGTGCTAGTACTGCTAGCGGGCTCACCTTGTTTTTCACTCTTCTGGTTGTCTTTTTCTTTATTTTTCCCAGAAATTTCAGTTGTTGTTTTGCTACTTTCAGAGATTGCTTTAGAAGATCTGTCAGGCATTTTCTTGATGTTGATCTCAGGAGCTTTGGTTTTGGAAGTATCTTGGCTCTTTTTTCTCCTAAGGTCATATTTTTCTTGACCTGCATCATGGCATTCTCAAATCCCAACCTGTAATCCTCGGAATCGAACCACTCCTCCTCCCAATAAGAAGGTGAGGGCTGGTCTTCCCCTGAATCACAGTTTAAGACTGAGTCTTCTGTTTCAAACATGTTTATAGCATTCTCTTCAGACTCGTCTATGATTCCCTCATCTTCATCTAAGAAGTTTTCTTGAAATGGGGGAATAACTTGTTGATCTGACTCTCTTTGTCTATTGGGAGCAGCATTGTTTCTTCTAACGTTCTGGTTCTGGTTTTGGCTTCTGTTTTGGACAACCATCCTTTTTATCATTTGTTGTAGCTCCTCCACGTTTTTAGACAATCTATCATATTTGGGATCAGATGTGGAAGCTACATTTTCATCCCTGTATGTTACCCTTTTCTCAGCTCTTATTTTAGCTCTTTTCTCAAGTAAATTGGCTTCTATGTTTATTGCTCCTTTTTGCATGTCCTCCAATGTGTTATACTCTTTATCTATAAGCTCATAGGCCATGTCAGCATCAAAGCCATCAGGATATTTTGCTAGGGCCATCCCTTGGGGAGGTTTCATGTGTGGAGGGAGAGCATTGTAAATGTTGTTGAATCTAGTGGTGTAATCATGGACGCTTTCTCCCACGTTCCTCTTAAGGGTCATGTAGTCTGCTAGGAGCTGATGTGGGTTTGCCCTAACTTCCCATTTGTTTATGAAGGTCTGATATAACGCAGGGAGATCTTGGATACTGCCAGGAGGTAAGCCTTTAAACCATTTCTTTACATCACCCCCTAAGCTTTGGGCAAAGATTCTCATCTTGATTGTCTCATCATCAATTTCCATATAGTCGAAAGAATCCTCCATATTATCTACATGTTGCTGGGCTGTGATGGATTATTTAGCAGTGAAGTGTGGGATTTTTGACTGATAATCATTGGGTAAGGGTAACAAGGGTTGAGGTAAGACCAGAGGTGCATACCAGGTTGCCATGGTAATGTTCTGATGAGGTATAGTGTTGGCTTGAGCAGCTGATATACAGATAATGGGGATATTAGGACCAACAGAAGTTCGTTGAGCAGATCTAGGGTGGGAGAGCCCCAAGTTTTTAATGAAGTGGATATCAGGTGGTGTAGATGGAGGGGTTCCACTATCCATAGAGTGTTGACCACTATGAGATGCTGAACTGTGAAACTCAAGGTCTGGCTGGTCTAGATCACTGGATGACCTAGTTCTTGGTAGTCTATTAGGTAGTTCTAGGTCGGGAAGGAATTGTGACAGAGCTGCTAGGTCTTCTGGTGTAGAATTAGCTCTATGGATGTGACTATAAATAGTTGGTCTCTTAGGTGTAGGAGCTCCTTTGAGGATACTCTCCGGATTGTCAACTATTTCAGGTGGGTCAGGGTTTGGATAATCTCTAGTGTGGATGGTTCTGAAAGCCATAATGTTATTTCCTAGCCAAGCAGCTTAACCCTACTTGTTACTTCTACTGTGGTTGATTATTGTCTCAGAGGCTGATCTCCCAGTGGAGTCTTATGTGAAACCAAGTTAATTAGCAGGCCTACTGATCATCAGTGGAGTCTTTTCGTTTAGGAACAATGGAGTCTCTAGGTGGAGAGTTTTAAGGTATATCTAAGGGGTTACACTGTCCACCACAGTGCTCAGGCACTATCGCCTTTCAGGAATCTCCTCAAAACAACAAACTCCAACCAGAGATTGACTGGGAGGGAATTTACCAGATATGTCACCTCCAAAGAGGATGAGATCCGGAGGCTACCTAGCCCTTTCCAGGATCTGTCTAAGAGTATGATGGACACTCAAAAATGGAGGTCGATTCAAGAAAGGAGCGACTTAATGTCAACCTAACCAGAGTTCTAAGTCTCTGAGTCTTAAAAAATGTTTAAGGTGAGATGCACTCAGAAATCCCAAGTGGAGTCGCCATTATGTTGGGGTTCCCATGTTTTGGCCAGGTTGACAAGACCAAAAGATGAGACAACATGGAACCACTTTCAGACCTTAGGATCTAGCCCTCCTAGGTCCAAAGAGGGATCTCTCTATGATTGTTAAAGTATATAAGTCTTTGAGGCTCAAATTTTAAGATGTTAGGCTAGTTATAGGCTCAGGGTTGTTTGTTTGATTGTTTATGTTTGGTTGTTGGGAATCAGGGAAGAAGGGTCCAATATAAGACAAGGATGAGCAAAGAGGAAGTTAAGGCAAAGGTGGATAACTCAGGGAACATCAAGGCCATTGGGCAATGGAGTCAAGAAAGGATTTACTTGTATTCAATGTGCAAGCTTTCAGTTGGGCTAGTCATCTAGAGCATTTGGGTCTTAAAGGATGATTGGCGAAATGGAACATCAAGGACTGAAAATAAATGAAGGAGGACCATCCAATTCTGCCTATAGATCAGGTCAGAGGTCATCTAACTCCAGACCTGCTTGGGCAAAATCAGAGGCAATACAAGGGATCTTGGAAAGGCCTAATTAAGAAATGTGCTTGTCATATTAAAAACAAAACTAATCAGGTAAATCATTGCCCACATCTTGAATATTCAATCTAAATACATCAAATCTCAGCCTATATTACAATATTACACAGAGAACTTGTCTCAAGAGGAAAATTATTGCATTTCTCTGATATCTCATCAACAACCTTTACAATGTTTCTTTCTGAGATTTATAGCTGAAGGGGAGCAGAAGGGGTAGATGAAAAACTAAATGCTGATTAAACTCATGAAGAGAAAGAGGGCCGAAGCCCGTTCTGTTTGAATGCTGAGTATTTAGTCTCTGTCACCCCCTTTGTGAAAAATGATCTTCTCCGGATATGATTTTGACATCTTCGGCTACGGTGTTGTACTTGTGGTAAATAAGTAAAAGGCGAATGAACTACTAAGAAGTTTGCTTCATAAATGTTTTAATTTCTTTGAACTGTTGTTAGGGTGGAAATTCCTTCAGGGACATTGTGCATAATAAAAACTGTATGGGCGCCCTGTACTTGATGAAGAAAACAATTCTGCTGATGAATAAACCCTGATATTACCTTTTACTTGCGTGCAGGACCTTTTGATCGATCCTCGGGGTCTTCAAACTGGTGCTTTGCTTCTTAAACCATTGATTTAAGGCTTAAGTTTTCCTTTGGCGTGCCTAAATCTCTTTGTTTTGTACTGAAACACTTTGCCGCTCCATCTCTGCTTCTGACAGGTTAGCTCGAGCTTTTAATGGTGTTGGAAGGTTTTCTACAGAGTTTAAACCGTGTTCTCTTTAATGAACGTCCTGTCTTCACCTTCCAGGGTCTTTGCTCATAAATTCTGTCGCTGAAGATGATCTTCCCTGATTTTTTCGTCACTGTAACAAAGGCCGTGCATTATGGCAGTCTTTTATCATTTACAACCCTACAAAATACAAAAACAAGTTAAGGAAATCATGAATGGGGTGGCGGATGATGTGGAAGCGGAGAAAGGTCGTGTAGATGACAATACGGAGGAGAAAATCGCAGAAAGAATGGAGGAATGTGCTCTGGTGGATGGTGGCGGAAGGACGCAGCGCGAAGTGGAAGTTGAGATAGATGGTAGACTGCAGCAACAAATTTTTTTAAACAAAATAACCTTAGAAATGCCGACTTTGAACGTTATATGCAATAGAACAAATGGGTGTACGGTGGGCACACGTGGAGGTGACGTGGCGGGACTGGGAGCAATAGACTAGTCAACATCGGGAGGACGAATCCGGATCGTCCGATCGGGGCAGAGATCAACAGCAGAGAATGCATGGGTGGGCGACGGACAGTGGACCAGGGGTACGGTGATCGGGGCTAAACAGTGCGTAGCTCTGACGAATGATGACCGTTGGATGAGGCGCTCGGGATCGGACGACCTGCATAAATTTCGCTGCGTGACTTCGACCGAAAGATAATGTGCAGGGAGAGAGCAGTTTTGCTGTCGTACAGGGGACAGGTGGCAAGCGTTGTATGGAATCGCTGGGTGCTCGAGGAAAACCACCCACTGCGCATAAGCGGTGCGGGATAAACCAGGTTGTTTTGGAATAGTGCGTGGCGGGGTCCACTGGGAAGATGGGCTCCGAACCGTTAGATCAATGCGTAAATGGACGGCGATGGCGCGGGACGTAAAATGAACGAGGAAACATGGGGGGCATCAGGGTTAACGTTCACCATCCGATCAACCAAGATCAACGGCTTCCGTCGCGCCCAATGAGCAACCAAGGTAAGTGCCTTTTAGACTTCGCGGGTGGTTCAGGCACTGGATCACGTGGAGGAAAAAAACGTGGGTGCATATGCCGAAAGGGGCTAGGGCCCGATATACAAAATATATGAATTTATGCACATTTTTAATACGTTTTAGGGCCACAGAGGGTTAACGATAGGGGAATAATGAGCGGATTTGCCCAAACAACGGGTGTAGGAGTGATTTAGGAGGGTAAAGGTATAATTAAGGAAGGTTCAAAGGGAATTTGGACAAATAGAAGGAAGGCCGAAATGGGGCTATTTGCAGGGGTATATGGGGCAAAAATCTATAATCAGAGAGGCTTTGAGAAATGAATCATCAGAGGGGATTTGTATTAGGCATAGCACACAAAGAGACTTCAAGGAGGATGGGTTTTCAGGGGAAAAGGCATTCCTTGAAAGCTCCAAAACAAACTAGCCCCCAGCTTGCTTGACAAGAATTTCATAGGGGGGCTAACACCTCCTTTCATACACAATTGAGGGTCTTCTATCTAGGATGTAACACAAGAGTTGCCAACTTGTCATAAGCCTAAAACACCTTAGGATGACCTAGACATGCAAGTGAAAACCCATTAGTAACCTTCAAAACTTCATAAATCCTCAACGACATCTCAGGATTAGATGATTTTCAATGCTCTAGATTAGTCTTGAAGAGCATTATCATCCTCATGCATCACATGTTGAAAAATCATCATGGTTTTGGACAAAAAATCAATGGGTGAAAAACCCCCAAGCTTGGATCTCAATCCCACAAGCTCATTTGGGGCGCTTTGACCTCCAACCCTCGAATACTAGGGCTTGGAGTACCTCCCAAGCTACACAAAAGAAAAATTCCCTCTTAACGAGGGAGGTACTTCCAAGATTAGGAAGTAACTATCATCATTCAGCGATGACACTAGCCCATCTAGCATCCATCATTGCAACATAACCTGTATATGAATATGAAAATCTTGGTAGTGCCTCTACCTCATCACATATGAACCTGAAGATCTCAAACCTCCATAGGGTTGCTCCCTCTGAGGCTAGACTCCCTCTGAGCCTACACGATCTCCATTGGCTCATTCCTACAAGCACTCATCCTCCTGGATCAAAAAATACTCGTGCAAATCCCACTAATCTCGGATATGCAACACCACGATCCGATGAAGACTCTAGCTTGCCAACCTGTAGTCCATCACATGAAGCCATCTCAATCAACCTGATCTCGTCCATGCCAAAGAAACCCTCGAGCTGTCCCAACCATCCATGACACATCAACAGAAGTCAACGATCAACTATTTTCCCTACAACAAAGTGTTGTTTACCAGGTTCACCATCAATCCTCCAAAACTCCCAGACCATCTCGCCATGTAATATGTCAATACCACATCTCTGTGTATTAAATTTCACCCTCTACTCCATGATCTAGACACCAACAACTCCCTCTAAGTTGCTTCATTGTGCACACTCTAATTCACTGCTCTCCAAAGTAGCTCAGGTATCCTCGGATACCATGCTAAATTTTCATGACCTTGGTTCTAGGTTAGAGTCTTAAATCACTGGTGCTACAAAACTAGGAATCTCAACCACTAAAATACTTTTCACAACGGAAATAAAAAAGCAGTAAATCATATATACACAAATATACACAACTGTTTAATTTTTCAACCCAACTTCATTATATTTACAACATATAATACAACAATCTAGGGCTCCCATACTAGGGATAATGCCCCTCATATATCCACTAGTACAAGACAAGATACTCTGACCATCTGGATGTAGCATCTAAAAAATCCTCTTAGATGTACCCTGTACCTGTCTGGTCCTTCGACTCCTGATCTACAGAACTTGCCTCTATCAATGCTCCAAGTCCATTTTTCCACTGAATCTCAGCTGTCCAATCTTCTCTCTAGTTGTCCCTTCGTCCATTAAGAGCACAACACATCAAGACTCTTTTCGAGTTCTTCATAGATCCACTTGTGAAAAACTCTAAATATGCCCACTATTCCTCTTCAGCTACTCAAGGAATTCAACCCATTATGGTCTTCCTGCGCTGCTCCGATGAAGAACAACATATGGCACGAAGGGTTTCCATGTATCACTGTGAGATATCCATCTATCACAATGACCACGAGCTATGAGGACTGCCATCTTCTACTATATAAGTCCTTCTAAACACATTAACCTCGGGCTCCACAATCCTACTCCTGGTTGATCAAACCCTTGAGCTCCAACAACTGCCAGGCTAGCAATCAGCTTTGTCCATCAAGATGTTGCACTTCAACTCTAACTTGGACACTATCAAGCTGTCCTCCAGCAAACCATAAGTGCCCAATCTTGTCCACACTTGGTCTTCTCTCACGTTTCCCTCCAACAGTCCATGAGAGACCAAGTCCACGTTGTAGCATCTAATCCTAGTTAGGGTATCCCCACACCTCGGAGACCCTTACACATGCATGTTGATTTTGGGGTAGCTCAGATGTGCTCTAAGTCTCAAAATTTGCAAGGAGGCTTAGACACATGTATTCCAGATAACCTGGAAACTATTTGAAATTCCATCCTGTTGGAAATACTAAGAGGTGGGTGAATCAATATTTCTTTTTAATTGTTAATTTTACCGTTTGGATCACTTATATTTAGAACACAAAATGAACAATGATGGAATACATACTTTTATGAGTTTATCCTTTACAATGAGTAAAGTAAAATAATGATATAGGGCTCCAACCCAAGATGAAGACTCTGATCTTCCAGGCCCCAACCTATATTGTGCTAAGCACCGAATTGGAATTTCAAGGCTCCAACCTTGTTGATTTTGAGGCACCATCCTCAAGGGCTCCAACCCTATCTTTGATATAGGCTCCGACCGGTTTCTTGAGGACTCCAATCCTCTAGGGCTCCAACCCTATCTTCCAAGGCACCAACCTTGTCTCTATGAGGCTCTAACCTCCTACTTCAATTTGTCAAGATATATTCGGTTATACTTTACAACTCCCAGCATCTTCTTCAATGAGCCCTGACAATCTTCAACTATCCTCTCACTTAGTCTCCACGTAATTTCATCAATGACAACCTTGTTCTTCACATGAAGGTGTCTCCATTGCTCTTCATGGTACCTAAACATAATATTCAAGGTCACCTCATGATGGCTTCAATGCATCATGATCTCCAAGGGTATCTCCAAGAATTCAATCAATGCTTGGTGACTCCTCAAGATGTCTTCAATCAATTGTCCCAAGAAATGTCTTCAATAGGTTGCTCAAGAATATCCCAAGACTACTCGATTTCTTCTTCAAGATGTAATTTCCAACAAGAATCCTTGATAGTTTTCTCTTCAAGACCTGCTTCAAGAAGTCTTCAAAGAAATGTATGATGTACTACTCTCAAACATGTTCAAATCAGCTATACCAAGATTAGCCTTCAAAGAAAGTCTTCACAAGTTCAAAGATAATCCTTCAATTTTTCATTATGAAAATGTTCCAAAGTAGTTGTCAACCCAAGTCTGCTCCTAGCTGCTTCGAGGACGGTTGCAAGATTTCCACACCATGCTGCTCTAAGGCTTATAGTTTTGTCCAAAAAATGCCTTCAAGAATTCTCTAAAAAACTGCTATAATAAGCCTTCAAAATATGCTTCAAGAGGTCACCAACTATGTTGTTCCTGTTGAGAATTTGGAGGGGTTATAAATTCTCTTCTTGATAATTACTTGTGAGCTTGTTTTCTTATGTATTCTTCTTAGTTAATCTTTCATCAAGTCAATTATCAAAATGGATAGGACACAAATATTTACGCAGAAGCAATATTTTTATTGTAGGAAGGTAAATCACAGATTTACCTTCCTTACATTACACTTCAGATATGCACTTCAACACTTTACTTGCCTTCAAAATTTAGTATTTACTTTCAACACTTTGAATTTACCTTCAGCACTTTGGGATTACCTATAGCACTTCCGATTTATGCTTTGGATTTACCCTTAGACTTTCAGACCTTCAGACTTCATTTTTACCTTTAGATGTTCAAACCTTCCAACTTCGCTTTTTCCTTCAGATCTGCACTATTCCTTCCACAAATTATACTTCAATATGTATTGAAATTTTCCTTATATCCACAACTTTTAGATGTTATGTAACCTCAGACAGATCCGCAATACTGTTCACCAAATGAGCCGCAGTATAGACATATATATATAGGAGACAGATCAGCTATTAGGCCGACCATTCATCTTGATACTTTGGCTGACATTATGACTTCAATTTAGGCCGACCTGAAGTTTATCTTCTCTGAATTTTTATGAGGTATTACTTCTCGTATATTGCAAGGTTGTTTGAAGGTTGTTTCCACCATATTTTGATCTTGTTTTCCAATACTTTTGGAGGGTTGTTGTGAGATTCTTTATAGGTCTCGATCCTTCATGAATTTGACACTTAATCCTATACTTAGAAGACATGAACCTAATAGACATCAAGAAGAAGTCTATCTACATAAAATATTGCTCATGAAACCCATGAGACAAAAATAAATTTTTTATTATCATTATCTTATTCTTTTCATAATTACATAGTCATCATCAAGACTGACCTAGTTACATTTCACAACACTCCCTCTTAACTAGGGAGGTATTCATATAGTTACATGATCATTTTTGAACTAAATAATTTCATAAGAAAAATCAGATTGGTAATCGCATCTGCATAGCATCATTTCAACCAAAATTTTACTAGTGCAAGGCCTTGACTGACAACCCCATCTCTTCAACGAGACAATGGGCTTCAATGTTGGTGAGACACATGACTTATAAACACCTTCGTCATTGTCTCTCCAAGGTACATACTCCACACGGGTGTTCCCAAAGTATGACCTTCCTGGAATATTCTTCTCTTGGGTAGCTAGCCCTCAAAGAATATTGATCCTTGACTACTCTTATCTTGAATGCCATACCACATTCTCATAGAGTATCGAATGCCAGATGATTACCTAATCCTCCATTCTATCTTCCCAAGACCATAATGATGTGTCCATCTCTCCCTCCCAGGGAGGACCTTATTCCACAAGGGAATGTACTCATTCTTATACAAATAATGTACCTAAGCTCATCCTTAGGAATTACCAAGTTTCTTCCAAGTAAGAAACTTACCATCAGGATCCCTCTTAATCAAGGACCGCTAGCAACAATAGTGAGACACCCAGCTGCTCATGAAGAATTCCTGTTCTCGATGTCATGTATTTCGATATTGAGGAATCTCCAACTTTTAGCTTCATAGGGCACAGATCATCCATCACTTTCATCTGGAGTCATGTTAGCTATCAGAGTGATTCATCAGACTTCCTTTCTCTGGTCCATTGTTATGTCATGCTGCTTTCCTTCGAATCATTTCCAAGGATCATACATCCTTTCTCATGATTAGCAGCCCCACATAGATTCATGCAGATAAAAATATTCTTATTAACTTTTAGAACAAAAGTTACCTTAGTGATGATCTTTCATCGTGACATATTCTTGTAGGCATCAGCTTCCTTCATACAGATTGACACATCTCCTAATGATATGCTTTTTGCCAAAGGTCTTCTTCTTTACCATACTTTCGTCAGAGTCTACATATCTTTCTAGGAGATCTCTTAGTCACATCTTGACATAGTTGCATTTCATGATCTCTTCCTCTCTGCACATTTTAGGGACTTATAACCTTTCTAGTTTCTTGTTCATATACAACCACCTCACATTTCATGAGGACATATTATGTTGATTTCATATGTCCGTGTACTTAGAGATAATCCTCCATAGATCATAATTCTAAATACAGAAGTTCATTACCTGCAACCATATGACATGAATTCACAGCATAAAATGTTAGTATATAAATATATACATACCTCTTTACCCTTTTTCCCTTGATTCATCCTATAGAAATTTTTAGGAATGAATAGATTCATTCCCTTGGCTTGTTTCATCAATATGTCATCACATACCAGAAGTATGTTTCTATGATGACCCTTGCTCTTTGATGAATACTTTCTTAAATTTTGTCAAAGAGATTTTCCTGGAGCTGATTCACCAGGAATTCCTGCCATGCTTAGATCAGGATGCTACATTGCTTCCTATCATATATCCAACAGAAAATAATTGCTTATTCATAAGTTTGCGTGATTTTCCTTGAACTTATTTTCTTCAGCTTCCTCCATTCTTTTCGATGATATGGGCTTCCTTTTTTTCTTCTATTGGGATTGTCCCTTCAGGACCATCTTTCTTGTAATGTCCATAAGTCTTTCCACATTTCCTCAACAAATGTTTGAGCTTTTATCCTACAAAATTTTTTCCCTAGATTTGTCTTTTTCCATCTACCATAGAGACCACAAGTTGAATGAGGTAATTTTATTGTCTATCATCTTTTACAGATCTCATAGTTGAGATCTTATGAATATATCCCTTCATTCTTTGATATCTCAATTTTGTGAAAATCGGGTTTAAGTGACATAACCTTATTTATTGCATAGAATAGTTATTTCATCTTATCATGTATTCTCTTGATGTCTCCAATTCTTCATAGACAGAGGGATGTAAGGACTTTGACTGATTCCATAAGAATCCTTTGAGCCCTTCTATCCCTTTCCATGTAATCAGATAAATCTTGACCTTTATAGACTTTCCATGACTTTACTTTCTTCGAGGACTGTGACTATCCTCCTTATGAAAGGATTCTTGGTAGCCCAACCAGCTCATAGATCTCCCTGCAAAAACAAATTCATTTAACCAAATTTGATTACAGAATGAAAAATACTTACTTGATAAGTAAAGATAAAGTCTTCAGCTTGATTACTTTGATGGCGGTGGAGAAGAGATGTGTTAGTGCTTTCTCTTTGGAAGATTTTTTTTGAGGACAAGGAGAGGATCCATGCTTTAATGAGAGGTAACTTTCCTTAAAGGCAATTCCTTTTATTCTTCTAGCCTTCTTCCTTTATAACATAACTGAGATTGTATCAAAATTTTCTTTGTGGTTAGACCTCCTTGCAGTTATATTGCTAAGACCTTATTTTGTGAGAGCACTAAGATCACTTTTTACTTCTTGTCATAACACCGAGGTATTATTATGTCACTAAAATATTTCATTTAAGATAGCATCGATACTATATGTGACAACACCAACATATAACATCAACATGTGTGACTGTTATGGAATGTTACTAAGGTAGCATCGTTATTCTTTCACTGTTGATTGGACCTGAAGTAGCATATAACCAAGCTGTAACATATCACCGAAATAATGTTTAGTATTTTCACTGTGATCTGTACTAGGTTTGTTGAGAGCATTGTTGTGATTCCACCGACCTGAAAACACTTCTGAAATTAGCTTGAGATTTTTTGAGGATGATCTGAATTGTAAGCTGTGACATTCAGACTGCAATTGCCTCCTGAAATATCAGAGAATTACATGCCCTTCCTTAACTATCACCTTAGCTCTGATACCATGTTGAGAATTTGGAGGGGTTATAAATTCTCTTCTTGATAATTACTTGTGAGCTTGTTTGCTTATGTATTCTTCTTAGTTAATCTTTCATCAAGTCAATTATCAAAATGCATAGGACACAAATATTTACGTAGAAGTAATACTTTTATTGTAGGAAGGTAAATTACATATTTACCTTCCTTACATTACACTTCAGATCTGCACTTCAGCACTTCACTTGCCTTTAGCATTTAGTATTTACTTTCAGCACTTCGAATTTACCTTCAGCACTTCGGTATTACCTACAACACTTCAAATTTATACTTCGGATTTACCTTTAGAATTTTAGACCTCCAGACTTCGTTTTTACCTTTAGATCTGCACTGTTCCTTCCGCAAATTATACTTCAATATATACTGAACTTGTCCTTATATCCACAGCTTTTAGATGTTATGTAACCTTAGACAGATCCGCAATATTGTTCACCAAATGAGCCGCAGTATATACATATATATATGGGAGACAGATCAGCTATTAGGTCGACCATTCATCTTGATACTTAGGCCAACATTATAACTTCAATTTAGGTCGAATTTAAGTTTATCTTCTCTCACTTTTTATGAGGTATTACTTCTCATATATTCCAAAACTGTTTGAAGGTTGTTTCCGCCATATTTTGAGCTTGTCTTCCAATACTTTTGGAGGGTTGTTGTGAGCTTCTTTATAAGGTCTGGATCCTTCATGAATTTGACACTTAATCCTATACTTAGAAGACATGAACCTAATAGACATCAAGAAGAAGTCTATCTACATAAAATATTTCTCATGAAACCCATGAGACCAAAATACATTTTTTATTATCATTGTCTTCTTCTTTTCATAATTACATAGTCATCACGAAGACCGACCTAGTTACATTTTACAACAGTTACTTTCCAAATAGTTTTTCAAGGTCTCTGAATTTAATACTCAAATATCAATCAGGTTTCAAACAAGAATAAGTCTTCTACAACAACAAAATTCCAACAACTTCTACAGGAAATTTGAAAGAAAGCTCCTTGAGTTTGCTCTCAAAGGTATCAATAGGTTTCTCCAAAAAGTCTCCAATAGTCTGCCCTCAAAGGATTCTAAATTACCAACCACAGTCTTCAACAAATTACGATCAATCTGCAAGGTCAAAATTCAAAGGAACAAGTTTGAATTTCTCACAGATCTGAACTATTGTTCCACATGTATGAATGTCGCAGATAAATACCCCATCTTATGCCAGAGTTAAAGTTTGAAAAATGAGCTCCTGTAGCCTGTCACAGTTCTATCCAGCAATCCAAACTCAAAAATAGTGGTGAGGTAGGAAGGTGTTACTTTGGGCGCTCAAACAAGTCTGAGTTTTATTTTTAGAAGACTATCCACATAGGTAGATTACCCAATAATATGTCTGAGATTATTTTTTCCTAGTCCTGGAGGTGTATAGATGACCCAATCACTGAATTAACCCTAAGACTCTTTCTGCTTGACCTCCTATAATTTATCTATCTTCTCACTACATTTTCTTTGAAATATTCATAAAAAACTGTGCTTAAAATGACGAGTCCAAAATCCTATTTATACAGGTTTTCAATTGGAATGAGGGTATGTGACTCTTTGGAAGGAGGTCGACATGTGTCCTTGAACATAGGTCAGCTCAATCTCAGAGTAAATTTCCCTAAATTAAAAAAATCAATATCTCCCAAATTTTTTGGAGTTTTGGGCCAAGTAATAGCTCATTGGAAAGGAAAAATTATGCTCTAAAGGGTGGAATATGTATCAAATGGAGAGGCTGCCTATAAGATAGTAAAAGATATTTTTTAATGTGACTGGTCATTAATTAGTGCATAATTTGAGGTAGGGCAGACATGATTCTCTTGTTAGGCTTCTTCATTATTTAACATCTTCATCATAGGATCATGGCAGCACATCATCAATGGGTGTATTACATAGTGGCACAGGATATGTAATAGGAAATATCAGTAGGAAGGTCTCTTTCAATCATCAATCATGTAATCACTTAGAATTCCAATCTTCATAAAACACCATCATTAAGTGTGGTCATATAAGAGTATAACATCATCAAAAGTATTTCTTCATTAAGTATAGTTCTTCACATCATGGGCTTGTACTTAAGAACTAGATCACCAATCAGACACTTGGCAAATTCTTAGGGAAAGACATCATCATCTGGAACGAGGCATCTCAAGAATATTGACATCTCAGTTAAATCCATATTGACATTAATGGCAACCTTGATTAAAAATCTCCCCCTTTGTCATTGATGGCAATATTCTTGTCCTTCCAACATTCTCTCCCCCTTTGACATCAATGGCAAACGTGGTGACCAAGTACTCCCCCTGTCAAGTTGCTTCTATTCTTCATGAATAGTAGTCCTTCATAGGTATGTTACTCCCCCTATCATGGTGCTCTTTCTTCTGGAAATATGGTCCACGATAGATGTGTTTTTATTTCTTCATTTGATGAACCAACTCCCCCTGCCTGCATAAACTCCTCTAGCTTCAAGAAATATTTCTTCCTTGTCAGCGGGTGGAATAATTCAATATAGGAATCATGTTATTCAATGGAGCTTCTCATGAGAGATGATCTATCAAAGGATGAATTTCCATCGGTGATTCATCAAAGATTTCATAGGGACCATTCACGGATAACTTCTACAAGAAAACTCAGGAATCACAAAACTCTCCCTAATTGTATGCATGGTCTCCTTTCTGGCAAAGTCTCATCATCAAACACTTGGAATATCAAGGATGTCTTCATCAAATCAACAACATGGGTTGTTGGTTGGAGTGCTCAAGAAACTTTCAGTTTGCTTCCTTCTCCATACTTGTGTAAATTTCTTTTCTGGCTTTGTTGTCATGGTTCTAACTTGTGTAGGGACCCAATTAAAGTTACAATCACATGCCATATGTCCAATGTTATGGAAATTGAAGCACTCCATCTTGTTCATGAATGAGAAATCATGACTTATTCTTGCAAAATTTCTTCTACGAGATTGATAGGGACCATTATATTTGTCTTTGTGATATTCCCTACAATCTTTTTCCATGTGCCCAAAGTTTGTACAAGAATAGCAATAACCAAGAAATATACTTTGGTACCTGGGAGATGGAGTTTTCCTTGATGTACTTCTAAAGTATTTTTTCCTTGGGATTATTTGATGATATTCATTTCCTTTTGTATTCTTGACATCATCTACAAGTCTCCTTGGAGTATAATTTCTTCCGTTGTTGTCTTGATTCTTCTCCTTGCCTTTGCTGGAACTGGGAGCATCAAAATTTATTTCTATGTTCCTGACATGTTTCTTGTTTGAAGCATTATCATTCTTGCTTGAGGATTCACTTTCATAGCCAAGACTTGATTTATCAAGTGGATACCTTTGATTACTTAGGATGTCATCTAAGGTTTGAGAGATTTTCAAGTTATTATTCAGCAAGTCAACTTTCTTTTTAAGAAAGACAATTTCTCCTTTCAACTTTTCACAATATTCATCTTTCCTAACTAGCCTCTTCTTCATTTATTCCATCATCCTTGTTGCTTCATGTGCTTAGACTTTAAGGGAGATTATATTTGATTTCATTATGAATATTTCTTCATTCTCCTTTGCTAGAATGCTCTCCATTTCTTATTTTATTCTTGTAGCTTCACATGTTTTGGCCTTGAGAATATTGATGTCTGATTTTAGTTTGAAGATTTCTTCATCCTTTTCTTCTAGTTGAGATTTAAGAGATGAGACCTATACCTTGTGTTGACCAATCTCTGCTTCAAGATTGTTCAAGCTCTTAAGTCTTTGTTCAAGGTGGCTTGACAAAGTTTCTTCCCTTTTCTTTGCCTTATCCAATCAATTTGTCATAGATGTGACCTCTTCATGATGCTTTCTTTTGTTTTGATGAAATTCCTTTTTAAGTTTGGCTAGCTCCTCATCTCTTTCTTGTACTTGAAGCTTGACAAAGTCATCTTCCTTCCTTATCTTTTCTTGGTTACCATCTTTCTCTTTCTTCTTAAGTTCATAATTTTCCTTTTTCAAATTGTTAATCTCTTCCATGGAAGCCATAATTTTATTCAAGAGATCTTCTTCAAAGTATTCTTTGTTCTCTTCATCTTCTAGGTCTTGTTTAGCTTTGTTGGCATCTCTCTTATCTTCAGCTTCCTTGATGGATTTTGGACTTCTTTCTTGTTTTCCATCATTTTCTTGACTAGAGTTCATTTTCAATGCTCCTTTTGAGTGAAGATCATGAAGTTTGTCGCATATGACTTTTGTTGATGAACATTTTTCAAAATTGGCCTTCACAAATTATGGTAACCCATTCAAAATTTCCTTCATTGCTATTGTATTGTACTCCTTGGATTCTTCGTCCATTGTGTCATTAGTAATCAATGATTTCTAAACTTCAATTCCTTGAGTCTTCAAGAAATTCCTCATTCTTGCCTCCCATATATCAAAATTTCCATTGAACAATGGAGCCTTCGCAAATTGATTGACTTCAATTTCGATGGTTTAGGAAGACACATCTTTAGGAGGATTGGAGACTTTCTTCCTTTGATTTTCCATTTGTGTTCTAATGATCAACCTTCAAGCTGTTAGGCTTTGAGTGAAGGTATTGAATCTGATTCCAATTGTTGGAAAAACTGAGATGGGGGTGAATCAATATTTCTTTTCAATTCTTAATTTTACCAGTTAGATCACTTATATTTAGAACACAAAATGAACAATGATGCAATACATACTTTTATTAATGTCTCCTTTACAAATATTAAACTACAATAATTATATACGTGTTGAGATTTTGTGTATTTGGGGTAGCATCAGTTGTGCTCTAGGTCCCAAATTTTGAGGAAGGACAAGAGTTCACCTGATCTACAAGACCCATAAATGGATTTGGGAAATTTCATCTGGTTTAGGAGATATTGAATTAATTAATTATTTTAATGTATTTCCTAAGTTAAAACTTAGGAAAATAAAATAATTAAAGTGAATTTAATTAAACATGTGATGAAATTGTCTTAAGTCACACGGATCAATCTTTCTTTTAATCTTAGCCATTGATTAAAGATTTAATCTTGGTCGTTGATTTGTCAACGAGAAAAGTATAAAGGAAAGGCTTGGGGTCATTTGTAAAGATACATAGAGGTAGAGCACTGAAGCTAAGTTAAGATTCTATGGCAGGGTTTGATAAGAATACTCAGAAGTGTTTCAGCTGCAGAGAGGGGAATTCAGACCAAGGGGATGATCTTATCCTAGGGTCTAGAATGCACAAGAGGCAGAGAAGAGATCAGCTCAAGGACAGCGCAGAGTAAGGTAGCAGCAGCAACAACAGCAAGGACAACGTAATCTTCAGGAAACCCTTTAAGGGTTATGCAGAGACCCTTAGGGGCAACGTAGTGACTGCGTCACCCATTCTGGGGTAACACAGTCCCTTCTGGAGCAACGCTGAGGGTTTGGAGGCCATCAAAGGTTGACGTAGAGGTTTTCAGGGGCTTCAGATGTTGACGCAGTGCATTTCAAGGACAACGCTTGGGTTTCTAGGTTATAATATTTGCTGAGTTCTATAAATCTCGTTTGAGGGTGTGGATCAGTCATTATTTTGGCCCTAGATCAGCCAGAGAGCTGTAGATCTAATGTTTTCTCTGTCGGGTTTTCTAGGTCTGGAACCCAATTTTTTGTATTCAAAAATATTCTTAATAATAGAACCGTCCAACAGCCAAAGATCGGTTTTCCCACCTTGGGTTTTTCCGGGGACTATTTGTCCAGAAATAACTATGTCACTTTGTCAATGTGTGCATGTGCTTATTCTAGATCTGCACTGGTAGAGATCTGTTATGTGTTTTTCTTTGATTTTAACTTGAATATATTAAGTTAATAACTTATCTAAGTAGGAGGAGCATAACCGGATTAAAAATAATAATTTTTTCATAAATTATATGATTCAGAAATTTCTACATGGTATCAGAGCAATTGTAGATCTAGGAGGGTCACCAACAGGAGAATCTGAAGGATCTAGCTGCAGAAAGCAGCAGAAACACAGATTTGAAGGTACAACGCAATTTTCAGGAGTAGATTCACACAGAGGGAAGGGTGACGTTGTACAACGCTGTGTCCTAACAAGTCCACGTAATTACTGCACAAAGGCAACTCAAAAACATTGATGGTTTGGTTTGAAGCCACCCAGTGTGATTCAGATATGAATTTGTCAGATCCAGAAAATACTGCAGAAAAGCTACAGAAATTCAGAAGAGTTGGTGGGGTTAAAATTCTGAAGTTTTCAAATTTTTAGGCTTAGAACAAGTGACAAATATTGGGAAGAGATCAACTTCTCAGAGAGTTTCTTGCCAAAGGGAACTTGTAGTTTGATCAGAGGATCAAAGAAGAAGCTGAATCATAGTTCATTTGGTAGATTTCCAAGGAGGGAAATTAGGTGTCAGAGGGAATAGAAGGCACCTGTTTTATCAAGGGCCTTATATCCATTTCTCTAGCAAAGAGAAAAGGAAGTTCCAACACATTCTGAGCAGATGGCTCCTCATGGACTACGTGATCAGGATAGGCTAGAGGGCCTTGAAAAATTTTCGGTTTGGAAAGAAAGGATCCTGATTGTCCTTGAGGCATACAATCTAAGAGGCCATGTAAAGAAGACTTTGGCCACACCGATAGATGTGGATCTCCTACGGAAGCATAGGGAAGTTGTTGGGCATGCCAAGTGGCTGATAATGGATAGTATCAAGTACCATATTGTACCACACATAGCTGAGAAGAAGGTAGCTAATGAGATGTGGAAGGCCTAGAATTCCCTGTATGAGGGAAAGTTTTTCCAAAGGAAAATGCTATTGGATACCCAAATGAGGTCATTCGTGATGACCAAGGGAGAAGACATGGAACACTTCCTCTTCAAACTGTAGGCAATCAGGGATTAATTGATTGTAATGGGTGCTACTGTAGATGATGTAGTGATAATCAAGACTGCTCTCAATGCAGCCACGGATGAGTGGGAAATTTTTTTCCAAAGTATCTTGGGCAGAGTAGACCTCCCAGTTTGGGACAACTTGTGGTCAATCCTACAGCAAAAAGAACTACTCAGGTTCACCAAGAGATAGCACAACCCTGCGTTGAGCAAAATAAAGAAGGAATATGAGGAAGATGCAACCTTGGCATCAAAGAAGCAGCTGAAGAAGAAGAAGGACCATTCAAAGGTCAAGTGCTTCCAGTGCGGTGAAATGGGACATTTTGCCAGCCATTTTCCAGAGAAGAAAAAGGATAAGGAAGAATCTTCTTCCAAGGCAACTGTGGCAGATGATGGGTCAGGAGATGATGTAGTGATGAGTGCTCATGAACAACTGAGTTGGGGTGACATGGATATGTAGAAGAGCTACATAGAAGTAAGGCAGGATCCTTGAGCAGCTCATCTCTTGGATCAAAAGCGAGCTACGACAGCCTTAAGACAGTAGCGGGACAAGTGGAGCAGTGGGTGCATAGATCACAGATGAGGAAGAAGCAGAGGAAAATCTGAAGGCTGGAAGGAGAAACGCAAATCAAAGTAGCAGAAGCGTAGAAGCAATAGTAGTGCAAAGGTTGATGAGACTTCAGCAATGCAGAGCAGTGTTGCTTACGCAGTGCAGAGTTGCAGAAGCACAGAGAGCTTTAGAGGGACATCACACTGCAGCAACAACATAATAGATTTCAACATAAGGTGATGATGTGACTTCATTAGTGTAGATGGAGTCTGATTATGCAGGTAGAGTTGTAGTTGTGCATCGTTCTTTATATGCCAACATAGAACTGTAGCCTATGGAGCTTCAGTGATGAGGATGCAGCCCATCTGAATTTTCTGTCAAAAAGTGGGTAAGAGATTCAATTGTTTCTCTCAACATCTAAAGTTCCAGTGCATTAGATTAACAATGGCAGTGCTATGAGCAGCACAGATGCAACATATTGAGAGGGAGTTGCAGTACAGAAGTTACAGTGGCAGTGGAAGAGTCATGGGCAGTAGTACATAATGGAAACAACAATGCAGAGTTGAGTGGAAGCAGGTCAAGCTTCAACAGCACAGAACCAATACTCAAAGTCATGTAATGCATGGTGTGATGTATCACTAAAGAACACCCTTGATGCTAAGAGGGAGTGTTGATATTTTGTGTATTTGGGGTAGCATAAATTGTGCTCTAGGTCCCAAATTTTGAGGAAGGACTAGAGTTCACCTGATCTACAAGACCCATAAATGGATTTGGGAAATTTCATCTGGTTTAGGAGATATTAAATTAATTAATTGTTTTAATGTATTTCCGAATTTAAAACTTAGGAAAATAAAATAATTAAAGTGAATTTAATTAAACATGTGATGAAATTGTCTTAAGTCACATGGATCAAGATTTCTTTTAATATTAGCCATTGATTAAAGATTTAATCTTGGCCGTTGATTTTTCAATGAGAAAAGTATAAAGGAAGGGCTTGGGGTCATTTGTAAAGATACACAGATGCAGAGCACTAAAGCTAAGCTGAGATTCTAGGGCAGGGCTTGCTAAGAATACTCAGAAGTGTTTCAGCTGCAGAGAGGGGAATTTAGACTAAGGGGATGATCTTATCCTAGGGTCTAGAATACACGAGAGGTAGAGAAGAGATCAGCTCAAGGACAGTGCAAAGGAAGGCAACAATAGCAGTAGCAGTAGCAAGGACAACGTAACTTCCAAGAAACCCTTCAGGGGTTACGTAGATACCCTTATGGGCAATGTAATGACTGTGTCACCCATTCTGGGGTAACGCAGTCCCTTCTGGAGCAGCATTGAGGGTTTGGAGGCCATCCAAGGCTGACGTAGTTCATTTCAGGGACAACGCTGGGGTTTATAGGCCCTAATCTTGGCTGAGTTCTGTAAATCCCATTTGAAGGTGTAGATCAGTCATTATTTTGGCCCTAGATCACCCAAAGAGTTGTAGATCTAGTCTTTTCTTTGTCAGGTTTTCTAGATATGGAATCCAAATTTGTGTATTCAGAAATATTCTTAATAATAGAACCCTCCAGCAACCAGAGACTGGTTTTCCCACCTTGGATTTTTTGGGGACTATTTTTCAAGAAATAACTGTGTCACTTTGTCAATGTGTGCATGTGCTTATTCTAGATCTGGATTGGTAGAGTTCTATTATGTGTTTTGCTTTGATTTTAACTTGAATTCATTCAGTTAATAACTTATCTAAGTGGGAGGAGCATAACAATATTAACAGTAATAATGTCTACATAAATTATAAGATTAAAAAATTTATATAATAGGGCTCCAACCCTAGATGAAGACTCCAATATTCCAGGCTCCAACCTGTATTTTTCCAAGCACCAACTTGGACTTTCAAGGCTCCAACCTTGTCAATTTTGAGGCACCAACCTCAAGGGCTCCAACCCTATCTTTGGTACAAGCTCTAACCCGGTTTCTTAAGGACTCCAATCCTCTAGGGCTCCAACCCTATATTCCAAGGCACCAACCTTGTCTCTCTGAGGCTCCAACTTCCTACTTCAATTCGTCAAGATATATTCAGTTATACTTTATGACTCCCAATGTATTCTTCAACAAGCCCTGACAATATTCAACTATCCCCTCACTTAGTCTCCACGTCATTTCATCAATGACAACCATGTTCTTCACTTGAAGGTGTCCCCACTGCTCTTCATGGTACCTAAACATAATCTTCAAGGTCACCTCATGATGGCTTCAATGCATCATGGTCTCCAAGGGTGTCTCCAAGAATTCAATCAATGCTTGGTGATGCCTCAAGATGTCTTCAATCAGTTGTCCCAAGAAATGTCTTCAATAGGTTGCTCAAGAATATCCCAAATACTTCAATTCTTCTTCAAGATGTAATTTCCATCAAGAAGCCTCGATAGTTTGCTCTTCGGCACCTTCTTCAAGAAGTATTCAAAGAAATGTTTTATGTACTGCTCTCAAACATGTTCAAATCAGCTATACCAAGAATAGCCTTCAAAGCAAGTCTTCACAAGTTCAAAAATAATCCTTCAATTTGTCATTATCACAATGTTCCAAAGTAGTTTTCAACCCAAGTCTGCTCCTAGCTACTTCTATGTCGGTTTCAATATGTCCACACCATGCCGCTCTAAGGCTTTTATTTTTGTCCAAAAAAAGGCTTCAAGAATGCTCTAACGAACTTCTACAGTAAGCCTTTAAATTATGCTTCAAGAGGTCACCAACTATGTTGGTCCTTTCCAAATAGTTTTTCAAGGTCTCTAACTTTAATACTCAAATCTCAATCAGGTTTCAAACAATAATAAGTTTGCTACAACAAAAAAATTCCAACAACCACTACATGAAATTTGCAAGGTTGATCCTTGATTTTCCTCTCAAAGGTATCAATAGGATGATCCAAAAAGTCTCCAATAGTCTGCCCTCAAAAGATGCTCAATTACCAACCACAGTTTTCAACAAATTATGATCAATTTGCAAGGTCGAACTTCAAAGGAACAAGTCTGAATTTCTCACAGATTTGAACTATTGTGCCATATGTATGAATGTTACAGATAAATACCTCAGGTTATGCCACAGTTCTGAACTTAAAATCTGAAAAACAAGCTCCTATAGCCTGTCACAGTTCTGTCCAACAATCCGAACTCAGAAACAGTGGTGAGGTAGGAAGGTGTTACTTTGGGCACTCAAACAGGTCTGAGTTATATTTTTAGAAGACTGTCCACATAGGTAGATTACCCAATAAGATTTCTGATATTATGTTTTCCTAGACCTGTAGGTGTATAGATGACCCAATCACTGAATTAACCCTAAAACTCTTTCTCCTTGGCCTCTTGTAATTTATTTGTCTTCTCACTACATTTTCTCTGAAATATTCATCGAAAATTGTGCTTAAAATGATGATTCCAAACTCCTATTTATACTGGTTTTCAATTGGAATGAGGGTGTGACTCTTTGGAGGGGGGCCGACATATGTCCTTGAGCATAGGTCGGCTCAATGTCAGAGTTAATTTCCTTAAATTAAAAAATCGATATCTCCCAAACTATTTGGAGTTTTGAGCCAAGTAATAGCTCATTGGAAAGGAAAAATTATACTCTAAAGGATGGAATAGGTATCAAATTGAGAGCTTGCATCTAAGATATTAAAAAAACATTTTTTAATGTGACTGGTCATTAATTAGTGCAGAATTTGAGGTAGGGAAGACAAGCTCCTCTTGTTGGATTTTTCATGGTTTTGGATTCTTAATTGTTTAACATATTCATCATAGGATCATGGTAGCACATCAGCAATGAGTGTATTACATAGTGGCGTAGGATATGTTATAGGCAGTATCATTAGGAAGGTTTCTTTCAATCATCAATCATGTCATCACTTAGACCTCCAATATTCATAAAACTCCAACATCAAGTGTGGTCATATAAGAGTATAACATCATAAAAAGTATGGCTTCATTAAGTATATTTCTTCACATCATGGGCTTGAAATTAAGGATTACGTCACCAATCAGACACTTGGCAACTTCTTAGGGCAAGACATGATCACCTGGAACCAATCATCTCAAGAATATTGACATCTCAGTCAAAGCCATATTGACATCAATGACAACCATGATTAACATATCTAGATTGTATTCCATTAAAACAATTAATTATTTTTAGCATCATCCTAAGTATAAACTTAGGAAAATAAAATAATTAAAGTGAATTAATAGAATATGGGTGTGAATGTTCTAGAAAAAGTGGATCAAGTCAAAATTTAAACTTAGCCATTGATTAGATATCTAATATAGGTCGTTAAGTTTCAACGAGAAGACTATAAGAATGGCTTGAAGGGTCATTTGGAAATCACATTTGACAATATGGAGAAAAGATCATAGATTGATTTCTTTAGTGAGAGGTGCTCATGGAGAAACTTTGATTGAAATATATTCCGCAGAGGGGAAATAATTATGGTTGGAAGCATTCCCGAGTTGGAGAGTGCATAACAACAGAGACAGAGAGAACCATAGTAGCAACACAGAGCCAGTGGCGTAGTTATTACGCAGTCACTACGAGGCTGAAGGAAAGTCACAATTTTTTTTAGGAGACAATTTTGGGCGAGTGCTAGATCCCATGGTGATTTTATGAAGGCCAGGACGTCTTAGTTTCCAACCAGTAGACAAACCAACACAAAGATAGAGGGAAACTATAGCTGTGATGTAGAGGTAGCGCAGGGCAGTCCGTTTTGGATGCTGATTAGTGCCAGGTTCCTGTGGAGGAGTGAGGTTTGTCTCATGAAATATTTTCTTTCAATTTATTTGCATGACTTGATAGAAGTGTCAATCATAGACTTGTACTTAGAAATAATTACTACATAATAATATAAACCCTCATCTATTGCGCCAGTTTTCTCGCATTTGGTTTTTTCATGGACATTGGTCCAAAAATAACTGTATTAGATGTGTGTGTGATCTTTTATTGTTCAATGTTGTTTCCACACTTGTATTTCTTCTGCATCTTATTTTTGTAGGTTGCAGTGAGATGTATACAGTGTTTTCCATAGGAAATTGCAAATAAATTGTTAAGTTACAATTAAAAATTAAGTGAATATCTTACAGTTTTTGCAATAGGATTCCAGTTTACAGAATTTTCACATGGTATCAGAGCTTTCTTAAGCTGAGTGCAAGAGAAGCAAAGAACAAATCAAACAGATCCAACATGGTAGAAGAAACTAGGGATCAAGGAGTTGCGTAAGCAACAGATCGATTTCCAAGTGAAGTGCACAGTCCAAGCTAGGAGGGCTAGATTAGCAAGGAAAATATCTCTTTGAGTGAGCTGACAAAGAGGTAGGATTGTTCCAGATTTTTTTTTGTTCGAGGTAGAGGGAGAAACGTATTAGATCTATGTAGATCAACAACTGGAAGGACGCAGTTTGTTGTGTAGCAGTGATTGCTGGTGCAGCATCAGGAAGAGTAGTTGGAAGACATTTTTGGGGATTTCTGACCTCAGTGAGTTTCTTGCCCAAAGAAGCTCATATTTCCCATGCTGTAGCAACATATTTTGTGGCTTGCTCCAGCAGGGAGTGCGTAAATCCAGTTGTGCAGAGGGTTAGAGGTAAAAAATTGATAGTTTTTGGGTGAGATGTCCACCAGTGGATTGTGTGACCAGGATTAGTTAGAGGGTGCCTCCAACTATGTAATCTGGAAGGAAAGGGTTTCCTTCCTTCTAGATGAGAATGACCTCAAGAACTTTATCCACAATGCTCTGGTTGAACCGATGGATGCAAAAACATTAAGGGATTTCAAGAATAATATGGAAAAGGCCAAAAGAATGATCCTCGACGGAGTGAAGGATCACATTTTGTGTCACATTTTTGACAAAGGGACAACCAAGGATATGTGGGAAGCATTGGCTACACTGTATGAGGGATCTTCCGAGTAGCAAAATATGTTTCTAGAGGTGAAAATTTAGACCACCAGGATGCAAAAGGGAGGGTGTATTGTTCTGTTCCTATCTAGACTTCAAGAAAACCTAGTTCAACTGGAAGACGTAGGAGAAACTCCTAAGGCCACAAAGATGGTCAGATTGGACCTCAAACCAGTGTCGAAATAATATAAATTCTTTTTCCAGAGAATCCCAGGCAGAGACAATTTGTCAGACTGGAAGTTGATGTGAACAAATCTTCAGCAAGAAAAGATGAGGAGAGACTTACTCAAGTGTCAACTTGAGGGTGGTGGCAACAATAGTGGTTCAAAGGCAAAGAAAGAAGAGGATAATGTGACCCTTGCATCAAAGGGGTAGCAAGAGTAGTGCAGGAGGAAGAAGGATATTTAAGAGATAAAGTGCTTCCGATGTGGTGAGATGGGACATTACACCACACAATGTCCTCTTAGAAAGAAGGACAAGGATGAGAAGCATGATCCTTAGGTCGGAGTTGTGAAGATAGAGGAGGAGGAATTTCCTATGACTACGCATATGCCTCCAAGAGGGAGGCAGGGTGATTTGGAGTTGTAGACATAGAGATCTACAATATTGGGCAATATCCTTGAGGATTCCACCTCTCAGATCAATACCTTGTTGCAAGAGCCCAAATCATAAGTAGTGGGATGGACAGGTGCCAGTTGGTGCAGAGGAGTGCATAGGTGATAGCGCAGTGGTTAGTAGCACCAGGGTCTGAACAATGCAGAGAAAAGTTGCCACCAATGGAGGAGGGAACAATGTAGAAGCCAATAGCAACGCAACAACTTCAGAGGGACAACACAGATCAAGCTAGCAACAATCAGATCTTCATCACTGAGATGCATCATACATGTCTAATTTTGGATGTTTTTTAGTGGCAGTAAGCAACTATGATGCAGTGCAATGGCAGATTCAACAACAACATGGATGTAGAATTCAGAGAGAGTTGTAGTACGGACGCAATGTTGACAGTGGCAGTGTCAAAAATAGTATAGATGCAAAATTTGTGTAGGGTTGATGGGAAGTAGTGTCAGTCAACAAAATCGTAGAGGGAGATTCTATAGGATCAAAGTAGTACTTAGAGGGTGTTTTGCTAGAGCACATTCCTCGCTAAGAGGGAATGTTGATTTTGGGTAGCATCAGATGTGCTCTAAGTCTCAAAATTTACAGGGAGGCTTAGACACATGTATTCTAGATAACTCATAAATTGTCATATTGTATACTATTAAAATAATTAATTATTTTTAAAGGGAACCTAAGTCTAAAATTAGGAAAATAAAATAATTAAAGTGAATTAATAGAATATGGGTATGAATGTTCTAGAAAATGTGGATCACGTCAAAATTTAATCTTAGCAATTGATTTAAAAATTAAATTCATCATTCATCATTCTAGAATCTAAATTGAAAGCAAAACAAAATAGTATATTAGTATAACTATATACTATATACTAGATACTGAATTTTGAACACTAAAATAGTAAATTACTAAATTCAATATTTATATAAATCAAAGTCTCAAAATAAAAAATAGTTAAGAGTGAGGAGTTAAGAATTAGTCTGAGGTCATCAATATCTAGTTTCAAAATACAAAAGCTAAAACTAAAAAGTAAAAATGGATAATGAACACTGAAAATAAAATCAACATCAAGGACTCAATCTCAATGATTGGTCCTCAACATCCCTTGGTTGCATAAAGTCATCAGGACCATCAATGGGAATTTTGCTATTTGAGTTAGAGTCACTCCCTTGAGTAACCAATGGAACTCCAACCAAACCATGTTGTAGCTCATCTAGTCCATCCTCATCATCTATCTATGCACTATCCTTTGGATCCACATCCCATCGTGTTCTCGGTCCCCTCCCATACTCCAGTGTCTTCCTATTTGCAAGAGGTAGAGAACTGTGCACTACAACTAGCTTCTTTACTCTCCTAGAGGAAATTCTATTCATCTTGATATGATGGATGAAGCTATAATTGGACCAATTCCTCTTTGTTGCAGAGGAACTAGCAATCTGAGACAATAAGTGAATAACAAGTTGTTGGATCTTTGGAGCATCATCCCCATTCATGGTCCACCAACCAATGGGGTCATCCCGGCAGGAGAGAAGTGCTCAACGGCAGGAGAGAAGCGCTCAGTATGAGAGAGGAGCTTGATGGCAGGAAAGAAGAGCTCGACGGAAGGAAATAATAGATCGACAATGGGCAAGAAAATTTGGGAAATGAATATGTAAGTTAACCTAGGTAACTTTTTATTGTTTACTTTAGTTTTATTTATTTTCATTTTTTTAAAGTTTTGTTTTATTTTTTATTTCTATTTTATGTTTTTAATTAAGTTAATTTTCATTTATTTTTCTTTTTAATATTAGGGGTTATTAGACAAATTCAAGGGGGGAATCATTCGCCCTCAAAAGGGGATGCCTAAAAACACCCCTTTTGAGGGGATGCCCAAAAGCACCCTTTTTGGGGAGTCACGTCCCCCACACTAGTGAAACGCATGCCCATGCGTCTCCCTAAAACTCCCCCAAAAAATCACATGGGGAAAAGCATCCCCAAATTTCCCACGTCCCAGGTGCGTGGGGTGTGTGCACCTAACTCTACGCGTCCCTCTGAAAAACTAGTTAAATTATTCATTAAATGGTGTATAAAATAAAGCCATATTGATGTATTGAATGATTTCTATTTAATGAAACCTATTAAGTTGAGATCTTAGGATTATTCACTCGCTTAATTCAATGAGTCTACATTTATTTGGTTGCTAGGACCCCGAGGTCAACGTCGGCAGTGAGTTGAGGAGGGGGCTGTGTGTTGTTGTAAACAATTTAATTGTTAGTTATTCTTAACTTGGTGTATATTTAATTTAGAACATGTTTGACATTGTGACTAACCTTATTGATGAGCCCGGGATATGTACTTTATTTCCGATTGGTTTCTGCCTTTTTAATGAGCACTCGAGCTCCTGTTTACCTATTAGACACCCTCTTCTATGCTAAATCATCTGATAACACCCATTTGGTTTTCTTTAAAATTCTTGGCAATTTGATTGTCAATTTTGATAGGGATATTGAATGAACTATCCGTGTTTAAATACGCTGATGTGATGCATTGATAAATCATTGCGGTAGGAACAAGGCTTTTATGTGATTTCAATGATTACTATAGAATTCCCTGTATAAGGAAAGATTATTGGAAATAGATTGTGGAATTAGTTTAGAATCTATACTGTGGAATTAATCTGGATGTAAAGTTCATTTTAGATTTCGAACCTTTCTACAAAAATCCTTTGAATTTTCAAGCATGAGAGTGTAAGGTGGGATTTTGATGGAGTAGAATAATTTGGAGAAAAACTTGCGGTGTAGTTTCCAAAAAATGAGGACTGCCAACAAAAAGAGGACCCATCAAAATCAAATGCAATTATTAGAAATTCCCAAGATGATGTTAGTTAGTCACTTCATAGGAATTTTTTGTTTTTAAAGAATATTTAGATAAGTCATAGGAGAAAATATGGTTTGAGAGTTGTAGGGTATCTTTGGGATTTGGTTGAAATCCCCAACAACCCAAGCCCCGTGCTTTTAAATATCTTGGATACCAACCCATTTGGGTTCATCTTTGGAGAGAAGAATTTGACACACTTCATATCGTGTTCTTTCATCGCTTGTTCAAGATTAATGCAATACATATCAATATAGATTCTTGATTGCATCTCTTTCATTAGTGCTTGTAGTTGAGGATTCATCCCAATAATATTCTTATTAAGGGCCAGCTCTAGCAGTGCTACTGGCAGTGGTGCCCCTTCTTGTGAGCTATGGCTTTAGTGGTGTCCCTTCTTGTGAGCTATGGATTTATTTCTATAGGACTTTATTCATTTCTTTGTCTAGTTTCATGTGTGTTTCAATTCCTTAGCATAAAAATTTCATTTTTGCAGCAATAATTATCGAAGCATTAGTTCATAGCTTTTGAAATTCAAGGGGCAATCACAATTCCTCTGAACTATTTCGTTTTCATTTATTTAGCAGTATTTTACTTCCACATCATTTTTCCTTTAATGTTATTTTGTAGCATTTATAGATTCAGAGAATGACCTCAGTCATTATGAGTTGATTCTTTCTTTTGAATTCGTTGTACATGTATGGATTAGAAATTTACAGGCCAAAAATAGTATATTTTAATATGTTATATCCTTATAGATGCACATACAATACTCAAGGTTAGGTTTTCATTCTATAAATACTCAAGGTTTAAGGACGACATTATATTGTAGTAGGTTATAGCCTTATAGCTTCACGTACATGCCGGGAATCTTGAAATTTTATGTACTTTGATTGGTAAATTAAATGTGTTCTTAATTTTTTATTTTTCCAAGCGTCGCAAGGGACCAAAAAGGGTGTGGGCTTCTTCTATCACCAAAAAAATTAAATTAACATTATTTTTTGTAGATATTGAGGAACGTTTCTAGAATACTATGTCCCATGTTGTGAGAAGACACTTCATCCATTTTTAGGGAAAAAAAACTCATAATAAAGTTTCAAAGACTGCTAAATAAAAAATATATAGAGAAATAATATGACTAGTGAGTGTAAAGAGAATAAGAATGCTAATTAATAATAATATAAATTAATTTTAGAAAGTTGAGATTAAATAAAAATAAATAAAAATAGTCAAAATAATTAATATTAGTAAATTTAACGAGGAAAGAAAGATCACATAATTAATAATAAAAGAATATAATTTGGTTAAACTAAATATAACAATAATGAAATAAGGGTTAACTATATATTATTAAAAACAATAAATTAGTTGAAAGTCAAATTAGAATTAATATCTAATTTGGTTATCTAGGGTTCGTCTCCCATTTATTCAAGGGACTATTGATAAGATCGCTAGGATCCTTAATAAAAATAATGTTTCGTAGACTTTCAAGTCCCTCTGTACTATTCAGATTTCTGTAAAGTTGGTTAAAGAGCCGGTAAGCCCCAGCGATGGTAAAGGTGTTCACCTAATTCGTTGCTCTTGTGGGGCTCCGTACACGGGCGAAACTGGTTGTTCCATTAACCAAAGGATTCATGAGCACGTGGTGGACCTTAATCATGGTAGGTCATGCTCCTTTGCCTTAGTAGATGTCAAACTCACGAGTCAGTGTTCCTTGACTTGGGCGAGTTGGGCACCCCACATGGGCACACATAGGCAATACGGTGGACGGGCGCGCCCATTGGCACCTTCGGGTCATATCGGGAAGCTTGCGACGTTATGAGTGTTTCTTCGCTCTATAACCATAGGTGTGCAATGTTGTGGATGGTCATAGTGTATTGGCGTTGTGGCAGGGTAGCGACGTTATAGACAGGCGCGATTATCATTGCATCATAGCCGATGATTACAAAGCTGACATTACAAATATGATACAACAGAAGGTGAACCGAGGGTTAGGTCGGCTCGGGTCCACCGAGAGCCACCCAATGCCCTCATGATATGGCAGAGTCATGGTATAAATACGGTGACGAATGAAATAACAAAGACATCGGATCATCCAACAAAAAACGCCACCGTAGCCCTAGACTTGCAAGGTGTGGCAAAGGATGAGCCTGAAAGTTGGGCCAACACAAGTCTGAGCGTTAGCAGGTCAGATCGGGTTAGCGAAGTTTGTGTAGGGCACAGGTCCCAGTCATGCAATGACGACGGCTTATTTTAACATGCGTTTGTGGATGTGCAGGGTGCGGTTCAAGGTGACACTTTGCAGCAAAGTGCGACAAGTCTGTAGTCGAGTCGGGTGACTGACCCATGAACGAGTTGTGGTCACGATTGCAGGCGTGGTCGTGTGACCGAACTCCCCGATGATCACGGCAGAGGTTGAACACATTCAGCAGTGTGGGTTGAGTCGTGTGACTCCCCGACAATGCACTGAATGTGCAACGGGTCGAGTCATGCAAAATTCTGTTTTATGTAAGAACAGGGTGCTTAGCTTGTATAAAAACAACGAGGCAATTTTATACATGATATTTATAAAATTGTGATTTCTCTATAATATTTATGCACATTATTATTGTTGAAATTTTTTCAAATTCCACATAAAACATGTTGTAATAAATTGAACATTAACACTTGAAAATTGGAAAGGCGTAGTTCGGAAAATGACGAAAGAGAAAAATAGTCATTTAGCTAGTGTTGCACGGCCTGCCAACGAGGGAAAAAAGTATGGGGGCATGACAAACGGTATCAGAGCCAGCAAGAAATGTTGCAGTAACTGGGTATGTATGCATTTTAAATTTTCTTATAAAACTTGGTTGCATAGCTTGGGGTTTCTTGATTTAGAGCTTCTAGGAAAGAATATGCAAGCATTGGTGGACACAGGTGCCACACGTAATTTTATGGCGACAAATGTAGCTAAGGAAGTTGGGCTGAAACTTCTTCCCATTGATGTGGAAGTGAAGGCAGTGAACTCTAGGACTAAAGTGTCGGGTTTGGAAAACGATGTGTCGGTTTGTATTGGTGATTGGCAGGGTTGTCTAGACTTCACTGTGATGGAGATGAGTGAATTTGACATGATATTGGGGTAAGAATTTTTGAAGGGTAACAGATCAGTTGTTATGCCTTCCAACTGTGAGATAGCATTACGGAAGGACTCACGATGGTGGACTTTACGTACTCATGCGCAGCGTAGGGAAGTGATTATGCAACAGGTTTCTGCACTAAGTATGAGTAAAGCTATGAAGGACCCAAGGATCGAGACATTTGTAGTAGTTATTCATGGAGTTGAGACTGATGATGGAGTGGGGACACCTATTCCTACCGAGATTTTGGATGTACTAAAGTGTTATGCAGATCTAATTCCTGATGAGCTTCCGAAAGTATTACCACCAAGACGTGCAGTGGACCATTCCATTGAGCTAGAGCTGGGAAAGGAACCTCTAGCCAAAGCTCCCTATGAACTGTCAGCCCTGGAATTGGAAGAGTTGAAGAGGCAATTGAAGGACTTATCTAAAGCAGGTTTCATTCGACCTTCGACAAGGTCCCCTTATGGTGCTCCAGTATTGTTCCAATGGAAGAAGGATACGAACAAGTTGCGGATATGTTGTTATTATCATGCATTGAATAAGTAAACGATAAAGAACATATATCCTCTACCGCTAGCAATGGATTGTTTCGACAAGCTTGCGAAAGCCCGAGTGTTTTCCAAGCTGGACTTGAGACAAGGGTTTTATCAAGTGTAGATAGCTAAAGGGGAAGAGAGGAAGACTGTGATTGTGACGAGATATGGAAGCTTTGAGTTCCTAGTCATTCCATTCGAGTTGTGCAATGCTCCAACCATATTCTACACGTTGATGAATGATGTAATTCGTCCATACCTCGACACCTTTGTGGTGGTGTACTTGGATGACATCATAATTTTCAGTGATAACATGGAGGATCATAAGAAGCATTTGGAATTGGTATTTGAAGTGCTTAAGGAACATTAGATGTATTTGAAGAAGTCCAAATGTATGTTTTCCCAGACCGAGATTCCATTCCTTGGCCACATTGTTGGAAAAGGCCATATACGGATGGAGCCGAGCAGAGTCAAGGAAATAGAGGATTGTGTGGAACCGAAGAATTTCCATGATATGAGAGTTTTCTTGGGGATGACCAACTACCAACAAAAGTTTGTAGAAGTGTATTCCAAGATAACTGCCCCACTGACAGACCTTTTGAAGAAGGGGAAATGATGGAATTGGACAGAGAAGTGTCGTGAGGCTTTTGAAGATTTGAAGAGAAGGATGGTGACAACATCGATACTGAGGCTACCAGATTTCTAGAAACCATTTGAGGTTCACACTGATGCATCGGATTTTGGAATGGGAGGGGTTCTATTGTAGGATGGACATTGAGTGGCTTATGAAAGTCGAAAGTTGCAAGATAGAGAGTGCAAATATCTGGTCCATAAGAAGGAAAGGACTTCCATCATTCATTGTTTGCATGTCTAGAGACATTACTTGGTGGGGAAAGCATTCGTTGTCAAGACTAACAACGTTGCTGCAATTTATTTGCATCACAACTAAAGCTGTCAATGAAGCAAGCTCGTTGGAAAGACTTTTGTGCAGAGTTTGACATGGCTCTTGAGTACATGCCAGGTAGAATCAATGTTGTTGCAGATGCCCTCAGTAGAAAGGCACAACTAGCAGCATTAGAAGAAGAGGATGAATCTGATAGGACAAGAAGTAGGGTCAACATGTTCGTGGAGATGCAGGATAGACTTCGAGCTAGTGTGGAGACAGATACACAATCAATGTTGATATTGAAGCTGGTAAAGGAAGGGACGACACGTAAGTTTCACTTACGGGATGACTTCTTGATCTATGGGAATCAACTCTACATTCCAAAGTCATCAAGACTTAGGAGGCACCTTTTGAAGGAGTGCCACGACTTAGCTTGGGCTGGCCACGCGGGGCATTGTCGGACTATGGCATTATTGGAGAGAGGATACTTCTGGAAAAGGATGAGGAAGGAAGTGGAGAAATATGTACACACATGCATCATTTTTTGGAAAAATCAGATACTCAGAGACATGGAGGATTGTTGCAGCCTTTGCCTATTATAGAGAGACCATCGATGAGTGTCTCTATGATCTTCATTTTTCAGTTACCAGTGGTACAAGGGTATAACAGGATCATGGTTGTTATAGACCGTTTTTCCAAGTATGCCACCTTTGTCCTAACGAAGATACCATGTGGAGCAAAGAAGACAATTGAGCTTTTCTTCAAGAACATTATGAAGTATTGGGGGATACCGTTGAGTATCGTATCTGATAGGGATTCACGCTTTACAGGGAAGTTTTGGAAGGCCATGTTCAAGCTAGTTGGGACAAAATTGCTACAGAGTTCGAGTTACCATCTGCAGATAGATGGACAAACTGAGCACATGAACACATTGCTGGAAGACTACTTGAGAAATTTTGTCATGGTTGATCAAAAGAATTGGCCTAAACTCCTGGATATTTCTCAGTTTAGCTACAATATGTAGAAGAGTTCTACAACTGGGTATACTCCATTTGAGTTGGTCAATGGACAGATGCCAGTTGTATGGCATACAATGCTACCTAGAGGATTTGGGAAGATCCCTCATGCCAAGAGGTTCATGAGAGTATGGGAGGAGGCCTTGGAGTTAGCACGGATGCACTTGTGTGATGTAATAGGAAGGATGAAAAAATGGGCAGACAAGGATAGGAGGGATGCACACTTTGATGTTGGAGACATGGTTTATATGAGGATCACTGGAGATCAGTTTCAGCCACCTAAGGGTACTACTAGGTCTTTGACGAGATGATATGATGGGACATTCCACGTGAAGAAGAGAGTTGGTGAAGTTGCATATGAGTTGGAGCTTCCAGACCACATGCGTTCTAGACATCATGTCTTCCATATGAGAAAACTGAAGAAAAGAAAAATTGATGTTGATCACCCTGAGCGAGCAGCACCACCAAGAGGTCCATCCATGATCATTGACAGACCATACTTGATTTTGGAGAATATCCTTGATCTTCATATGACAAGCCTTGGGAACAATTCCCAAAGGGAATTTCTCATTCAGTGGAGGGAAGGACAAGAGGAATCAAGTTGGGAACCGGAGGATTTGCTGTGGAATTGGAAGAAGGAGATAACAGAGTATGATGAGCAGTTGAGGATGTCTAGCAGATTACCGATGATGAAAATGACTCAAGTTGGGGGAGTATGTCAGGCCCACGAGTTGGTATTCCTTGACTTGGGTGAGTCAGCCACCCCACACAGGAGCACATAGGCAATATGGTGGATGGGCGGGCGCCACGGCAATGGGTGCACCCACGGGCATCTTTGGGTCTTATCAGGCAGCTTGCGACCTTATGAGTGTTTCGTCACTCCATAACCGCGAGCATACGATGTTGTGGACAGGCGTAGCGTATTTTCTTTACGGCAAGGTAGCGACGTTATAGACAGGCGCGACTATCATCGCATCATGGTCGACGATTACAAAGCCAACGTTACAAATATGATACAGTGGAAGGTGAGTCGAGGGTTGGGTCAACTCGGTTCCACTGAGAGCCACTTGACGCCATCATGATACGTCAGAGTCATGGTATAAATATGACGACGAATGAAACAAAAAGACATTGAATCATCCAACAAAAAATGCCACTGCAACTCTAGACTCGCGAGGTGTGGCGAAGGATGAGCCCGCAAGTCAGGCCAACACAAGTCTGAACGTTATCAGGTCATCTCGAGTCAGCGAAGTGCACGCAGGGTGCAGGTCACAGTCGTGCAATGATGACAGGTTAGTTTGGCGGGCGTTTGCTGATGTGCAGGGCACGAGTCAGGGTGATACTTTGCGGCAGAGTGCGGCAAGTCTGAAGTCGAGTCAGGTGACCAACCCACGACCAAGTTATGGTCACGATTATGGGCATGGTCGTGTGACTGAAATCCACGACGGTCACAGCGAAGGCTGAATGCATTCAGTAGCACAGGTCGATTCGTGTGACTCCCCGACAATGCGCTGAACGTGCGATGGGTCGAGTCGTGCAAAATTTTGTTTTATATAAGAACAAGGTGCTCGGCCTGTATAAAAAAAAAGACCCAATTTTATACATGATATTTATAAATTTGTGATTTATTTGTAATGTTTATGTGCTCATTCTTATTGCAGAAGATGTTTTAAATTCTGCATAAAACATGTTATAATAAAGTGAACATTAACACTTGAAAATTGGAAAGGTGTAGTTTAGAAAATGACGAAAAATAAAAATAGTCGTTTAGTCGTTGCCACACGACCCACCAACGAGGGAATGAAGTATGGGGGCATGAAAACAAAGCACACAGAAAAGACGAAGCATCACATTTGCATCGAAGAAGCTAAGGTTATTGCTAGGATTGACCATTTTCATCACCGTAAGTTAAGGGAAGCATTAGAAATCGAGAAAAGGCCTCTTAGCATTAACAGAGATGATGGATGGAGTGAGAGTAGATGTTGGATCTCGACCATTCATCCTTAGTTGCTAATTGGCTTTAGCGCCCCTCCCCTCTTTTCTCTTTTTTGATTTCCCTATTTATTTTTACCCCTTCTTTGATCCCTTATATATATATATATATATATATAGCTCCTTCGACCTTAACTTTTTAATAAATTAAATTAATAATATTAAATTAAATTAATGAAAATATAATTATAGTATATAATATTAAGAATAAATATATTAACCCTAACTTCCCATTATTACTGTTTTAAGGAATATCTTTTAAATAAAATAAAAATATAATAATAAAACACATTATATTTATTAACTAATAAACCGAATTGAATTTGATATAATAATGAAATAATTTAATATTATATTATAAATCTAATTATAGTGTCATTGTTATATCTATATCTATATCTATATCTGTATTTGTATATATATATATATATATATATATATATATATATATATTTCCGTATAATTGGATATTATTATTATTCTTAATCAACATTTACCAATAGTTTTTTTATTTTAATAAAGATATACTTTAATGATCAAAATTGTATTTATATAATAATTAACACTAGTACAAAATGGCTAATTAGTTACTAAAAAAACGACTAAAATTTGCATATAAACGACTGTTTTTCAGTTGGTGACCAATAGCAGCTAATTTACAATATCTTATAACGCGACTAACTTTTGGTCGTTTTTAGTTTAGTCATTAATTGGTTATCTTAATTTTGTTATCTAGTTGTATATTTGGTCATTGATTTAGTCACTAATTTGGTCACTAATTTAGTCATTCATTTGGTCACTAATTTAGTCATTCATTTGGTCACTGATTTAGTCATTCATTTATTCATTGATTTGGTCTTTTATTTGGTCATTAAATGTCACAATTAATGACCAAATATACAACAAAATATATTACTATATGATCACCCGAGAAAACCAATTAATGACCAAAGAAATATGACCAACATGTTGGTCGTGTTATAAGATACTGTAAATTAGCTACTAATAGTCATATATATCCAAATTTTAGTCATCGTTTGAAACTAATTAATGACCAAAGAAATGTGATTAAATTTTAGTCGTGTTATAAGATAATGTAAATTAGCTACTAATAGTCGTTTATATGCAAAATTTAGTCATTATTTGTAGTCACAAATTTATCATTTGCAGTAGTCATTTATTCATTATATAAACGACTAATTTAGTAGTTTATATTCATTTCATTTACTTTCATTAATAATCATTATAAATGACTAATTTAGTCATATATTCATTTTATTTTTTTTCATTATTAATCAACATAAATTAATTTGTATGATTTAAAAATTGTCATACAATGTGCATATTCATCTAATATGAAAACACAAAGTCGCATATTTTAATTACAATACTAAACAACATCAAGTGTAACTGTAAATAATTTCAACCACATATATTATATTATATGAAATTTTAAAGTATTACAATATGAGTTTCCAACTTAATATTAGTTGGACTACAATTTACACATGAAATGATGTTTCATCACTTCAAAACATTATCGTTGTGTTGTCAAGGCATTACAGGTGAATTCACCAACTCTTAAGACTTGATCATCAGTATTTATATGTGTGTCTTATGCGAGATATTGGCTCTAAGGGTATCACCAGACCAGTTCTCCTCTCTCTTTTTGCATTTGTCGCTCCAATGTTATTTCTCTCCTCTTTTTTCAATTCATGCTTCTTACCATCAACGTTGATTTCATTTTCTAAAAACAAAAGAAAATACAATGCAGTGTAAGAAATGAAAGACAATGAACACTAGAATATAACATAAATTAGACTATAAATAGTTTGTACAACATATACCTTAACATGAACAATGTCAAAGCAATTTTCCTTCAGCATCAATTTCTGCAAAATAAATGTCATGTTATACTTTCCCATTTCTCAACATGCTACATACGATAAATTGAAAATCACATAAAACCAAGAGCAAACCATTTTCTAACCAAAACAAATAAACAAATAACGCCTCTAATAAAACGTCATTATAATATTAGCAAATGAAAAGACAGCTAGTGGATCATTTGTGTTGTTTGACTTTGCCTATTTTTGTTGTAAAGTGCTCGAGCTTCAGGACCCAACTAATGTGAGCATTAGCTAAAAACTAACCAACCATTCACTTTTCAACATGAGAGATCACAAATAAACCACAAAATTGATCAGGCATTAAAATTGTGAGCAGACTACCTTGAAATTTTCTTCTTGAGAAATACCTCAAAATCCCCTCATTTCTAATAAGCTTCATGGCTATGTACCTCCATCCTTGATTTCCCTTGCTATATCTTGAATAAAGAATATCCCTTCAACAACTAGTTTTGCAAGAATCCTATCAAGTAACTCAATAGCCTTGGGCGCATCAATAGTAGCATCCTCCAATGAAAATAGTACAATCTCCAACCTAGAAACATCAAAATCATATATAGTTATATTTCATAATCGCACATGACCATAGACTGTAGCAGTCTTGAAATAAACTCAAACTTGAATAAGAACAAACACAAAATTTAAATTTGGTGGTTTATATGATAGCCATTTGATAATAGCTCACTCAGCATCCATGTTTAAGGCAGTATTTGGTGTCTTTTTATGTGGAAAATTTTCCAATGGGGCTAGATGTTTTGACCTTATCTGTTTGGATCTAAGCTTAATATGAATAAGTATTGGATTTTTGTTTTAAATGAAAAAATAGGTTCTTATTTTTCCTTTTCTTTTTTTCTCCCTTTACATATATATGTTGTGAATTTGCGTAATTTTAAACAAAATAAATAGTCATGTTAATATGTTTTAACATATTGCAATTTTAAAAATAAATATACTATTTTAAAATTTATAGCTACAATTTTGGATTTAGTTCAATTTGAACCAAATAAGAGAGTGGCATTAGTCACAATTTTACTAATATACTAATACTGATAACTAGAAAAGTGTCTTTTTGAGTTGGCTATATCGAATGGCTGATAAAAGAATCCTTTACACAGGTATCACATAGGAATGTTAACCAGAAATCATTTTGGTATAACATAGGAATGTTGACGACATTACAACATCTTTACCATGTTGATGATTGAATTATGTGAATGAGGATGGAAGGCGATCTGAGATTTTTTTCGCCAAGGGTTTCTAAATGGCTCAGCAATCGGGGATGATGCAATATGGAGGGGGCTCTGACACACACTGCATCAACGCGATCCCGCGGACGATTGCATGTGTCAGCCCTGGGGTGGGGTTTCTGCTGAGACTGCCTATACCTCCTATCGTAGCCTCTCGATTTTCACCCATCCCTTATTGCCTTTCACTGTCGCACTTTCTACAGCCTGCGCTCTTCTGCAACCATCGATCGACCCGCATCAGATGCCATGGAGGACGAGCTGCTAGATTATTCCCCGGACCCATTGGAGGAAGAGTTGTTGGATTATTCCTTGGACCCATTGGAGGGCTTGATGATCTGGTCCACTCCACAACACTCCTCGTCTTTTTCGTCCGCGCAGGCACCTCCCGCTTCTGCAGTTTTTCTGGATGGATCTAGGGCTTCCACCAGGCCTCATTTTTCTCTAGAGGGATCTTCTTCCCTAGCCTACCACTCTAATTCTCTGCCATCTACATTGCTAGAGTGCTCCCCCCCACCTTCCTGTAGCTGATCCGGTGCTATCTATGTTGTTATCCCCTGCATCTCACCATTTCCTGACATCCCTCCTATTGTCACAATCCTCCCCCCCTCCTTGGGATATCTCCTCCTCCCTGTATCCTATAACTTTGTTTCCCGCTTCTACACCCCCTTTACATCCACCGAACTTGCCCCCGTCTGAACCATTGCGAACGATTTCATGCCCCCCTCCATCTATGTTTTTTACAGGCACTCTCCCTATTGATTCTCCCTCACATTCAGTCGGGACAATCAAGAAACCTACCTCAGACTCGGTATGGGAGAAACCCTCCCTTGGATCTCAACCGCGCTCATCCAGGAAGTCAGGATGTGTTAAGAAAGGTAATAAGGGTATCATCCTCGCATTCGAAGACCAACACAGGATGGGCGATATACTTGACACGACGGAGAGGGTTTTGGTCAGACACATTCGGGGCCGGAAATACAACACGGAGAAAATTCGGCTATGGACTATGGAGATCTGGGGATAGTTTATTGATGCTTTACCCTCTGTCATCATTCTCCCCAAATTATGGTTCGCACTTAGTTTCAGTCGGTCGAAACACCTACAATGGGTAGTTTCCCGTTATTGGCGCATAGAAAAAGCCGCAGTCCTGTTGAAGAGATGGAACCCTCTATTTGACCATAAGCGAGAGCACTTGGGTGCTGGAACCATTTGGGTTCAATTACCTGGGCTACCTATGCAATTCTGGTTTGAGGATACCTTCGCACACAATGGAAATGCTCTTGGGTCCTATCTTGATCATGACAAATCTTTTATTGCAACTGGTATCATGACTATGGCTCAAATTTTGGTACATTCGGACACTAGAGACGGCTTGGAAGAGTCCATTACATTGCAATGGAAGAAATTTACCCAGATCCAACCCCTGGATTATGAAGGTGTGCCTTACCGGTGTAGAAGATGTCACGAGGTCGGGCATCTCTACAAGGACTTCCCACTCCTGCAGAAGATGGCTCCACAGTCCCTGCCAACTGAATCTGTTCCTGCATCAACTCCACAGGCACAGGCACCCACTCAGAAGACTTCTCAGTGCGGTCAACCCCCTTGGGCCAGTGTCCTAAATGAAGCCCCTACTTCTCATCCACCTCGTCCCCCTTCATCACACATTACCTGCTCCAGAGCAGCTGCTGCATAGCCATATGCAGGTATTAGTTCACTCCCTTACTCTACTTCTGATTTTTCTGTTGCATCTACTGTTATTCAATCATTGGTCTTCTCTGTATCTGGGTCAAAATTCCCCTCCTTTCCTCTCCCTTCGTTTGTGACCCCTCCCTCTATACCTTCTCCCACTCTCCCCCTCTCCTCTGAGGCCTCATCTGACTCTACGGGAAACCACTCATACGTCCTCAAATCCCTCTCCAAGCTATCTACACCCCCCCCCTACTGATTTTCTATTATTCCCCCCCCTTCTAAGATCGGGGTATCTTCTCGTGGTCGCAAATCATATATTTCTAAAGCCATTATCCAAGCTGGTCAGGAGGTAGCTGATGGATGTCAACACACTCTCGATCGAGTGCTTAGAGCACAGACAGCCCATGCATTTGTTCCCTCATGATTATTCTCTCCTTCAATTAACCCCTTGTGATATTATTTTCCTCCAAGAGACCCTTGGCCCTGAATCATCGATTATCAATATTCTTCAAGGCATGCACCTTGGCTATAACTTTCATGCCCTGGATTCTCATGGCCGATCGGGCGGAATTGCACTGGGCATCAATCCTAGGTCAATAAATCTCCTTAATATCTAGGGAGGAGAGGGATACTCCGGGGCTAGCATACAATCGACTGAATTTGAATATCCCTTTCGCATATTCAACATATATGGGTTGTGCTCTAATCGACTCACATTTTGGGATCATTTCCTCAACCTCCCCCTCATGAATCATGATAGTCTCATACTTCGTGGAAACCTCAATTTCCCTCTCAACCAAGCTAAATCATGGGGACATTCCGCTCAATTCGATCCCCTATCTGAATAGATTCAGACCCTCATTGAAATGCACCAGCTTGTGGAGATCTCGTCACCCAAACTACAACCTACTTGGCACAATAAGAGGAAAGTATAAGCCTCCCTTGCCAGACGATTGGACATACTCTTGGTCCATGAGGACATTCTTGCCCATATCCCCAACTATCAACAGTAGGTTGGATAGGGGGGAATCTCTGATCACTCTCCCATTTTTATGGAACTTGTTGGATGCACACCAAAGCCAAGGGCACCCTTCAAATTCAATGCTACATGGCTTGAGGATGCATCCTATGTTGAAGTTTTCACTCAGTACTGGACTACCCATATAGGACCACCGGACCTAGACCCCTCTACTCTCTTCGCCTACAAGATGAAAGAGGTCAAGAGGCTCACTGGGGTTTGGGAAAAGGAGAAGAGCATTGAGGATGAATAGACTCTGCAATCTATTGAAGAGGAATTTGTTGCAATGAGTTCATCTGACCATCAAGGATTTGAAACGGATGAATCAAAGGTGTGCATCTACTTGTTGGAATCTGAGCGCACTAAGATCCTGAAGGCCTGCGAAGAGACATGGCACCTCCAAAGTAGGGTCATCTGGCTAAAAGCTGGGGATGGTAACACTAACCAACCATTCACTTGTCAACATGAGAGGTCACAGAAAAACCACAAAATTGATCAGGCATTAAAATTGTGAGTAGACTACCTTGAAATTTTCTTCTTGAGAAATACCTCAAAATCCCCTCATTTCAAATAAGCTTCCTGGCTATGTACCTCCGTCCTTGATTTCCCTTGCTATATCTTGAATAAAGAATGTTCGTTCAACAACCAGTTTTGTGAGAATCCTACCAAGTAACTCAAGAGCCTTGGGTGCATCAATAGTAGCATCCTCCAATGAAAATAGTACATTCTCCAACATAGAAACATCAAAATTATATAAAGTTATAATTCATAATCGCACATGACCATAGACTATAGTAGTCTTGAAATAAAATTAAACTTGAATAAGAACAAACACAAAATTTCAAACTAACCTTCAGTAAGTTGTCCATGATTTAGAAAGAAAGGCTCGAACTTGCATTAATATGTATGTATATTCCCCAAAAAAACAATTTCAACATCTTTCTTGACAAAATAATCTAATATCCAAAGCGAAATCTCCTCTATGAATCCACATAGTAGAAGATGCAAGATATCCAATAGAAGAAGCATGAGAATTCTACTTGCTTTAGCCAACATTCTTGATGTTTGTGCTGATATATATATATGGCGAATAGCAACCAGGTTCAAATGGATAGTAAACCAAAATTTTACACTTCTTTTCACCTTTTTCTTGGTCTAAGGAAGCCTGACAACAATCTGCAACACTTTCTTTATGGTGCATCAGACCCCATTTAACTGCCGCTCCGTCATAATCTGTATGTGGTTCTGCATGAAATTCAGAAGGAAGTGGCCTGCCAGGTATGATTCCATCTTCTGTAGAAATAATATCAAACTATGCATCAGGCTTTAATTGCACCATTTTAAGCTAGGATTCTCCAAACCCTTGCTGCCCTTGGACAAATTGAACAAAGAAACAATATAACTCATTCAAAAATAACACACCTAGGAAAAGGTGGAAAAGAAAACAGATGTTAAAACAAAATACTTTGAATTTTAACAGGTCTTCACTACAAAATGCTAAATTCCATTCTCCCACATGTAAGTAATCAAATTGTTAAATTTTTCAACATAACAATAACCTTAAATATGTTGAAAAAAGGAACCTAGAGAAATTGTCAGGAAACCATAATCCTCAAGTCATAAACTTAAAAATAGATAAGAATGTTACATGAATACTTTGTAAAACACGCTCTCAAGACATAATGCAGTGAAGAGGACAAAATAATTTGGTGATGCTAACCTAGTAGTCAAAATCCCAAGAAATTAAAAGCAAAAACACCAAACTAAGATTGCCCATATATTCATTACCGATCTCAAGTCCATCCTCCAGCATCTTTCCACTATCCTCACTTGAAGCTTCAGGAGGTAATGAGAATCTAGCTTCCTCCAACACAGGGCCCCAGTGAGTCTCCAATACTTTTGCCACCATCTCTGTTCATGGGAACCCCAATACATAATGTATAAACACATGCCCAAATTTGGGAGCTGTGGACCAAAAGGAGTAGGAGGAAAAGAACCTGATGTCACAAAAAAATACTATGCCATCACAACTAACAGACAAGCCATCAGTTGAAGTCACACATAAGCTAAATAGAAAAAATTCATACCAGTATCTTTGGCTTTTGTGGAGGAATTCACACTGGCTTTCATTGCTTCACGTTTCTTAGCTTCTTCAAGCTTTTTCATCTACCATTCTTCAAGGGCTATCACTTAAAAAAATGTAAGCATTAACAACATATTGATGTAACTGCCAAATTCTAAAACAATCAATATTTAACAGTCAATAGTTTGCATTGTTACTGAATTGGGTAACACTTTAATTTTACATTATTACTCAACTAGTGGGTTAACAATTTATAACTTTTGAGGAATCTAGAGCTAAAAAGTTGCTGAGATTTATATAATGAGAAAATGTATGAGCTCCCACATGTCAATTGTTAGAAGCTATGTGAATGGTGGAATATATGCTAGAGCACTCATAGCACATGGCAGAGGGTGTTCATGATGTTATATTCCCAAGGGTGAATGATATTGATCCTTTAATTTGATTATGTGAGGTCTCTAAGCACTTCAATGATTTATAATTCCCTTGTACCTCTGCAGGAATTTCCCCTGATATTTGATTGCCCTGGAATTCAAGGCAAAGCTTTGAAACCTCTATTATGAAGCAAAAAGGGAGCTATAAATATTCCCTTAAAATTGGTTTTCATTTAATAATAATCTATAAAATGGTTTTTCTTTCATTATCCCTTCATCTATTAGTGGTGGAGAAAGAAAACCAATGAAGTTTTTACTATTTGAAATCATGAAGCACCGTCAGACCCTTAGATAGAATGGAAGTGACTGGATTTCTTCCCCATAGACCACACATAAAGAGATTATATAGAATGTAAGTGTCAGTATTGCTTCCCCAAGACCACACATAAAGAGAGATGAATAAAGAGCAGCAAAGGTGAACTGAGCTTGCGAACTATCAAAAAAAATCATTTATTGAAAGCAGTGGTGGTTTGGTGAAGCTATTATTCGAGCAAGTTGAAATGTTGCTAGATAATTTGTTTCCACTAACATTAAATAAAATCATAAAAGAAACTTGAAATTCAGGAATCATCCCTCTAAGTTGATTGCCTCTCAAGCGAGAAAATACAAGTTCCTGCATCTACCCAAAACTATAAGAATTCAACTAGAAAAAATATTTTGACACAAATTAAGGATCTCCAAGCTACTACATTCACCCCAACCCTCAGGGAAGGTTCCATTTTGAGTTTTCTGTAGAGCCCAAATAATATTAACACGAGGAAGTGTGATAAGATCAACAGGAATATCTCCTTGAAAATAGTTGAGCTCCAATTTTTCACTGTTTGATAAACCACTAGTAGGCTCAGAATCAATATAATTTTTTCTAGGGGTGTATTCCAGCGGATTTGTGAACACAAGTACATAATTCTCATGGAAATTTCCCAACTCCTTGTGAATCTCATGAGTGAGGGAGTTCCTTAAAACATCTAGCATTTCAAGCATGGATTGTTTTCCAATCACTATTGGGATAACTCCATCTAAAATATTTGGAAATAGGGAAATGAAACTAAGTCTAGAACAATTCCCCAACTGTGCAGCTCCAATTTTTCACTGTTTGATAAACCACTAGTAGGCTCAGAATCAATATAATTTTTTCCAGGGGTGTAGTCCAGCGGATTTGTGAACACAAGTACGTAATGCTCATGGAAATTGCCTAGCTCCTTGTGAATCTCATGAGTGAGGGAGTTCCTTAAAACATCTAGAATTTCAAGCATGGATTGTTTGTGAATCTCTATTGGGATAACTCCATCTAAAATATTTGGAAATAGCGAAATGAAACTAAGTCTATAACAATTCCCCAACTGTGCAGCTCCAATTTTTCACTGTTTGATAAAGGAGTAAGCTATAATGTGACTTTTCGGAGATTCTGATCACCCGAAAAGCGCATTATTCCGGTGGAAAAAATAGTGGGCCCCGGGAGCCATTACCCTGCTCATCACCGCAATGTCCAGGCTCCGTTAGTCCTTTGCTACCCATCTGTGATTTTTTGGGGATTAAGGTAGACAATGTACAGTCCTCTGAAAAGAAAAAATTGCTCTGATGGCAGTCATACTTTAGTCTAGGCTTGTTTGAAATTTGAATCTCTTCAAAACAAAAAATTGTTTCCAAGAAGGATGCCATGAACGAGCACACCATGAATTTCCAGGCTAGTAGTTAAGTGCAGTCTAATCATTACAATGAAGGCTGTAGAATAGCAACAGGCAGCTGCATTGGAATGCATTTATGAAAATTCATCATAATCAACATCCACAAAATTTTGGCCCATTATGCTTGAGTCTTCCACTTCATCTTCATTATCGTTATACCTAAAACAAAAACAAAAATTTGACCATGAGTGGAGTGTCTATTTCAAAAATTTGGATGTTTAAAAGCAATACACACAATTCACTCCTAAAAAAACACAACAGTATGACTATATGATTAACCATGAAAATCTTCATATTTTCATAACCCATTTCAAAAGACTTGTATGTTCAAAAACAATATATACAATTTTCTTAAAAAAAACCTATGATTAAATGTGAAAATTTTTACTGCAAAATATGACTAACTGAGATCGATCTGTGACCAGACAGAGACCAGAGGTCTCCTTCCCCATCACTAAAAAACCATAAGGGTAGCCTTCCATCACCAAAAAAAGCAAAAGGGCTGACTTCCATCACTCCCCAAATAGAACCTAAGGCTCACTTTTCTCTCCCAAACAAGGAGAAAACGAATTTACATACCTTAATTTCAAACCCCAAAATTTATGACTAGCCATTCAACATAAATTCCACCCACTTTTATCTAAAATTTTAAAGACCATGCTGGAAGGACCTAATGGAACTTACCTTGGATTGACTAAAGTAGGCCTTGGCATTGCTGTGTATCCACTCTTATAAGTCTGAAATCATTTCCCCAATATTCTTTCTCAGTGCAACTGAAATAAGAAAATGGTGCACCAGTAACAGATTTTGGCAATTAGAATTTAGGGGAAAATGAACTTTACTTGATGGAAAATTTCACAGGTGGTGTCCCCCTTTTCGTTGCACCAGCGTTGCAGGCACTTGTGATGGGAAAAATGCACACCAATATTCAAATAAATGAGAATTCGTAACTTGAAATATAATTCAATGTCAAATATAAAATATAGACTAACAAGATTTTAAGGAGAAGGAAATTAGCCTCTCTCTTAGTCTCAAGGTTAAAGTGAGCTAGTTGGTACTAGGCCAGCTAATACCAGTTTATAGGTACACTTATTTAGAGAGTTCACAAGGTTCAAAGTTTTATAAGCATAAAACTATTATAATTATATTTAAAGTTCATTATATTAATTATATCATGTTATTAGCAAGTATTTGAATCTGGGTAGCAAGAATTTGAATCTGGATTTGAATCTGGGTAGAGAAAATAACAACCATTCTCCAACATCAAAATATTATGAGATATCATGTTACTAACATTTCTGATTATTAATAAAGAATTGAATCTGTGTAGAGAAGAACCATTTCCTAACCATCCTAAATAAACCTAATTGACTAAACAGAAAAGATTTTATGCTATTGTAAGTGGTTTTTTCAAATGTCATAAACCCAAAAATTGTAAAAATTCAACAACCTTGACACTTCCAGAGCAAGCACAGGGGACTTCAAGGTTGAATATTTCTTCCTCCTATTGGCATATTCTACACTCTGCAAGGCCTTGTGGGGATTCTGAGCTCCACCATATCTCTTTCTCTTGTGGATCATCTGAAGCTACTCTTATGGTTATGGAGTGATCATCTGGCCGATCATATACAGGACAAGCACAACCCATCACAACAACTTCTTCATTAGCAGTAGCAGATGAAGAAAGAACATTGATTTCACATATTGGGAAGGAGCAATGCTCGTTCTTGCGTCCTTCCTGGAAATAATTTTTTGTTTTGAAGAGATTCAAAGTTCAAAAAAGCCTAGACTAAAGTAATGACTACCATCAGAGCATCTTTTTCTTTTCAGAGGACTATACATTGTCTACCTCGATCCCCAAAATCTCACAAACGGGTAGCGGAGGACTAACAGAGCCTGGATGTCACAGTGACGAGCAGGGTAACAGCTCCCGGGGCCCACTATTTCGTCCGCTGGAATAATGTGCTTTTCGGGTGATCAGAATCTCTAAAAAGTCGCATTATAGCTTACTCCTTTGATAAAGCACTAGTAGACTCAGAATCAATATAATTTTTTCTAGGGGTGTAGTCCAGCGGATTTGTGAACACAAGTACATAATGCTTGTGGCAATTGCCCAGCTCCTTGTGAATCTCATGAGTGAGGGAGCTCCTTACAACATCTAGCATTTCAAGCATGGATTGTTTTCCAATCTCTATTGGGATAAATCCATCTAAAATATTTGGAAACAGGGAAATGAAACTAAGTCTAGAAAAATTCCCCAACTGTGCAGCTCCAATTTTTCACTGTTTGATAAACCACTAGTAGGCTCAGAATCAATATAATTTTTTCCAGGGGTGTAGTTCAGTGGATTTGTGAACACAAGTATATAATTCTCATGGAAATTTCCCAGCTCCTTGTGAATCTCATGAGTGAGGGAGTTACTTAAAAAATCTAGCATTTCAAGCATGGATTGTTTACCAATCTCTATTGGGATAACTCCATCTAAAATATTTGGAAGCAGGGAAATGAAACTAAGTCTAGAACAATTCCCCAACTATGGAGCTCCAATTTTTCATTATTTGATAAACCACTAGTAGGCTCAGAATCAATATAATTTTTTCCAGGGGTGTAGTCTAGTGGATTTGTGAACACAAGTACATAATGCTCATGGAAATTTCCCAGCTCCTTGTGAATCTCATGAGTGAGGGAGTTCCTTAAAACATATAGCATTTCAAGAATGGATTGTTTTCCAATATCTATTGGGATAACTCCATCTAAAATATTTGGAAACAAGGAAATGAAACTAAGTCTAGGACAATTCCCCAACTGTGCAGCTCCAATTTTTCACTATTTGATAAACCACCAGTAGGCTCAGAATCAATATATTTTTTTCCAAGGGTGTAGTCCAATGGATTTGTGAACACAAGTACATAATGCTCATGGCAATTTCCCAGATCCTTGTGAATCTCATGAGTGAGGGAGTTCCTTAAAACATATAGCATTTCAAGCATGGATTCTTTTCCAATCTCTATTGCGATAACTCCATCTAAAATATTTGGAAACAAGGAAATGAAACTAAGTCTAGAAAAAATCCCCAACTGTCACTACTACATTTGGGGGAAATTCCGACACTTGGTTCCGACGCTTTTGACCAAATGTCGGAAATTTCCCCAAATTTTTTCAATCCCGCCCGAAACCGTCGCTATACGGACGTTTATAGAAAAGTGCCACAATACTGACACTTATACAAAGTGTCGCAATTACGACGTTTGGAGGAAGACGTCACAATTGCGACACTATGCCCCAAAGCGTTGTTATTGCGATGGCTGCCTCCAAACGTCGCAAGTGCGACACAATGTATAAGTGTCACAATTGCAACGTTTGGAGGCATCCATCGCAATAGCGACGCTTTTTCTGCCATCGGTATAACGACACTTATATGAACGCTACATAAAAATATGAAACTTATATGCGCGCTACATAAAAATTATTTTATTAAAAATACGAAACTTATATCCGTCACAATAGCTACATTAACGTCTGATATCACGCGCGCATTCGTCCTCCGTTCTTGCAGAACAACATTCACCCTCAGCTCTTGCAGAAAAAAATTTGCCTTTATCATTCGCCCTCAGCTCTTGCAGAACATCATTTGCTCTCAGCATTTGCCCTGAGCTCTTGCAGAACAACATTCACCCTCAGCATTCGCCCTGAGCTCTTGCAGAACAGCATTCGCCCTCAGCATTCGCCCTGAGCTCTTGCAGAATAGCATTCGCCCTCAGCATTCACCCTGAGCTCTTGCAGAACAACATTCACCCTGCATTTTCCCTCAGCGTTCTCCCTTAGTTCTTACAGAACAACATTCGCCCTCAGCTCTTGCAAAATGGTAAGTTCTTATTGCAAGCCCTTCCTCCTATAGTAGGGTTGACTCTATTTTGGTTTTTTTGGTCAATTCCATTGGATTGTGTTAGACTGTAGGGTTCTATCTAGATGTCAAGAATCAAGATTCAATACCCTCTATTATCTTCATCACCCAATACAAGATTTAAATTTTTCCCAAATAAACGCTTATTAATTTGGCAGCCCTTATTTCTCCCTGCTTAAAAAACCCTACATTTAAATGAAAACAAGAATTACATTTCAACTACAAAAATCTATTAGTGTTCGCCCTCAACTCTTGTAGAACAACATTTTCCCTCAGCATTCACCCTCAGCTCTTGCAGAACCGCCTTCTCCCTCAGCATTCGCCCTGAGCTCTTGCAGAACAACATTCGCCCTCAGCATTCGCCCTAAGCTCTTGCAGAACAACATTCGCCCTCAGCATTCGCCCTAAGCTCTTGCAGAACAGCATTCGCCCTGAGCTCTTGCAGAACAGCATTCGCCCTGCATTTGCCCTCAGCGTTCACCCTCAGCTCTTGTAGAACAGCATTCGCCCTCAGCTCTTGAAAAATGGTAAGTTCTTACTGCAGGCCCTTCCTCCTATAGTAGGGTTGACTCTATTTTGGTTTTTTTGGTCAATTCCATTGGATTGTGTTAGGCTGTAGGGTTCTCTCTAGATGTCAAGAATCAAGATTCAATACCCTCTATTATCTTCATCACCCAATACAAGATTTAAATTTTTCCCAAAGAAATGCTTATTAATTTGGCATCCATTATTTCTCCCTACTTTAAAAACCCTACATTTAAATGAAAACAAGCATTGCATTTCAACTACAAAAATCTATTAGTGTTCAAATGTACATGTGTGCATCACTTGTGTAGGGTATTCCTTTTCCACTTTCACATTATCCAAGAATGTGTGAAGTATAGTTCATATTTTTTGTGATTTAGATTATCTTGAAAAAGGAAAGGTAAATTATTTCCCATGGAAAAAGAAGGTTTTCCCTTTTTACTACTGGAAATGGTACAACAAAGTTCCATTTCTACTCGAAACTCCTATGAAATAGGAACCAAATAAAGGCCATGTCCTCAATGGACATCATTTGGCTTTGAAAATGGCCATTGCACCGTGTTGTTGATTATATTACATCACGATAGTTTCTTAGGTCATTTCTTGTTTCTTGAGATGAAAAACAACCAAAGAAATTGTGAAGATCCTTTCAAGAAATAAATGACCATTTCTCAATCATATCTCAACTATTTTTTATTTTATTCAGTGTTTGCTTACTTTGAGAGAAATTTGACACTTTTATAAGGAATATAACATAAAAACACAAAATGGGAAGGAATTGATGAGGTAGATGTCCTTTAGCTGTTGTCAATTAAGAATGGATAATACATGATGCATGTTCTGTACTACAAACTAGATTCCTTCCTGGAGTTAGGACACAGAGTATTGAATCAAATTTGTAGTTTCTAACTTCTTGTATTGGTTCATCAATCTTGAAATTCAGACATTGCATGTCCTCATTGCTTCATGTTTGAATAATTTGCATCATATCGTACAATAGGAAATTAGGAATTATGATTATTATTACTTTATGGATCTGTTAAGTTACTTTTAAGTTTTCATAGTTTAGTGTGAAATTATTCTAGTGTGCCCCTAGGCCCAGGTGAAGGAATGCCAAGGACTGAGAACCCTAGTTTTTAAATGGTATTGTTTCTTATACCCAAAAACCCCTCAACATCACTTCTTATTAGTTCTTAACAATAGTGTTGTAAACAATTTCATAATTGATATAGAAAAATCTCGCACTTCTCAAGATAAAGTCCTAAAGCTAAAGTGTGATACCATGTGTAATTCAATAGCCCCATTGTCACCTCACCAACCTCTTTTCACTTCGGGATAGCTCTCCTCCAACTCAAGGGGGGTTATCCCTAGTAGATGTTAGGGATCTAATGGCCCAACCAAGACAAGTCAAGAGCCCCCTAACTCTCTATGTTTACTACTATCAATCAAAATATTGAACAATAGGGTTAGACATGCATCCTAAAGATAAAATTGCCAGGGTATTTTTGGGTAATTTCAAAGGGAAAGTCCCCAAACACATATAATCAAGGAATTATAATGTGATTTCAAACATTAAATATCAACAAAATCGTTTAAAGGATATTGAAAGGAAAAAGGTGATGGAAGATAGAAAGTTCCTTACTTAAATTCTCTAAGGATTTTTCAATAGTTTCTCCAAAAGCTTCACTTCAAGGCCCTTCAAGATCGTCTCCAACAATGCTATACCATCAGCTTCAACAATGTTTCTCCAAAAATGTCCTCAAGGTCTTCACAACAAGTTTACTAGAAGTTGCTCCAAAAATATATTCAATAAGGTCTTCATTGTCAACTCGTCTCTTGTTTGGGTGCCTTAATGTGCAATGATATGTTTCCAGGACTGAATTCAATGCAAGGCATATTTGAAACTCTAACTCTGTCTTCCGGTGTCTTATTAGAAATTATTTCAGTTTTAATTTTGTGTTTTCAAGTTAGATATTGTTTTCAAGTTTTTACATTTATAATTTTATTGCAATGTGGCAGACTGATCAGAGCAGTGCAGGAACAACCACGAGACGGGATGATCGCGGAAAGAGGCCAGCGGAAGAACATGTAAAGTGCCAGCATTGCTCTATCTTCAGGTATTTTAGTTATTTACATAATTGAAATAATGTTAATTTTGTTCAAATATGCAGACACCTAGCCATGGTACGCCTGATGATTCCCTCTTTGAGGAAGAGCTTTCTTCATCCCTATCTCCAGTGTTCTTGTTGCAAAAAAAGGCACGAGATGCAAGGTCGGAATTTAATGCTTTGATAGACGCGCCTTAAACACCTGAAACAGAAGAGAGGATACAACATCTTATGAGGCAGCTAAATAGATATCAGGTAATAATAAAAAGTCAAAAGGATATTTTTTTTGTTCTGCATGAGATGAATTGTGATAGTTTGATTTTTATTTTTTACATTGACTAAACTAACAAAAAGTTCTTTTGTATGTAGCGTTTTCTGGCATTTGCTGAACCCGGTGTTGGTGGTAGTGGGACACAAGGGCAAGAGATTGCCCAACAACCCTCTCGTACACCTTCTACTCCTTTAGATGCTAGCCAAGAAACACACCCTGCCCAAGCAGACACCCAGCCAACCGCTGAACGTGTTGGCAATGATGAGGCTGATATGGCCAACTACATTATTGTGTTTCCTGGAGCTACACGTGTCAGCTCCACAGGGACCATTAATGGCACATTTTTGGTGAACGATAAAGTGTCCCTATAAAGCACATACAACTCCCAGGTAAATTTTAATATTTTAAATATTTCATGTACTTTATCTAAAACATATTTATCATGATTTTTATTTTTAAATTAATGATAATATCTTTTTTTTGTGTGTAGGAAAAAATGAGTTATACAGGTTTTTGGAGAGCCATGCGTTGGTAATTTTTGGCCCAACCATACACACAGGGTGGAATTCCCAGAATTCCAACCTGAAAAAAGAACTTCTAGATTATCTAGAAGCCCTTTTTGGGGTCGACACATTTGATAGAACAATGGTGGCTTGGGTAGCCGGAAAATATTTGAAATATACCAGGGACACATATAGGACGCAATTGAAATTTAACCCTAGATACGAGCGTCCTCTCACAGTTCCAGAGAGTGAGTGGAGAGCACTCATCCATGCCGGAAAAGAGAAAAGGGCAAAGAAAGAAGGAAAAATGCCAACTAGACCTGCAAGGTAATTTACAACTTTAATTCTATAGCTTTAATTTTGTCTATGTCTAAAATAAAAGTGTGCTACGTCATATCTGACTTCAATATTTTGATGCTAGGTTGCCTGACACCTCAAAGGAAACCAAAGCTAGGATTGAAAAAAAGGGCCATCACAAGCTAGGCCAGGGCAGCTACTTGAAATTAGCCCCAAAATTGTAATTAAGTAGCTAAACATCTTACATAATTAATTATATACTTCTTCAACGTTTTTGTAATCCATATCAAATATGATTAAAAGTACAATCATATGTAATCTAGAATTGATAGATAGAACTGCAGCTTCAGAGGAAAGATAAAAATATCACTTTCCATTTCAGCTATCAAGCCGTAGTTGAATGTTGCAGAAGCTTGGGGCAGGTCCCAAGATCCAGAATGCCTGATAAGGTAAAACATTAAATTTTCAATATGATTTTTTTCATCCATAAATTTAATGTCTAACAACTTTGTTTAAATCAGGGGAGCAGCACTACCAACGAGGCAAATAACCCAGTTTTAGAGCCAGATGTAGATGATCCTCATGTGCAACCTGATCATTGTAGTGGGGACCAAGCTGACAATTCTACTATCAGTGAGGGCCATGATGGTAATTAATTTCCACTTATAATTTTCTAATTATACCTTGATGGTTGTCCTTATAAAATTTTTTGTTTAAATGACAAAGAATGTTTCCCTTGAGGATCTTACCACTAGAGAGGAAGACAGGGCAACAGTCCCAACAACAATAACTGGTGCACCAGGTAAATAATCTCATTGTAATTTTTTTTATTAATATTACCGAACTAGTTAAATGATATTTAAAAACTGACAATTAAAATTTAATATTATCTGTTTTTGTAGGCGATGTCCCGTCACTGGATGAGACCAGACATCGTGACTATTATTCGTCGTATGCATTTGGTGCAGGTAAATAATCTCAGTACAATTATTTTTTATTAATATTACGAACTAGTTCAATGATTTAAAAGCCGAAAATTAAATTAATGTCATTTTTGTAGAAGATGCCGTCATTGGATGAACCAGTTTATCGCGACTAGGCAACTGAGTCAACGGCGACAAGCAGTGCAGATGAAATAATCTCATTTCAAATTTTTTATTAATATTACCGAACTAGTTCAATGATATTTAAAAATTTAGTCATTAATATTATCTGTTTTTGTAGGCGATGCCCCGTCACTGGATGAGACCAGACATTGTGACTACGCAACTAGGTCAGCGCCGACAACTGGTGCACCAGGTAAATAATCTCATTGCAATTTTTTATTAATATTACCGAACTAGTTCAATGATATTTAAAAACTGACAATTAAAATTTAATATTATCTGTTTTTGTAGGCGATGCCCCGTCACTGGATGAGACCGGACATCGTGACTACGCAACTAGGTCAGCAGTGCGGGTCGAAAGGCACGAAACAGGAGCAGAGCATGATGATATTGATGATGTAATTAGGAGCTTTAGAAATAGGAAGAAGAAAAAGAAAATTCGATAATGTAAAATATTGTATTATTATAAGACAAACGTTACCATACTTGGAACGTTTTTTGCGTTATATAAAAAAACTCATTTATCATACTATTTTTATGTCAAGCATTAATTACAATGTTTCCTTGCGTACTTTTTGTTGAATTGTTTTTTTATTAGTTATTGATATTTTTCTTTATGCTCATGAAAGTAAAAAATGAAATATAGATTGGGTATTGGGGAATTGAGAGTGATGTGAGGGGGGGGGGGGGAGGGGCCATAAGAGCTTCCACCTTCACGTGGTTGGCCTTGTTTAGTAGAGAATAATTTATTGGAGCGATTAAATCTTGGAGCAAACCTCCCTCGATCCAGCGTAGCAACAAAAAAGTCACTGTTGACTTAGTTGCTACTCTTTCAGATCGTGGGAGGCTTGTTCCAAGTTCATGCGACTCCAATAAATTGTTCTTGAAAAGAAGAGGAGCTTATTCAGGTATGTTTTGACATTTTCAACATATGTTCTAACATTATCATAAGAATGCATCTTAGAGTAAAAAATACTACATCAATTACTTATATTTATTGTATAGATAATGATGGATTTTGATTGACTTGGCAGTGCAGGTACAAATCCTCTTGCATCATGAGCAATACAACTTGTCAACCAGGGTCATGTCCAGGATATTTTTTCTTGTGTGCTTGACCAAGTTCGTAATGTCACATTTTGTAAGTTCCTTTACAGTTCATAATTCAATATTAAGCTTGTTCATGATTATTATCTAGGTTTTTTGTATGTGTTTTTTCATCTAATTGATTGTAAGCAACTATGCATGTTTCCTGTTGTTCACTATGATTTCTCCCATTACCACTCCCAGGATGAATCCGAATTTATTGTTACATAGGTTACTTTATTGTTACTATGATTTCTCCATTTACGATTTCATAGGTTACATCATGTAAAGTTGTCAATCTCGGGTTGGTGATGAGCTTTAGTTCTCCAAATTTGGGGCTTTTCTGATATTTTCTCCCTCATGTCATTCCTGCATCACCTCGTTGTTTGAGCATGCCAATTGTATACCACTTGTACCAATTGGCACATGTCAATCTCTGAGTGGTGCCACATTTCACCTATTTTTAGTGAGAGTTTAGGGTTTCTCTAACATAGCTTCAGAAATCCGATTCAGTGCCTGATTGAATATCGTCACATAATACTCATGGTTTGGATTGATGAGGCGCATGTTATAAATGGTTGGTTGATTCATAAGAACCACCCATATATCTTGATATATTTCAGAAGTTTTTTCGGGTTTCCTTTTTCACCGTTTCTAGTGGGTGGGATGGTGTGGGGTGATCCATCAATGCTGGTGCTCTTGTAGTAGGGAATTTGTTTTTGGGGATATAAAGGAGCATTTGATGTAGATATCCCATTAGATGCATTCATAGATGGGCATGAGAGGTCAAGAATTTAAATTAAAAATATGCAACCTCTAGCATGGCAACCTGAAGGCCGCGAGAGACACTGGTTAAAGATTGTTTTGTGCTAGCCTTAATATAGTCGTGATTTCTTTCTATTATCTTAATGCAAATATATAGTCCGGTCTCATTAAAATGAGGATTGTGGTTGTATTTCTCTTTGTTTGTTTCTCTCTTAATGCTCCAGAAGTTTCCAAAAGTTGCGATAGTTGTTTAGTTTTCCTGTTACAACTTAAAAGTGGTTTTTAGCAATGGGAGTCATGTTTTTTAAGGTTCATACTAATATGAAGATCTTGTAATTCTATATTTAGGATAAGAGAAGATGGCCTCTGCTTTGGGAAGTATGACAACAATTGCCACATCTACCTCATTGGGTAACAATGGAAAGGGGAAGAAGTTGGGTGCAATGTTTGATAATTATGGCAGACAATTGTCTTCTCTTTCAGTTTTTTCACCCATTTCCTTTAATTGCTCAAGCAAAAGAGGGACTCTGAGATTACGTGACAGAGAGAAGGTAGTTAATACAAGAGATATGGAAAAGGAGTTGTACTTCAACAAGGATGGCTCAGTGACAAAAAAATTGCAGGTCAGAGAAAAAATTATGTTTAAAGGAAGGTCACCTGCACGTGAAACTTCACTACGATGGATCTTTCCTTGTCCACTTATATTCGATTTTAATGTGTTATTTTAATTTTTCATGGAGGGTTGTTTTGGCATATGGTTTTGCATTCAATTGCACACTTATTGAAAGCATTGTCAATTTGTCTTGTAGGCGGTGTGAACAAACTTGTTGATCTTGTTGGAGTTACCCTTGGGGTGAGGGGAAAAATGTTGTCTTGGAGAGCAAGCATGGTTCTCCGAAAATAGTTAATGATGGTGTGACAATAGCTAAGGAGGTAATTTTTAGATGTGTGCTCTGGTTTTCTTTTTAACGTTGTATTAGTTCCCCCTCTTAAATGTCTTAGATTTGGTAGGCATAATTTGAAAACTCAAAGGTGAGAGGAAACATATTTGTTACCCAGTGGTCTACTTGGCCTATGGACTAGCCACATTAGAGTAATGCATAAAGCTTTTCACAACAATAAAAGGAAAAGGTTATGGTTGAGTCAAATTTTATTGTTATTGACAGTGTAATGAAATGTATCTCAATGCTATGGTTTTGGCCTTTTTATTGGTTGAATTAGAGGACCCAGTTGAAAATATTGGGGCCAAGTTGGTAAGGCAAGCTGCGGAAAAGAAAAACGATTTAGCTGGGGATGGAACCACAACATCTGTTGTTCTTGCACATGTTGGAATATTGAAAAATTCCAGAACAATGAATGGATAATAAATCTCCCTTCCTCTAACACAGAGAAAATAAAAATTTCTTTGATAGGAGACATAGTTTCAATACTTTGAAAACAAACTTCTATTCCCTTGAATAACTAAAAAAAAAACTATTACAATTCTTCCTCACTGAGAGGGATTACAAAATTATGACTTCTACAAAACGCAGTGCATAAAACCAACTCACTATCTGTTCAAAACAAACATACTCTGTCTCTAAAACACTCTGTTGTGTTTTTCACTTTCGCACTATTGTGCATACACACTTAAAAAGTTACACTCAGTCTTTCACTTTTTACACATTGCTGTGTAATAAAAAATTTACGTACTGTCTATAAAAAAAACTACCAAGCTTTTTTGTCCTTTTTATTTTTACATGCTGTAACATATAAAACATATTATAATAAACCCTCTTTTAAAAAAAATAAAATTAAAACTAAATTCTATGGCCCACCTTTCATTTCGCATATGATATATATATATATATATATATATATATATTAAAGCATACACACAATTAAACTATCAAAACATTAAAGAACCCTTTCCGTCGGACTTCAAAAGTCTAAATAGATTGAATTTCAAACCAAATTCACGTTCCAAAATGGGATGCTGACGTCTGCCTAATTTGTAACGTGAATTCTCAATCCAATGTGCCTTATAAAAAATTCGGGTTTGGTTTTCAGGTTTTTAGATTCCCTTCAATTTCATGCGATCCAATATTAATGCTCCACATGTCCTCCTTTTGAATTTACAAAACTGGGGGTTAAATTTTTGTTTGTTTAATTTCTGGTTGGTGAATTGCGTTAATGCTGGTTGTTGTGTTTAAATACAATCCTATACAGAAATATGGCTGCGACCGTCTACAAAAAAACAGTTGCAGGAATTTTAAATGCTGAATTGAATTTCTGGATGGCGTGCAAGAAACCTCCAAAAAAAAATATTGCTGCTGCATCCATCCTTCTGCTGCAGCAGTTGAAGTTAAAATTCAACATCACAGGGTTTAATAAGTGAGAGTGTAAAGGTAAATTTTTGTCGATAGTACTGGATTAAGATCATCTATTCATTTTTGTAGGGTCTTATGGTGTTTGGTTTATTATTTTTGGGTTGGGATTATTGAGTCTAAGATAGTTTTTGAGTGAAAAAATTGCTATCAGGTATTAAAAATTTTTGGTTCTTTTGTCAAAATTTATGAGCTTGTTAGGAAATACAAAACTGACAATGGTTGTATCTTAAATTTGTGGAAAATAATTTGAAATGAAACCTTTTTGTTTAGGTTGTTGCAGCAGGTGAAAACCCCGTTCAAATTACTAGGGGCATTGACAAGACAATAAAGGCCCTTGTTTCAGAACTCAAAATTTTGTCAAAGGAGGTAAACGCTTGCCTTTTGAGTAGGCTGGTTTTCCTTTTTGCTGATGGTTTGGTGTATCTAATTGAATTAGTTGCCTAAGGTATTTTTGGTTGCAAAATCCTTTTCATTTTTCATACAGTATTGGCCATGTGGAATACATTTGATTGTGTGGTCTTGTTAGATCTACAACATTTGTAGTTGTTTAGTCTTATGGCCGAGGTCCACTTTTATTATGGAAATAGTTGATGCAATATTGTCATTTAATCCTTACTGTAGGGTAGCATGTTGAGAAGTTTCTTGTGAAACATTTGGTATTCAAAATGACACTTGATCCTATACAGCATCATGCACTTGACTTCAAAATTCATATTCAAAGTGTGCTAGAAAATTCTTGCAAAATTTCAAATATTTATGTTGTTTTAAACCATTATCTTTTTCATGTATTGGATGCTGAAAATGTGAAAAAGACTTTGGTATGAAACCAACTGGTGAATAATTTCCACCAAAACAACCACTTCCAAGACATGATTTAGAAGTAGAACATATGTACTTATGAAGCATAGAAAGATATCCTTGATGCATTGTCAATGTTTGGCTAAGGTTATTTTTTGAGAAAATAACTCCTTATTCCTAGAATAGTGATCTTCAATACAAGTAAATGCTAGAGAAGAGAGATCATCGTGTGACATAAACCTATTAACAAAAGTGAACAGGGAATGATTACTAATTATGGCATACTAAGTTGTCAGTGATTTTGACTATTTGTCTTTAACATGTAAAAATGTTAAATTCCAAATTTACATCATCATGGTTTGGCATCATGAGCTTGACTAATTGTCCACCATGCTCATACTTTCATTGTTCTCTTCATATCTATAAACAACATTTCAAATAATAATAAAAAATTTCTATAAGAAAAATCCAGACCTCCATGCTGCTGCTCCTTGTGAGACAAAGTCAAAATTGCATTACACAATCTGACACATAAGAATCTCCTATATCCTGGTGGTATGTATCCAAATTCTTATAATAGTGTCTTCAAGACTTATGTTGACATTGCCAATGATATATTTAAGCAATGAAAGATGGAGCCTTCTTCATTGTTGTATATGTAACAATATTTTATTAGTATAAAGATTGATGGTTTTGTCTTTCTGAAAATGAAATGTAAAAATAATTCATTGTGGTCAATTGAAAAGTTTTTTTTTTAAAGCTTTTCATTATGGAAGGGCAACATAGATATATGCCCTTCTAATTGAAATTCGGACCTGCCCTTCAAATTTGATCACTGTGTGGGACCTTAACAAACAATAAAACTATTCCGCCGCGCGTTATATAAAACATATAACAAAACCTTTGTCAAAACTTCAAACGAACCCTTTAGCAGTGGGTATTTCATCACGAATTGATCATTTTACCATGTACCTTCTTCTAGAGGAATATTCTTCCACTTGATTAGGTACTTCATAATGGTTATATGTCAAAGAGATACATAATGTTTATCTATAACTTTTTGTGGTTCAAGAATCAACTTTCATTCTTCATCTAATTTTGGAAGTTCTATTTACATTGGCATATTTTTTTCCCAAAACCTTTTTTAGGCAAGATACATGAAAAACCTTATGAATGCAAGAAGAAGGAAAATATAACTTCTATACCACTTGTGCAATCCTATGAATAATTATTTAGGGTCATAACATTTTTGAGCTAATTCTTTATTCTTCTTTTTCTTGAATGAAGATTGCTTATAATGCTATAATCTAAAAAATACCCAATTACCCTCCTCAAATTATCTTTCACTTCAATGTTGTTCCCCTTGTTGTTTTATCACATTTCATGTCATTTGAAGGTTTTCCATAATAATTTTCAAAGTTTCTTTAGTATTTTCCATATGTGACTCTGTTTCCTATACTTTGGACTTATCTTGTAAAAAGTATGAGATACTAGGAGTTGGATATCCATAAATGGCCTTAAATGGGGAAATTTTAGTAGATGTGTGATAGGTAGTATCATATTACCATTATTCCTTGACGAACCCACTTCATCCATTAAGATTGATTTTCTAAAGAGTAACATTGTAGATAACCTTAAAAACATTTGTTAACTATTTTTGTTTGACCATTTGATTGTGTTTGATATGTAGAACTCATGGCAGCTAATGTTTCTCCACTCATATTAAATAATTATTTCCAAAAGTTTCTTGTTACTATTACTTTAGTAAAACCATGAAGACTATGAATTTCTTTCACGGACACTTCTGCCACTTGGCTTGTTGTTTATGTACTTTGAGCTCTACAAAAAAAATCTACAAAATTTGTCTACATAAATGACCACAAAAATGTAATACTTACCTTTATATTTCAGTAACCATGTAATAAAGTCTATTGATATATCTTCTAGTCTTTGAATATGTATGTGGAATGGTTGAAGTAACCTTAGATATTTTACTATCTCTCTTTTATTTATTATGCAAACCTGACCTTCTCTTACAAAATTTTGAATATCTTTCTTCATTCCTTCCAAAAATATATTTTTGATCCTTTGAGATGTTTTAAGGAACCCTGCGTCCTACCATCAGAGAGACATGGGACTCCCTTAATATTTTTTTATTCAAATATGCTTGCGTGCATAAAAATATTCTACATTTGCACCAAATTATATCTCTCTTTCACTCCCAATGCTCCATAGAGTTCATCCCATCCTTTATAAATTTTAGTTTTTGTTTAGTACTATTGTCATTTTTCCATTATGGCAAGCTTCTTCTAACCACCTAGGAATAGAAAATGTAATTGGATATAAATTTGAGGCCTCTTCTATTTTAGAAAGAGCATCATGTACTAAATTTTCCTTACCCTTTTTGCAGTTTATCTCAAAATTAAAACTTTGCATTTTTTCTCCTCATTTTTGTTAATCTTCTAATGAAAATCATAGCTTCAAAAAATACTTTATGCTATCATGGTATATATTGACTTTAAAGTACCTCCCAATGATATAATATCCCCATTTTTTATTCCATGTAATATTGCTTCCATTTATTTTTCATACGTAGATTTCACCAAATATTTTCATTGAATTCCTTGCTTTTAAAAGCCAATGATATCCCTTATTGTGTTAATGTTACGTAAATTCCTTGTCCTAGTGCCTCACACTCTACTATGAATTTTTTACCAAAAGTAGGTGCAACCGATGTTGGTGTAGAAGACATGGCATCCATTAAAAGAGAGAATGCCAAAGTAGCCTCATCATTCCATATAAATGATATTTTCTTCAAGAGATATGTGAGTGGACTTGAAATGAATGCATAATTCTTAACAAATTATCTATAATATCATGTAAGTATAAAAAATCTTCTAAGAACCTTGATTTTCTTAGGAATAGGTCATTTTTTAATAGCTTGCATCTTTTGAGGCTCCAACTTCACTCCTTCCTTTAAAACAATATGAACCAAATACTCGAATTCTTATTTCCCAAAAGCACATTTGGATATTTTTACATAAAATGATTGTTCTCAATAATTTATATAACTTTTACACATGTTTACTAGTGTGGTATTCCCATTATTTATTATAAATATGTGTATTATCAAAGAAAACCAACACAAATTTTATAAGATGGGATCAAACAAAATTGTTCTTAAGTCGAGCCCGCCGGACTTCAAACGGCGATAAACCATAATTCAAACGAAATTCAAGTTCCAAAATAGCCTGCTGACGTCGGCCAATTTTGTGACGCGAAAACCAATTGAATTCCGCCCTAATATTTTTCGGGTCTGAAGTTGGGCTGGCGTACGGAGGGAGAGTTGTGACGCGAATTTCTTATCAAAATTGCCCTAATATTTTTCGGGTCCGTATTTCCACTGCGCGAGCGGCCCAAACAAAGATCCACTCTAATCAATTTCTGCCATGTGTCCTCAATCAAATGTTGCCCTATTCTCGGATGTGGGTGCATTCGATGGCATTTAAGGCGATGGGACATGGATGTGGCGATTTCATATCAATCGCATTAAGTTTTAACGCTGTTCAATTAAGTTCCAAGGTTTTCACATCTAATCGCCTTAAGTTTTAACACTGTTCAAGATCAGACCTCCACTCCTGTTAGTGATTTCGCATGCTCCAATATGATCCGGCCTTCGGCTCTCATTAATGATCAGAGATTAATTATGACGTGCATCCTTCGATTGCATTGCATTCGGTTCGATAAAATGGCATTTCACTATGGTTTTTCAGACGAGCCGGATGCTGGGTTACACTGCCTGCTCACTGTGACGAGAAGGAGAAGTGGCCAGCTGAACTGCTGCTTAGACCTTGTTGCATATCTGCATTTCTCTCGGTCTGGTCCTTGTCTGTCTTCCTCTGTTTCTTGGAATTCTGCTTCTCCGTCTCCTCTTGTGCCCACTGCTGAGACTGCACCCATGCCTTGCCTGCATCAAAGGATGCGTTGCCGCAGGGGGAGCACTAGAGGTCAACCCCTGCGCGCTCCCTCCAGCCCCTCAACCGAGTCGAATTCCCAGTCCAGTGATTATCACGCAGGTTGCTATCCAGATACTAGAAGTGGGCGGGGTCGGGTTCTAGGATCTGGCCATCGTATGGGCTCCCCTGCTCCTCATTTCCCCACCACTTCACCTTCTCCCATGACGCGCATTGCGCTTTTTTCCTTTAATTTCTCTCTAAACTGCCCATGAATCACAGCTTCAATTACTGTGGTTTTCCGTGAGGAGGCCCAAATGGAAGAACAATGCACCCGTCTGGATGGTATGAGCTCAGAAAAAGCTGGCCAGCATTCGGGCCTTTAGGAGGGGAGCGGTGGCATGACTGTGGAGGTAGCACCTAGCGATCCTGGACCTTCCGAAGGATGGTGCCGAATCTTCGAGGAGCCGGAGGAGTTGTTTGGTTAATTTGTTTTTCTTGCTTCGCGACCCACTTAATTGGGCTGCTTTTAGATTATTTTACTGTGCTGTACCTCTGTAATATTTTTGAATTCTGTAAATTAAACGTTCAAGACTGGTTTCCCCGTATGAGGGCAGTCTTCTTAATTTTTTGATTTTTTGATGACAAATTTGCCATGAGTCTGGGAAATGTTTTTGACTTTGGTGTAATTTTATTCCCACTGTTAATATATATATTAACTTTACTTAGAAAAAAAATGTTGCCCTGTTTCTATTTTAAACCTATTTTTTGAAATACAGAGCCGTGTTTATATGGTCTATGTATTACACTATTTCTCTGTATATCTACAGGAACCTTTTTGCTATGAACAGGGTGGATGCTGTAGCGAGCTACTAATGGAAACAAGTGAGCCTGAACCTTACATCTCGGATGCAACAGATGGTTACCAATTTTGGAATCAAGCGAGCCTGATCTACTTCTGTAGCCTGGTTTCTCGCATGGTTTTTATTTCCTCGCGGAATGCTTAACGCATCATGGCTAACCCACCCCGGGTTTACATATTTTTGTTCATTATGACAAGCCAGTCGGAGCGTATATCACCGCATGTCTCGCACATTTTCCTCGTATCCGCTAATGATACTATTTTATCTAGGACAGTATTTTATTAATCATTTCAAAACTAATATTTTTTAGTTTATTGATATGGTCTGATGGTCTTTTGATATTTTGGACATATCACACTCCTCACATGATTAGCGTTTTTCTCTGTTCAAGGATTTTGGGTACTTTAATTTGTATTTGGAACAATGGACGTCGGTACTCTATCTGTTGTTTTACTATTCTACATACCGCTATTTCACTTTCTTATAGATGCCTCGGGCATATTTGGATGCTTTCTCAGATTTGTCGATAATCTCCATGTGGACCGTTACTGGGTTTTATATCAAGTCCCTGTATGTGACATGGGGTATTTTTCTATCACTGTCTGGGGTGGGACTTCCACTTTTCTGTATGGATATTTGGGTTCCAATCTTCAGATGTGAAAATGTAATGACTTCATGGACTGTTTTACTTCATATAATATATTCAAAACAACGTTTTTTCTCTTGTGAAAAAAATGATTAATGTTTATCACTCTGCCTTCAAAACTAGCGATGCTGGTCTATGTTGCTGGTTTATTGATATGGTCTGATGGTCTTTTTATATTTTGGACATATCACACTCCTCACATGATTAGCGTTTTTCTCTGTTCAAGGATTTTGCGTACTTTAATTTGTATTTGGAACAATGGACGTCGGTACTCTATCTGTTGCTTTACTATTCTACATACTGCTATTTCACTTTCTTATAGATGCCTCGGGCATATTTGGATGCTTTCTCAGATTGTCGATAATCTCCATGTGGACCGTTATTGGGTTTTATATCAAGTCCCCGTATGTGACATGGGGTATTTTTCTATCACTGTTTGGGGTGGGACTTCCACTTTTCTGGATGGATATTTGGGTTCCAATCTTCAGATGTGAAAATGTAATGACTTCATGGACTGTTTTACTTCATATAATATATTCAAAACAACGTTTTTTCTCTTGTGAAAAAAAATTTATTAATGTTTATCACTCTGCCTTCAAAACTAGCGATGCTGGTCTATGTTGCTGGTTTATTGATATGGTCTGATGGTATTTTTATATTTTGGACATATCACACTCCTCACATGATTAGAATTTTTCTCTGTTCAAGGATTTTGGGTACTTTAATTTGTATTTGGAACAATGGACGTCGGTACTCTATCTGTTGCTTTACTATTCTACATACTACTATTTCACTTTCTTATAGATGCCTCGGGCATATTTGGGTGCTTTCTTAGATTTGTCGATAATCTCCATGTGGACCGTTACTGGGTTTTATATCATGTCCCTGTATGTGACATGGGGTTGTTGGAAATGTTGTCATTGATGGCAAAGGAGGAACACCTAAAACAGCAACAAGGCGAAAAGAAGCAGACAAGAAGCAGAGGCAGCAGAGAGAGCATAAGGCAAGTAGAGCATAGAAGGAAAAAAGGCAATAGGAGTCAGATGAGGTGCTGCAAAGTAGTGAGGATAGTAGAAGAGGGCCATTTAATAGCAGAATTGGAGAGACAAAGTAATGAGGAACAATTATTCAAGTGGGAAGACTGTGAAGCACTGTTGGGAAGAATACATCACAATTAATTCTTCAGAATTAAATCAAAATGAGGAATAGAACTCTGGTAATGTAGCGGAGTTCAAAGTTGAGGAAAAGAACTGGTGAATTGAAGGCGTAGAAGATCAGAGCCTCATGGGATTTGCTACAAGTATACCAGGTGGAGTGGATTCTATATACGCAACAAAGAAAGGAGCACAAAGAAACTAAGGCAGCAGATATAGCAGAAAGGAAGAGACAAAGAAGTAGCAGAGGCATAACCGTTATCACAGCAGGTTATTAGAGGCAGAGGCAGAGGTAGAGCCATTATCACAAGCAAAGGTAGAGCAGAAAATTCTGAGAATCGCTACCCCAGCTGGAGGATACATAAACCCAATTCCAGGAATCGCTTAACCCAAGCGGCAAGTATATATATATATATATATATATATATATATACAAACAAATTCCAAGAATCACTACCCCCACTGGAAGATTCACTAAAGATCGAAGCAGAAGCAAGATTATATATATGCACAGTGAGATACATATGATGTGCCACATATATATGTAAAGGTCCATAGCATATAATTTTATATGTAGTGCAAGATCTAAATAACCAAAGGTTCTATCAAAAAGAAAAGACTTATAAGGTGGGACCCTTTCCAATCGCATCGAAGAAAGGATTGGCAGCGGAACATATCGACAAGAGTTTCGATTGAGTTCCAGACCCAATGGGTGTATGGATTATGATTCAAACGTATTTGAAGTCCTGACAATCTCCCTAATTTTGAATCCTTTCCCAATTGCACTGGAGATTATAAGGGAAGCATAACATATAAACAGAAAGCATTGCACCACCCTAATTCCATTAAAACAAGAGAAACCAGACATATATGTTTTGCATTCCGGTGAACAATGGTCAATCGCATCGGAGTTAAAGTGGAGCATCAGAACATCACAATTGAATTCATATTAAGCAGTAATTCCAACGTAGCATTATTGTATATTGTAATATGTAAATAGAATTTGTGATTGACAATTATCAATGAACTATTTATGTTAATGGAAATATGTAAATAGAAGTTTATGGTTTGCGATTAATCAGACAACAGAGCCAATCGATTGAGTGAAATAAGCAGAGAACAGTAATTTAGAAGTTTCTTCACTTTGTGATTAATCGCATCGCATTAGGTCAATCGCATCGGAGTTAAACAAAGCAGTGGAACATGAAAATAGAAGTTTGCGATTGCGATCAATCGGAATCGAAAATCGCTGGAGGAGTAGTATATCGCATCGAAAAACGTGTTAGGTGGGCCCGAAAGGGGTTTTTATATGTTAAAAAAGGTTTTATTATTCACGCCGAGAGTTGATTAAAAGGCAGTCTATATAATTATGCTGAAGAATGAAAGTGGGTTATATATATAGAAAAGGCGCTGTTATATATAAAACGTTGTTGCGATTGTATTGAAATGTGCTGCGTGGTCTATGGACTCACGGGCCTCGGCTTCAGGTGGAGGGCGATTATTAATATAATGAAATTGCGATGTGTGCAATTGTATCGGGCCATAAAAAAAAGGCCGTGGTGTATGTATGTTTTGCTTGCGGAACTCACCACATCAACAAGACACTTGCTGTGTGTAAAGGGTTGGAATATGCCCAGATTTAAAGTCAGTAGTTACACTTATATATAAAATGAACTGATATAAAAAACACAGTTACATGTATGCAGCAATTACACCATAGCAGAGGACAGAAGAGAAAACAAAGCTGAAAAGAGATAAAACATAGTCACAGAAAAGACAGACAGAGTCAAAGAAAAGACAAATGCGTAGCGAGCCAAAAGACTAAATGAGTTGAGCTGGAGTTCTCATTGTAATTTGAATGTAAATGCTTTAATTGACTTTTATTGTTTGTGATGCATTGGCAAGTCTCCGGAAGAGAACAAATATCCCACTGTAATGATAAATTGGTACCTACAGTTATATTTTCTGAATGAGTGGATAAAAGAGATGAGAAGGAAGAAGGAAAAGAGACATGGTTGTCCATTTCGAATTCCGAGTAGAATACAAAAAACTCATGAAACTCTTTTGTATAAAACAAGGTAATATCCAAAGGGAGAAGGACGACGAAAGAAGAGTGAGAGAAGAAGAGGGTGTGCAGCAGAATTGAAGAGAGTTGAAGAAATAAGAAAGTTGTAAGAGGTTAGAGAGCGTAAGAAAAGAGAATGCAGAGTACCGAAGATTGAGGCAGAAAAGATAAGAAGAAGGAGGAGCAGAACGAGATGTAGTGAAAAGTTAGAGAATGCAGAAATGAAGTAGTGAGACAAGAAGAAGGAGGAGTCGAGTAGAGATGATGCAGGGCTGATATGAGGACTGATGGACAGCAGAAGAAATTCTACAGAATAGAGTTGATATCCAAGGTAAATCAACAAGTGTTTTCTTTTGAAAGAGTAAGGGAGTTGGAGCTTCCCTATCAAGTTGTAGCTTGATAAATGTTAGTTGTAGTTAACTGAGGTTGGAGCCTCCTGTAGGTTGGTGCCTGCAGAAAATAGATGGGAGTTGGTGCTTCCACATCAAGTTGTAGCTTGATAGCTATCAGTTGTAGCTGACTGAGGTTGGAGCCTCCTATAGGTTGGTGCCTGCAGAAAATTAATGGGAGTTGGAGCTTCCTTGCAAGTTGTAGCTTGTAGAATTGAGGTAGGAGCCTACTGTAGGTTGGTGCCTGCAGAAAAACAGTGGTGAGAGGGAGTTGGAGCTTGCCTTTGATTCACAATAATAATAAGATGTGGTTTTCTCCCTTTATGGGTTTCCACTTATATTTGGTTTCTCTGTGCATGATGTTTATGTGTTGATGTGGTTTATCTCATTTGCTTAATACTTGCTGCTCTCATATTAAGTCTACTGTTACATTATACTAATGCTTGCTGCTCACATTCTAAGATTACTCACAAGTTAAACTAAACATGAAATGAAAGTCTAAACAAGTGTTAATGAAAAAGTTTTAAAAGTCCATGAATGTGTTAAACTGATTCACCCCCCCCCCCCTCTCAGTTTAACTAAGGGTCCAACAATTGGTATCAGAGCCAGGTTCCTTTGGTGCAAGCCTAATAGCTTGAAGGAGATCTGGTTAAGTCATGGACTATCAAAATGTACCTGTGTTAAGTACGACAAACTTTCCTGAATGGAGAGATAAGGTTAAAACATGATTATTGGCTTATGAACCTGAAGTATGGAAGCTTCTATGTAATGGTGACTGCACAGACTCCCCCACGGTGAAAGAAAAATAGAGGAATGCCAAGGAAAAATGTGTGATATATAACAGTCTTCATAACAAGGACCTTGAGTTGATAATGGATTTAACCTTTGCAAAAGAAATATGGGATAGATTGCACCTCATGCATGGAGTAAACACTAAGGACTGCACTGATAGGAAGGATAAGAGAATTAAGAAGAAGAAAAATTCATGTCAACAGGAAAATATTCAATCAAATGAAGTACCTGCTAGTGTGAATGGAGATAAGAACCATGAAGAAATTACAGCTGAAGAACAAGCCAAGCTTGACACTGCTTTGACTGAAATAGAAAAATTGAAAAATGAAAACAAAGACCTTAAGATAGTGGTGAAAATATGTGATGAGAGAGAATATGAAGATAGGAAAGAAGTTATTGGCCTGAAGACACAGCTTGAAGAGGCAAAGAAAGTATAAGACACTCTGCTGCAACAAATGAGAGAGAAAAATATGTAATGTGAAAAATTGGAAGAAGAAGTAGTGAGCCTAAGAAAGAATTTAGAAAAATCCCAAAGAGAACTATTAATGAATACACCTCTAATGAAAAGCTCTGGACAGTTGGACCAAATTCTCAATGCTCAAATATCTCCTCTCATAAAGGCTGGGATAGGATATGAAGGAGAAACTAGTAAGCCCAAGGTAGAAGATAACAAGAAAATAATCTTTGTAAAAGCTGTAAAGGAAAATGTAGCATCTCAGCAGATTCCTACAACAATAGAATCTAGCAAGAATAGGATTTGTGAAGAAATAAATAGAATCAAGCAGCAACATGGTAGGACAGAGAATGACAGGATGAAACAGTCAGCTGGAAAGGGCCCTCACACTCCTGAATATGAATTGAATAAATTTGGAAGATGCCAAAGGAGGTTCGTTCCTCCTATGAAAAATATCACATGTTTCTCTTGCCACAAACCAGGACATGATGCAGCACATTGTAAGACAAAGCAAACCTAGTCCAACCAGCAAAAGATGTAGCAAACAAGAAGAACACCTCCAGCAAGCAAAGGGAAAAGACAATCTTCCACCAGGTACACAAATCATTTCCATGGCTATTGTTATGCATGCAATAATTTTGGACACAAAATTGTTGATTGTAAAATTTATTCAAGAAGAGGAACAAAGTATTATACATCAGCTCAAATGTGCTTTGATAAAATAAAATGTTATGTATGCCTCAAGCTTGGCCACAAAGCAGAGGACTGTAAACTGCCTTATATATTAAAGAACTCTAGATAGATGATAGAAACAAAGCAAATCAAACAAAACTATGAATCTAAAAGAAGTGCAGACATTATGAAGAACCCCAATAAAGTATGGAAGGAAAAGATAAAGGGGGAGCCTATCATCTCAATAACATAATGAATCTAGCATAGTCTCAAGGGGAGCTTCTCTAGAAAACATAGCAAATATCCAACCAGTGATAAATATGAAGCAACATCCTAGGGGGAGAGCAGTTCATAGATAATCCCCATGAAAGTAGTATAAGAAGAGCTCCATGTAATAAGAACAACTATGAGACCAAGAAGATTATTTGAAGTATTAAATAACTGACAGATTGATAGAAGGAGAAAAGGCAGCAAGCAACCATGATGATAGAGGAAACATCAGTAATGAACATGTAAGCTAAGAAGATATCAGCACATTAAAGGATGATCACAGAATGCATCATACTGCTAGAATTAACAATGAACCCCATTAAGAATGTTGAGTAAGAAAGGTGCCTATCATCAGTTCATTACATCTCTCATCTACAAAAAGGTCCACTTGGAGAAATGCAGTTAAGTGAGTAATAAATCTTTGAGTAATCAGCCCATGAAGATTCATAGAAAAGAAATTGAAGATGTCTTCCTGAAAATCTTTATGTTAGAACAATTGAATTGAATATAAAGCAACAATGACTCTAGAGCAGTCCTAGAAAGGAACATGCAATGGCTTTCTTTGGAACAGAAGGACAGAAAAAGAAGAGTGGTAAATAATGCCAAGATCAGATTCAATATATTGATGATTGTTGGTATGAACAGTGGAAAGATCAATAATAGAATTTATGAAGGATGCATCAATTATGGGTTAATGTGCAAGCTGAATTGAAATCTCTACATGGTTTATCAAAGTAATATCAATTGGTGTGTAGGTACAAGCAGCATGCCTATCAACAAAATATCAAGTGTTGTCATAGAGCAGTAGTATGATACAGGTCCTCAGTATCAAATGACTATGGAAAGAATGCATCAAGGTAAAATTCCAAGGGTTATTTGCATTCAGCATGAAAAGGGCAGTAGCAGTGCTAAAGGATCAGTATCTGATTTACACTTGAAGTAGTATATTGAGCACCGAAGCAATATATTTTTATATATATAATTTCATGCCTTCCTGAAGTTGGTACATGTATATCTTCAAGGCCTCTTTTTAAAGATCAGTTACAAAATTGTGTGGATTCTGTTTGCTGAGTTTTCAATTAAACATCTTGAATATGCTTTTGTGGAAGTTCATTTTGATAGAACAATCAAAGTATCTGAAGAATAAAGGACTAGCTGTGATTACCATCTGAAGCTCAATTTTTTTTATTTTTTTTCATCTAAATCCTACTTCAGCACAAAGGATTTACTGCAACAAGGACCTTTCAGTCTTTAAGTGTATTATCCTTGTCAGTAGTATAGCTCAGATTACAAACAACAGGTAGTACAGGTGAACCACAACAACAAAAGATATATTGGCATCATCACAATTGAACAAGTGTGGCACTGCAGATGTGTATAGTAGAAGAAGACATACTCCAATGACAACTTCCTCAACAGATGTGGATTTCTGATGAAGATAATACTAGAAACTGAAGTATATCTGAAGCATGCTCATTATTTTAGGTTTAACCCAATGATGCATCTCTGATTAGATAAAGCTAGTACAATGTGTTCCATGAAGTGTCATTATCCTCACTTTCTGCTTTATACAAGTGAAAGGAGTTAGTGCTTTGGGATTGTATCAACTTGCAGTGTACATTCAAGATCAATAATCCTCAAAGTGTTCTCTCAACAAGTCTTGTACACCAGTCTGGAGCAGCAGGGTACACAGTCAGAAGAAGGTGGTCTAAACACAAATTAGAGAGAGGAAATGCAAAGACAGAATCAACATTGAGAAATGTGCAATCCTTTTCCATTGATGTCAAAGGGGGAGGAAAATCAGGTAATAGAAGAAAAGCCAGTCAAAGAATGACTTGGAGGAAGCATTGGATTATTGGTGGATGTGTTGCCATCAATGCCAAAGGGGGAGACTGTTGGAAATGTTGTCATTGATGGCAAAGGAGATGGCAAAGGAGGAACACCTAAAACAACAACAAGGTGAAAAGAAGCAGACAAGAAGCAGAGGTAGCAGAGAGAGCATAAGACATGTAGATCATAGAAGGAACAAAGTTAGCAGGAGTCAGATGAGGTGCTGCAAAGTAGTGAGGACAGTAGAAGAGGGCCATTTAATAGCAGAACTGGAGAGACAGAGTAATGAGGAACAATTATTCAAGTGGGAAGACTGTGAAGCACTATTGGGAAGAATACATCACAATTCATTCTGTAGAATTAAATCAAGATGAGGAACAAAACTCTGGTAACGTAGCAGAGTTCGAAGTTGAGGAAAATAACTGGTGAATTGAAGGCGTAGAAGATCGGAGCCTCATGGGATTTGCTACAAGTATAACAGGTGGAGTGGATTATATATACGCAACAAAGAAAGGAGCACAAAGAAACTAAGGCAACAGATATAGCAGAAAGGAAGAGACAAAGAAGTAGCAGAGGCAGAGCTGTTATCACAGCAGGTTATCAGAGGCAGAGGCAGAGGCAGAGCCATTATCACAAGCAGAGGCAGAGCAGAAAATTCCGAGAATCACTACCCCAATTTCGGGAATCGCTTAACCCAAGCGGCAAGTATATATATATATATATATATATATATATATATATATATATATATACAAACAAATTCCGAGAATCGCTACCCCCGCTGGAAGATTCACTAAAGATCGAAGTGGAAGCAAGCTTATATATATGCGCAGTGAGATACATATGATGCGCCACATATATATGTAAAGGTCCATAGCATATACTTTTATATGTAGTGCAAGATCTAAATAACCAAAGGTTCTATCAAAAATAAAAGGCTTATAAGGTGGGACACTTTCCAATCTCATCAGGGAAAGGATTGGCAGCGGAACATATCGACAAGAGTTGAGATTGAGTTCCAGACCCGACGGGTGTATGGATTATGATTCAAACTTATTTGAAGTCTAGCATAATCATCGGATAATTTGACGGTGATCAAGATTATATGGAAGCAGCTAACATATAAACAGAAGTTGCAATTATGAGTTTTAGACCTTGACCAATGGTATATAAAGAGGATTATATCTTGTTGTATCATATGAACAAGTGGTCAAACGATCGTGATAAAGGAGCATTTAACACTGCAACTAAAGTTGCGATTGTGATTATCAAATCTGAGCATTACAGTATACGACATGCAAATAGAATTTGTGATTACATTAATCATGATCGTGTCAATCGTGAGCCGGAGTTAAACAAAGCAATGAATATAAAAGTTTGCGATTGCGATTAATTGCATCGCATCAGGTCAATCGCATCGGAGTTAAACAAAGCAGCATAACATGCAAATATAAGTTTTCGATTGCGATTAATCGCATCGCATCAGCTCAATCGCATCGGAGTTAAACAAAGTAGCAGAACATGCAAATAGAAGTTTGCGATTGCGATCAATCGGAATCGGAAATCGCTGGAGGAGTAGTATATCGCATCGGAAAACGTGTCTGGTGGGCCTGAAAGGGGTTTTTATATGTTAAAACAGGTTTTATTATTCACGCCGAGAGTTGATTAAAAGGCAGTCTGTATAATTGTGCTGAAGAATGAAAGTGGGTTATATATATATATATAAAAGGTGCTGTTATATATAAAACGTTGTTGCGATTGTTAATAAAGTGATTGTTGCCATTGTATTGAAATGTGCCGCGTGGTCTATGGACTCACGGGCCTCGGCTTCAGGTGGAGGGCGATTATTAATATAATGCAATTGTGATGTGTGCAATTGTATCGGGCCATAAAACAAAGGCCGTGGTGTATGTATGTTCCGCTTGCGGAACTCACCACATCAACAAGACACTTGCTGTGTGTAAAGGGTTGGAATATGCCCAGATTTAAAGTCAGTAGTTATAGTTATATATAAAATGCACTGATATAAAAAGCACAGTTACACGTATGCAGCAATTACACCACAACAGAGGACATAAGAGCAAACAGAGCTGAAAAGAGATAAAACACAGTCACAGAAAAGATAGACACAGTCAAAGAAAAGACAAAAGCGCAACGATCCAAAAGACTAAATGAGTTGAGCTGGAGTTCTCATTGTAATTTGAAGGTAAATGATTTAATTGATTTTTATTGTTTGCGATGCATTGGCAAGTCTCCGGAAGAGAACAAATATCCCACTGTAATGATAAATTGGTACCTACAGTTATATTTTCTGAATGAGCGGATAAAAGAGATGAGAAGGCAGAAGGCAAAGAGACATGGCTGTCCATTTTGAATTCCTAGTATAATACTAACAACCATGAAACTCTTTTGTATAAAACAAGCTAATATCCAAAGGGAGAAGGATGACGAAAGCAGAGTGAGAGAAGAAGAGGGTGTGTAGTAGAATTGAAGAGAGTTGAAGAAAATAAGAAAGCTGCAAGAGGTTAGAGAGCTAGAGAGCGTAAGAAAAGAGAATGTAGAGTACCAAAGATTGAGGCAGAAAAGATAAGAAGAAGGAGGAGCAGAATGAGATGCAGTGAAAAGTTAGAGAATGCAGAAATGAAGCAGTGAGACGAGAAGAAGGAGGAGCTGAGTAGAGATGATGCAGGGCTGATATGAGGACTGATGGATAGCAGAAGAGATTCTACATAACAGAGTTGATATCCAAGGTAAATCAGCAAGTTTTTTCTTTTGAAAGAGTAAGGAAGTTGGAGCTTCCTTATCAACTTGTAGCTTGATAAATGTCAGTTGTAGCTAACTGAGGTTGGAGCCTCCTGTAGGTTGGTGCCTGCAGAAAATAGATGGGAGTTGGTGCTTCCACATCAAGTTGTAGCTTGATAGCTGTCAGTTGTAGCTGACTGAGGTTGGAGCCTCACACAGCCAGGTTGGTGCTGCGAGAAAATTAATGGGAGTTGAGCTTCCTTGCAAGTTGTAGCTTGCGGGAATTGAGTTAGTAGCCTGCGCCCAGGTTGGTGCTTGCGAGAAAAATATTGGTGAGAGGGAGTTGGAGCTTGCCTTTGCATCACAATAATAATAAGATGTGGTTTTCTCACTTTATGGGTTTCCACTTATATCTGGTGTCTCTTTGCATGATTTTTATGTGTTCATGTGGTTTATCTCATCTCCTAAATACTTGTTCCTCTCATATTAAGTCTACTGTTACATTATACTAATCCTTGTTGCTCACATTCTAAGATTACTCACAAGTTAAGCTAAACATGAAATGAAGGTGTAAACAAGTCTTAATGAAAATTTTTTAAAAGTCCATGAATGTGTTAAACTGATTCACCCCCCCCCCCCCTCTCAGTTTAACTAAGGGTCCAACTGGGGGTATTTTTCTATCCTTTATGCAGGGGTGGGACTTCCACTTTCTGAATGGATATTTGGGTTCAATCTTGAGATGTGAAAATGTGTAGCTTCATGGGTGTTTCACTTCTGTATAATATATTCAAGCTCGTAGTTTTTCTCTTTTGAAAAGAAATGATTAATGTTTATCCACTGCCTTCAGCTTCTTAATCTTGGTTTATTGATATGGTCTGATGGTATTTTTATATTTTGGACATATCACACTCCTCACATGATTAGCATTTTTATCTATTCAAGGATTTTGGGTACTTTAATTTGTATTTGGAACAATGGACGTCGGTACTCTATCTGTTGCTTTACTATTCTACATACTGCTATTTCACTTTCTTATAGATGCCTCGGGCATATTTGGATGCTTTCTCAGATTATCGATAATCTCCATGTGGACCGTTACTGGGTTTTATATCAAGTCCCTGTATGTGACATGGGGTATTTTTCTATCATTGTCTGGGGTAGGACTTCCACTTTTCTGGATGGATATTTGGGTTCCAATCTTCAGATGTGAAAATGTAATGACTTCATGGACTATTTTACTTCATATAATATATTCAAAACAACGTTTTTTCTCTTGTGAAAAAAAATGATTGTTTATAGTCGAAGTGCTGCGGGGTGGTTTATTATATTAATATTTAACGGTCATTGGAACGCCCACAATTCATAACAAATATTGGAGATTTAATTTCCTTTTTTAAAGTTTCATTTTTTTTTTTTAAATTGAACCCGCCGTCGGTATACTGACACCTTGTAAGCGTCGGAATTGCGACAGCTTAAAAACGTCGGAAGAGCGACAGTATAAAAACGTCAGACGAGCGACGTTCAAAACGTCGGACCACATTTCGTCGGAATTACGACAGTTTACAAACATCGTAAAAGCGACATTCAAAGCATCGAACCACATTTCGTCGGAATTGCGACAGTTTACAAACGTCAGAAGAGCGACATCCAAAACGTCAGACACATTGCGTCGGAATTGCGACAGTTTAAAAACGTCAGAAGAGTGACGTTCAAAACATCGGACCACATTTCATTGGAATTGCGACAGTTTACAAACGTCAGAAGAGCGACGTTCAAAATTTCAGACCACATTTCGTTGGAAGTGCGACAATTTACAAACGTCGAAAGTGCGACGGTTTGGGAAACGTCGGAAGAGCGACGCTTGTTTGGAAGCGACGGAAAAAGTGTCGATAGTGCGACACTTTTTAAGTGCGTCGGAATTGCGATGGTATGGAAAACCACATTTTTCCCATCCTCGAACTGTCACTCTTGCGACGACTATGTGTCGGAATAGCGACGAATTGGCCGTCGAAAATTCCGGCAAATTTTCTAGTGTGTGAAGGAATTTCACCAATCAATGAGTTACTAGATATATGGAAATATTCCAGGGATTAGCACATTCTCAATAGATATACTTCTATTGCTCCAGAGATTTGATTAAAAGATGAGGATAAAAAATTTAGCTTCATAAAATCCTCAAGACTTGGGGGAATTGACCCATTTTGCATGTTTCCTGCTAGATTTAGTATTTTCAATTTGTGACATATGCCAAGCTCCATAGGAATTCTTCCACTAAGGAAATTATACCCAAGGCTAAGTGCACATAAGGTAATTAATTCCTTTAATTCCAACAAAATTTATCCAGTAAAAGAATTGTCCTGAAGTTGAAGTACTTCTAGAGCCCTTAGTTTTGTGATCTCTCTTGGAATCTCTCCAAATATTTCATTATAAGGCAGCAATAAAATTTGCAACTCTATCAAATTTCCAACAAATGGAGACAATTTCCCTGTAAGCCTAAAATCCACCTAATTTCCTCCTCGGTACCCAACCAAAGAATCCAGAATAGAAAAAATCAGTTGAAGTCACACATAAGCTGAATAGAAAAAATGCATACCAGTATCTTTGGCTTCTGTGGAGGAATTCACACTGGCTTTCATTTCTTCACGTTTCTTAGCTTCTTCAAGCTTTTTCGTCCACCATTCTTCAAGGGATGTCACTTAAAAAAATGTAAGCATTAATAACATATTAATGTAACTGCCAAATTCTATAAAAGTCAATATTTAACAGTCAATAGTTTGCATTGTTACTGAACTAGGTAACACTTTAATTTTACATTATTACTCAACTAGTGGGTTAACAATTTATAACTTTTTTGGAATCCAGAGCTAAAAATTTCCCGAGTTTTACCTTGTTAGAAAACTTGAAGGCATGCCTGAAATGGGTCAAAGTATCAACCAGTCTCCTCTTCTCCACTATAAGACTCAGCAACTCATGAATTACTGCACAGGCATGCTTCTCAGCCCATCGAATTATGAGATAGAGTGAGCTTGTCGAATTTAAATTACTTGTAGGCTCATGCAATCGAATAGAGCTTGACTGATATTACAAAATATAAGTTAGTGGAAACTTGAAACTTGTTTTTATAAGTGGAGTAAAGTGTGCCAATTTTCATAGATTCTTGGGAGTTTGAGTAGAAAGCAATCATTAATATAGGTGACACGATGATTCATTCAATGTCTATGGGGTAGAAGATCAATGTCCAGGAAAGGATGAATGTGAGAATAAATTCCAAGATTTTCTGGTTAGCATAATATTATAGGCCTTCAAGCCATGTAAAAATATGTCCTTTGTGCACGAATATTTTTCAAGTGGGTGCAGGGGATCCTCGAAAACTTATCCATTTCATCAAAGTTGGCCCTGCATTGTCTTTTGTGTCTCTCTTTTCTACTTCGTTAGGCCAATGTTTTAGGATCACACCTTTGGTGGGAATGCCATATGGGCCATCTTGGCTGTGGTGTTGGTCTTTGAATTCACTGTATGTGATTATCTATTAAAATATTTCTTCTCGGATTTATCTGAATTTGAAATATTTAAGATTTTATAATATTTAGAAATTTGTAATCAGTTAAGTTTAGTATTAAATCTCCAAATTCCTCATTACTTTGCTATGTTAAAACCTGCCTGATATTGCTAATACGATGCTTTTCAAAGATTTTAATTTTCTCACAGATTTTGCCTAGCAATTGTTGGAATAGTCCTTACTTGTGATATAAAAAACAAGGAATTTATATTAAAATCTCCAAATTCCTCATTACTTCTTGAAATTTTATGTCGTATCTTCCTTAGCTTAGACACCTTCTTATTATCTGGTTTCTTTACAACCTCACTCCTTACTGTCTTCGTACAATCTCAGCATTAGGTTAAGTGCTTCCTTAATCCAACCATTACCACGTGCATGCCCTTCTTGCTTTTAGGGAAGACCTGGGATGGGAAAGCTGCATTTATGGAATGGAAGTTTGACAGTACCATATTTGTATTTGATCATTGGAACTGCCTTTGGAAACGATTCTTAAAACTTCCTAGATCGAATGGGGAGGGGATTGGCACTTTTAAATTTTCACTATTTACCTGTGCCTAGTTACATTAATTTCTCTTGCACAACTACCCATGTTATGTTGGGTCTTTTATCAGTTGAACTTACTACCCAATTATATGCATTCACTACAGCTAGACGATCTTTACAAGGCTTGCTTGGGTTGACATAACATCGCCATTCACCTTTATCCTACTGCCATTTCAAAACCCAACTTACCAACCTTTCACTACCTACCTCACTTACCACACTTACTCTGTCTGATGCCCCAACCTAGTGCTTCAGTCAGGAATACAGTACCAAGTACTATCTTATCATTTTCGGGACGGGATTAACTTAAACCCCAGATACCTTTGATTCATTTCAACTCCATAGGAACTTTATATTGACACTCAATAATTTTAGTCCCACTTAATTACCATCTTTACTATTTACCTTCCATAGGCTCACTTACCTTAACAACCACTTGCTTAATTAATGGTGGGTACAGCACTTAGAACTGAACGAGATTTAACTTCTTGAACTTCCGAGGCTTGTCAAGTATAAGATCTTTGTCCAGATTATTAGCTTCTTCCAAGGCCTTTTCTACAAAAGAGACTGCAAGAGTATGATCCCATGAATTTAACTCCAATGCAAGCCCATAATTTGTATCAACAACCTCAAAAAATTCAGGATACTTGTTGCATAAATTAGTTTTGAAATCCATGGGGACACCCATATCAATAGCTAAGTGGGCAATCTTCTCCAGCAATACCCTATTGCTCATAGACATCATTAAAAGCTTCCTGATATTATCAAAAAAGAGGCCCTCCATTTGAGATTTAATCTACACTTCTTCCCAGTGCAACTGTTGTGCCTGGGGGGTCAATGTGAAATAGAATCAATATCCTAGACTTGTTCATTGTATATTTCAATCATTTGAACAACAACCTCATATATAAAGGTATCCTTTCTTTGTTTTGATATCTCGAATAAGTCATTCAAGGCTCGATAGTTCACAACCCAACTCTCCTTTGTAGACTCCTTGAATTAACAATGATCAAATCCTGCTTTGGCTATTAGAATAACCATAATAGACAAGTTAGGGAAGTAAAGGCATTTATATTACCCATCTCTTTCTAATAGTACTAGTAATTTGTAACCTTCACAAATTACAAGACAATCCTCCAAGCATATCCTATCCAAGGTCTCTTCCAATCCTGTAGAGCCACATTCTTTTGGAAATGTGATATCAAGAACTTTGCTATTGGAAATGTGATATTAAGCACTTTGCTATACCAACCTTAGTGATTAATTTTTTTAATTGGTTATGTTTCCTCAATAGAAAGAAGAGGAGCTTTAAGAGAAATTCTATGGAATTGCTTCTCACTAGTTTTTGTAAGATCCCCTTCTGGACCAATCATGCATTCCATTAAGGTGACAATTGCTTTACGAATTGGATCAATAGGAGGGTCTGTCAATTGAGAAAACATCTTCTTTAAGTACTCAAATATTATTTTTAGTCTATTTGACATCATAGCTAAAGGTGTATCATTCCCCATGGAATCAAGAGATTTTGTTCCATATTTTTCCATAGGAAGCAACAACATTTCCAAAGCCTTAATTGTTTGTCTGAACAATTAAATTCATATTTAAACAAATAGCTCATAAATGCAAACATACATTCAAAAATACCTCATAGCATATTTACATACAAATCACTTACCCATAAGCCTTCATTAGTGACAACAAGCCATATATTCCCATGTTTTCCATTGTATCATCCAAACTATCAGCTTGTAAACCAATACAATCAAAAAGCTATGGAAAATTTATAGTTGACATCCAGGGTGACCAAGTCCTTCCATACAATACATGTGATCATTTAGTCAACATTTTATTTGCAATAAAATCCAAATGAGGAGTTTCAAAACTTAGTCCAAATATTAAGAAAAAAAAATGTTTTGTTTTGAATCTGAGTTATCAAAAAAGAGTGGTTGGATTTGAGAAGTTATATATGAACAACAACAACAAGACCATCTAGATCGATGAATTTTCCAAATACTTCTTCGGCCACCGAGTGAAACTATTTTCCTTCTCCTTCAAACGAACAGATCCATCTATTTTATCTTCATATGGAAGGGGGATGTTACTTGTGACATTAATGACATTTACATTTGCGTCTTCTGGACCAAGTGGCACTCCATGTATGATATAAATTGACTGAATTCGTCCAATGCCAGCAATAGCACTGTCGTATGGATCTAATATATTCACTTTGTCACCTACCTAGAGTAGGTCATGCCCTTCCGGAGTTAATAAACACTGTCAAAAACAAAAAAGTATACATAGATATTAGGAAAATAATAATTAAAATTAAATTGCAAAAACATACATAGATATTTAATTAATTGAATAATATGCACTCACTGAGTTAATATCTGAAATACCAGCAGAATTTGGCACCGATTGGGAATGTTCAGGTGCATCAATTTCGTCATATTTTAGAACTCTCGAGGTAACCATTTTTCCTTTAACATCTTATATGTGATTTCATTATGCACAAATAAAATATTACATTAAAACACAATAAGTTATAACATAGCAGAAAACAGTAAATATAATATTAAAACATTAAAATATTAATAACACTAAAATAGAAGCATATAGCTCTTGTAGATATCTACAAAAACATACCTTCACATGTTCATGGCCCCTTTTTGAGTCATTTAGCATTCTTTCACCACCCAAATTTACGTTTTCTTCCTGTGATTGACAGGAATTGCCAATAAAAGAAGGCTTCATGAGTGAAGGGAAATGGAACCAAAACATTAACATATTACAAATTCAAGTGAAGCACTGGTTTCAAGGGAATTATAATTTGCTTACCTCATCTAAATCAATGTTAAATTCCTTCTTTTTCCATGCAACAACAAGAGGTTTAATGGAGGAGGCTATGGTTGACATTGTCTTTGCCAAACCAGTTATAAATTGCATTGCATGATTATAATCCTTACTATGGTTTTCAACAGTAGATAAAGCTCCTATTTGTCTACTCTCGACGTCAATAGATGGAAAAGAACTTTCTATTGGATTTTCTGACATATAATTATGTTTGGAATTTTCCAAGTCTGCCATATAATGAGCCATTTCACTCACCACTGGTTCTCTTTTAGCTTCTTCAACCTACAAATAATTGTCAACGCACAACTAGTTGGATATTAAGAAAAATTAAAACACATAACACAATGTACAATATTCAACAAAAAAATTGTATACTTACAAATATTTGTTGTTTGGCTCGCAACCCACCCTGACCCAAAAAATATCGAGCCTTAACCTGCTCTCTTGCTTTCTTCGCTCTTATACTCTTTGAAAAATACTCTTTAGCACGCATACTTTCCTTCAAATCTTCCCATTGTTTGGGAGTCAAGCTAATATCCCTATATTTTCCATCCAAGTTTAATTTTCTGCATTTATGCCTGAAGTTATTAATCAAAATTCTCATTTTGCGCTTATAATATTTACTAGAAATCCTTCCACCAATAGTTTCAAAAACATTTTCCATTTGTTGGATCACTTGATCAACATTTCTTGGATCTTGATCTGTAAATTTGGATTTGGTAACATCCAAATGAGACCTTATTCTTGTGCCCAACTCTGTGGCCCACCTTGACGCATTTGGTCTAGTAGGCTCATCATCTTTTACCTCAATCAAGTAAGCCTTCTTCCCTTCTGATTTTCATTCTTTTGCTTCCCTTTCTGTGGACCTATAAAGGCTTTGAATAATTCTTTTTCTTTTGAATAAAGCTGATACATCTTTAAAACCAAGACTAAGTGATGGCAAATCACTCATACTCATGGCTAAAGAAGGTGTGGTAGTTACTAGCACCTTACTTGGAGAAGATGTAATTGGTGTGATTTCTGTGGCAAAAGACTGAATTGGTTGCTCCTTGTCCATGATAGGTGTGGTACTAGGTTTCACACAAATCTTCTCAGATGTGCCTTCAAATATTTTCTTTAACTGTAAATAAATTTCTTGCAACTCTGCTTCTTCAGAATGTGCCAATTTTTCGTGAACACCTTGGACATGATCATTTGAGATATCAGGAAGTTGATCATTAGTATTTTCAGCTTCATCTCCATGCATTGAATTACCACGACGTTTTCTTCTACGAGTTGGCAGGGATATGTCTTTGCTTGTTTTTTGTTTCTTCTCATTGTCTATGGGATCCAAGTTTCCCCTATAAAAGAAAAACTTATCAAATAATGGACTACATCATCAAATATATTATATAAAAATTTCATTAAATATGTATAGAATAAAAAGTGACGAAGAGTAACTACTTACTTATTCACCAAACCAAGAGATGAGAAATATTCTTCATTTTTTGTGATGTGTTCTTTACGAACATGTTCGTATTCTATCATATTTTCATTATTGCTAAGATCATTTTTATGTTTCAACCCCTTCTTCATAGTATTTATGTCCTACATTTCACATTTAAAGAAAAAATATTAGTGCATGGACAAATAAAAATTATAAAATTTATCTATTATATGATCATGCATTATGATCAATGAGAATGAATTAACCTTAAATTGATAGAAGGAAAACTTTAATCAGTATCAGCACCTTATCTAGAATTATGGATTCTATTTTTTTAATTGCAAAAAAATTGTAATATTTGCATAAATTTATCACATAATAAAAACATAGCATATTGCAATTGGGAATACAGATTGGTTGTCCTGGCCATTGTAACATTATTGAATCTATTATATGTGTACTAGTATCAGTACCGTACAACTTTGGTGAAGAGATCCTGAACCATATTAAGACTTTGAGCCCTTAGTAAATAGACTCCAGAGACTTACATTTAGTTTGAGGTTTGCAAGCTGAAAATCAAATATCCCCCAATCAAGAGATACACATCCCCCAATTTAACAACTAAAATAACATTAGAAGAATCTAGATTTTCCTCAGGAAAATAAAAAACAACTATAGAAGTTACAAAATAAATATTAAAGTTAGCATAACTTCATGTAGGCAATTTCATTCAAGGATCTAGTAATACTCTTTAAGATAAATTGAATCACTTCATGCTACAATAGAGTTACTGGAATGAAACAAAATTCACACAAAGTGAAAAATGAATGATAAATTTCACACAGAGTTTAATACAGCCATCTGGCTAATCCCATAGCCAAAACAATAAAATCCATTTGCATAGTGAAAATTTATGCGATAAAGTCAAGGTGATAAATCATCATCGTGATCATTTTCTTGGTCATCAAGATCACAATCCTAATCACTTGTGTATACATCTGCTTGATTTCCTTCATTGTCCTCGTACATTATATATATATATATATTTCTGAATTTTTCTACTTCTATTATTGATACAAAAAGTTACAGAGAGGCCCTAGCCTCAAAATAACACAATGTACAATATTCAACAAAAAAATTGTATACTTACAAATATTTGTTGTTTGGCTCGCAACCACCCCGACCCAAAAAATATCGAGCCTTAACCTGCTCTCTTGCTTTCTTCACTCTTATACTCTTTGAAAAATACTCTTCAGCACACATACTTTCCTTCAAATCTTCCCATTGTTTAGGAGTCAAGCTAATATCCCTATATTTTCCATCCAAGTTTAATTTTCTGCATTTATGCCTGAAGTTATTAATCAAAATTCTCATTTTGCGCTTATAATATTTACTAGAAATCCTTCCACCAATAGTTTCAAAAACATTTTCCATTTGTTGGATCACTTGATCAACATTTCTTGGATCTTGATCTGAAAATTTGGATTTGGTAACATCCAAATGAGACCTTATTCTTGTGCCCAACTCTGTGGCCCACCTTGACGCATTTGGTCTAGTAGGCTCATCATATTTTACCTCAATCAAGTAAGCCTTCTTCCCTTCTGATTTTCGTTCTTTTGCTTCCCTTTCTATGGACCTATAAAGGCTTTGAATAATTCTTTGTCTTTTGAATAAAGCTGATATATCTTTAAAACCAAGACTAAGTGATGGCAAATCACTCATACTCGTGGCTAAAGAAGGTGTGGTAGTTACTAGCACCTTACTTGGAGAAGATGTAATTGGTGTGATTTCTGTGGCAAAAGACTGAATTGGTTGCTCCTTGTCCATGATAGGTGTGGTACTGGATTTCACACAAATCTTCTCAGATGTGCCTTCAAATATTTTCTTTAACTGTAAATAAATTTCTTGCAACTCTGCTTCTTCAGAATGTGCCAATTTTTCGTGAACACCTTGGACATGATCATCTGATATATCAGGAAGTTGATCATTAGTATTGTGAGCTTCATCTCCATGCATTGAATTACCACGACGTTTTCTTCTACGAGTTGGCAGGGATATGTCTTTGCTTGTTTTTTGTTTCTTCTCATTGTCTATGGGATCCAAGTTTCCCCTATAAAAAAAAAACTTATCAAATAATGGACTACATCATCAAACATATTATATAAAAATTTCATTAAATATGCATAGAATAAAAAGTGACGAAGAGTAACTACTTACTTATTCACCAAACCAAGAGATGAGAAATATTCTTCATTTTTTGTGATGTGTTCTTTACGAACACGTTCGTATTCTATCATATTTTCATTATTGCTAAGATCATTTTTATGTTTCAACCCCTTCTTCATATTATTTATGTCCTACATTTCACATTTAAAGAAAAAATATTAGTGCATGGACAAATAAAAATTATAAAATTTATCTATTATATGATCATGCATTATGATCAATGAGAATGAATTAACCTTAAATTGATAGAAGGAACACTTTAACTTAATCGGTATCAACACCTTACAAAGAATTATGGATTCTATTTTTTAATTGCAAAAATTGTAATATTTGCATAAATTTATCACATAATAAAAACATAGCATATTGCGATTTCAAGGGATCCCACTTGTCACGGCCATTGTAACACCATCTTATCTATTATATGTGTATATATTATCGATGCTAGTACAACTTTGGTGAAGAGATCCTGAACCATATTAAGACTTTGAGCCCTTAGTAAATAGACTCCAGAGACTTACATTTAGTTTGAGGTTTGCAAGCTGAAAATCAAATATCCCCCAATCAAAAGATACACATCCCCCAATTTAACAACTAATATAACATTAGAAGAATCTAGATTTTCCTCAGGAAAATAAAAAACAACTATAGAAGTTACAAAATAAATATTAAAGTTAGCATAACTTCATGTAGGCAATTTCATTCAAGGATCTAGTAATCCTCTTTAAGATAAATTGAATCACTTCATGCTACAATAGAGTTACTGGAATGAAACAAAATTCACACAAAGTGAAAAATGAATGATAAATTTCACACAGAGTTTATTACAGCCATCTGGCTAATCCCATAGCCAAAACAATAAAATCCATTTTCATAGTGAAAATTTATGCCATAAAGTCAAGGTGATAAATCATCATCGTGATCATTTTCTTGGTCATCAAGATCACAATCCTAATCACTTTTGTATACATCTGCTTGATTTCCTTCATTGTCCTCGTACATTATATATATATATATATATTTCTGAATTTGTCTACTTCTATTATTGATACAAAAAGTTACAGAGAGGCCCTAGCCTCAAAATAACACAATGTACAATATTCAACAAAAAAATTGTATACTTACAAATATTTGTTGTTTGGCTCGCAACCCACCCCGACCCAAAAAATATCGAGCCTTAACCTGCTCTCTTGCTTTCTTCACTCTTATACTCTTTGAAAAATACTCTTCAGCATGCATACTTTCCTTCAAATCTTCCCATTGTTTGGGAGTCAAGCTAATATCCCTATATTTTCCATCCAAGTTTAATTTTCTGCATTTATGCCTGAAGTTATTAATCAAAATTCTCATTTTGCGCTTATAATATTTACTAGAAATCCTTCCACCAATAGTTTCAAAAACATTTTCCATTTGTTGGATCACTTGATCAACATTTCTTGGATCTTGATCTGCAAATTTGGATTTGGTAACATCCAAATGAGACCTTATTCTTGTGCCCAACTCTGTGGACCACCTTGACGCATTTGGTCTAGTAGGCTCATCATCTTTTACCTCAATCAAGTAAGCCTTCTTCCCTTCTGATTTTCATTCTTTTGCTTCCCTTTCTGTGGACCTATAAAGGCTTTGAATAATTCTTTGTCTTTTGAATAAAGCTGATACATCTTTAAAACCAAGACTAAGTGATGGCAAATCACTCATACTTGTGGCTAAAGAAGGTGTGGTAGTTACTAGCACCTTACTTGGAGAAGATGTAATTGGTGTGATTTCTGTGGCAAAAGACTGAATTGGTTGCTCCTTGTCCATGATAGGTGTGGTACTAGGTTTCACACAAATCTTCTCAGATGTGCCTTCAAATATTTTCTTTAACTGTAAATAAATTTCTTGCAACTCTGCTTCTTCAGAATGTGCCAATTTTTCGTGAACACCTTGGACATGATCATATGATATATCAGGAAGTTGATCATTAGTATTGTGAGCTTCATCTCCATGCATTGAATTACCACGACGTTTTCTTCTACGAGTTGGCAGGGATATGTCTTTGCTTGTTTTTTGTTTCTTCTCATTGTCTATGGGATCCAAGTTTCCCCTATAAAAAAAAAAACTTATCAAATAATGGACTACATCATCAAATATATTATATAAAAATTTCATTAAATATGCATAGAATAAAAAGTGACGAAGAGTAACTACTTACTTATTCACCAAACCAAGAGATGAGAAATATTCTTCATTTTTTGTGATGTGTTCTTTATGAACACGTTCGTATTCTATCATATTTTCATTATTGCTAAGATCATTTTTATGTTTCAACCCCTTCTTCATAGTATTTATGTCCTACATTTCACATTTAAAGAAAAAATATTAGTGCATGGACAAATAAAAATTATAAAATTTATCTATTATATGATCATGCATTATGATCAATGAGAATGAATTAACCTTAAATTGATAGAAGGAACACTTTAATCAGTATCAGCACCTTATCTAGAATTATGGATTCTATTTTTTTAATTGCAAAATTTTTTTTAACATTTGCATAAATTTATCACATAATAAAAACATATCATAATGTAATTAAGAATGCAGATTGGTTGTCCCAGCCATTGTAACATTATTGAATCTATTATATGTGCTAGTATCGATGCGGTACAACTTTGGTGAAGAGATCACGAAACCATATAAAGACTTTGAGCCCTTAGTAAATAGACTCCAAAGACTTACATTTAGTTTTGAGTTTGCGAAGTGAAAATCAAGAACCCCTAATCAAAAGATACACATCCCCCAATTTAACAACTAAAATAACATTAGAAGAATCTAGATTTTCCTCAGGAAAATAAAAAACAACTATAGAAGTTACAAAATAAATATTAAAGTTAGCATAACTTCATGTAGGCAATTTCCTTCAAGGATCTAGTAATCCTCTTTAAGATAAATTGAATCACGTCATGATACAATAGAGTTACTAGAATGAAACAAAATTCACACAAAGTGAAAAATGAATGATAAATTTCACACAGAGTTTAATACAGCCATCTGGCTAATCCCATAGCCAAAACAATAAAATCCATTTGCATAGTGAAAATTTATGCCATAAATTCAAGGTGATAAATCATCATCGTGATCATTTTATTGGTCATCAAGATCACAATCCTAATCACTTGTGTATACATCTGCTTGATTTCCTTCATTGTCCTCGTACATTATATATATATATATATATATATATATATATATATATATATTTCTGAATTTGTCTACTTCTATTATTGATACAAAAAGTTACAGAGAGGCCCTAGCCTCAAAATATCTTTCCCAGAGTTGCAGCATTCTTGCGATTACAAAACTGATGGTTTACCAGATAAAATTCAGAAACTAAAACTGCAGCACTAGTCCCAAACATACAAACAGAGAAGTGCCGCCCACGCAAGGGAAACTGGCTGATAGACATTGTAGCGAAAATCTGAGTTTGTAAACTGATTAAACAAAAACACGGAGAATGAAGCCCAATTGAGCAACTGTGAAACAAAAACCTGTGAGTGTAGACTTGTTCAAGAATCATGAGAATTGGAAGGTGGTTCTTTGACGATGTGGCAGCCATACTCGTAAGGGTCTTCTTCCTCCACCTGATGTTCTACTTTGCCAATGGAACAGCCATGCTTGGGGTCGTTTGGGCCAGCCTGGTGGCTCATGTCTTGAAATGTGCTGCAACAAGGCTCCTTGCGCTTCAGGCTGTTAGTGGGAGGAGTACTGTGCAAGGCTTCAGTGTTTTTCTCTAGACTGACACCCGGAGTCACGACGACCACACCTGAGGAGTCTTCTTGAAGCACAATAGTGACCGTGGCGATGAAGGTGGTATGGCTGAGAGCACAGGGAATGCAGAGCTGAGCCATGTGAGACTGAACAGGGGTGGAGAGTAGGGTGACTGGGATGTGGGGGGAGACCATTTCAAATTGGGACTGCCCAGACCCACAGCCACGACCACTCTTGGTGGCTGGATAGCGGCCAGAGAGATAATTTGAAGATTGGGAGGTCGAACCAGAGTTGGAAGAAGAAGGCTAATGAGAAACATGCCCTCGACTGGTGCCTCTTCTACATCTCATACGTTGGCACAACCTCGGCATGGTGTGACGAGCAGGCAGGGCAGTGCAAGTGTCAGATATGCGATGGCAGGGAAGGGCGGTGAAGGTAAGAGCTTCAGCCCGTAGGGGAACACAGTCAAGAAGAGCCAAGGCACCGACGGTAGGTGAATTGAACCTGAGTTTGTAGAATGGGATATGAGTGAAATGAATTCCAGGCATTAGTTCTATACAGCATGCCAGAGCACATCGCTTCCTAGTGCCAGTCTGAGAGCGGGGCTCTGCGACAGCGATGGAGTAACTCAAGCTCAAGGGTGGAGCAGAAATGAAGCTGGTGGGAGGTGCCATGGTCGAAATGCAAGCAGACTGATGTGGGAGAATGGGCTACATTAAGGAAACATTGAAGGATATGGCAGGGTAGTAAATGCATGACATCGCGCGAGTCTGGGAGGCGGTGGTATATGTCCACGCGCCAACCCACCATGCTAGCCCATGCGCCAATGTACAAAACAAGTTAATCACCCGCATCCGGGGTCCTCCTACATTATATTTTCCTAGCCATGAATTATGTTTTCTATCTCGGTCTCTTCATTGGGAATCAATGCTTCATCTTCAAATCCTCTATTGCCATCTTCAGATTCTTCCTCCAATGTTTCTTGTAAACTATTGCATTGCCCATCAACCATTATATCAACATATTCAATGAATTTCCTTTTTGAGCAGGGCTCTATTTGAATGACATATGACCATCCTGAGCTTGTCACATCACCAATTAAAAATTCCTGGTTAATTTGAATAGGGGAAACATATGGCTCATTGGTCTTCAGTAAAATTTGGTGTGTATTTTCATGTACAAATCCATACTCATCATGTTGTATTGCAGATGGCTTGATCCATTTGCATTTTAATAATATAGGACTAGTTTCACCATAATCAACTTGAATAATTTCTTGCATGAATCCAACATACAAGTTCTTTTCAGTGTTGTGATGAAATTCAACACTAACAATACAATCACAATTTGCCTTTCCTATGTCCCTTTCTTCCACTCTTAAATGAGTACCATAGGCCCACATCCCACTGAAAGAAGAAGCCCATATACTTGGAGGTTGTGAAAGATGAATTTCTTCCTTCGTTATATCTTGACTTTCTTGTCCTACATCATTAATTGCATCAACAATCCAATCATCAAATTTTGGAAAAGAAAGATCTCCAAGGTTCAAATCTTGAAGTGTACGCTTTCGAGATGGATGCATCCATTTTTGAATCTCTTCTTCGTATTTTCTGCATAGAATATGAAAATTAAGAGTGATAATAATTTAGCTATTAAATGAAATTAAATAAATAAATTATGATGTAAATAATATTTTACCTACGCCACATATCGAATGATGATGTGTTTTGAATAACATAGGCATGTATGGAAATTATTTCCTCATTTGATAGCTTGAAGCGACATCCATTTCCTTCTAATACTTCACCTGCAAATCTCTAATCATCATCATCATCCCATACATGCCGATTGACATTTCTAAAATCCTTCATATATTCTGTGCAAAACCCTATGGCCTCTTGCATTAAATATCCTTCACAAATGTTACCTTCTGGTTTTGCCTTATTACGAACAATTTTTTTCAAAAATTTCATGTATCGCTCTATAGGATACATCCATCTTGTTCTTATTGGGCCACAATTCTCTATTTCATGTTCTAGATGTATAAGAAGATGCATAGAAATATTGAATATTGCTGGTGGAAATTCTCGTTCCAATAAGCAGAGGACTTCAACAACCTCTCCCCTCAAATTATCAAAGTTTGAAGGATCTAGCACATGAAAACTCATTCTTTTTAAGATTAGGCCCAACCTTATAATTGCCAATATTGGTCCCTTTTCCAAACTTGATATGACTGCAATAGGTAAAATGTCCTCAATTATGACATGATAGTCATGGGTCTTGAGGCTTCTTAAGCTATTATTTTCGGTTTGGCTTCTAATATTACCACTTACATATCCAGTAGGAAATCGAGTCTGAGACATCAACTTTAAGAATTGTGCATGTTGATCCTTTGTCCACACATAAGGAGCAATATGTTTTCTATATTTTCCATTACCATATTTTCCAACCCAAATATTTCGACGAATCTTTAGTTCTTTAAGGTCTAGGCGTGATGACACTGTATCATATGCACCAAAAAGAGTTTCTATAATAGCAAAAGCTATGTTTTTCTCAGTATGCATAAATTCAACAGTATTCCTAATGGTTATATGCTTAAAGTATGGCAATTTATAGAATATGCACACTCTTTTTACACCACTATCGTAAAGTGGATCATTTTTACTACCACGAATGCCACCATTTTCAATCAATTGCATTCTTTTTTCTCCATTCTCAATCATGTAATCACTTGTTATTGCCAGTGGTGCTTCACAATTCTCTTCCTTACCATTGAAACGTGACTTTTGTCGATGATATGGATGCTCCATTTTGAGGTAAGCATGATGTCCACAATAAATACACTTGTGAAAACTACTTGGGTGCCTCACAAAACCCTTAAAGATGCAGGTTGGACATCCATGGTATCCATGAACATTGAGACCAGTCAAAGTGCCATATGCAAGAAGATCGTGTATTGTAAACAATAAAGAAGCTCTTAAAGTGAATTGAATTGAATTACCATCCCTTAAAATTTGAATTGCTTCAATTCCTTTCCACAATTCCACTAGCTCATCAAATAATGGTTCTAAATAAACATCAATTGTATCTGAAGTCACACTTTTTTTTCCCCTGTAAGATCAATGACAACATCAAGAAAAATGGCTTGGTTGCTAACCATGGAGGTAAGTTATAATTTATTAAAAACACTGGCCAAGTTGACCATTTAGTGCTTTGATCTAAGAAAGGGTTCACCCCATCTAGAGCTAAACCCAGTCTTATATTGTGAGGATCTTGGGAAAAATCAGGGGATTTATTGTCAAATTCCTTCCAAATCTTAGAATCAACCGAAAATCCTTGTTTACCATCGGTGCTCTTATTTTGGGCATGCCATTGCATTAGCTCGGCAATGTCTCGACATTTGTACATTTGAAGCAACCGTGGGATTAGTGGAAAGTGGCGAAGAACCCTTCTCAGAGCTGAATTTGATTTCAACCCTGGTCTATACCTCCCTTCTTTACATTTTGGACATTCAGTCTCACTTGCAAGATTTTTTCGAAATAATACACAACCATTCACACATGTGTGGATGTTTTCATACCCTAAGCCTAGCTTAGTGATTTGCAGTTTACATGCTCTTCTTTTTGTTGGCAGTGTGGAGTCGGGTGGTAACAATCATTTTAAAAATGCCAATAACTCATCAAAACTCTCATTTGTCCAACCATGCACCACTTGCAAGTTAAGAATTAAAAGGATTGTTCTTAAATGACTTAAATTGCAAGTACCATACATAGGTTTTAAAGCATCCTCCATCAACTTCTGCCATTCATCCTTGAAACCCTCATTCAGCATTCTATCAACTTCAATCCCTTCATCAAAGTTTCCTACCTTTTCATTTGTGTTTGTTGCCTCTTCATATATGTCTAGTGCCTCTACATCTCTCATGCTATGCAATTCTATCCTATCTAAATAACAATTTTGAGGGAAAGGGCTTATACTGCTATGCCCATATTTTAGCATATGTTGAAAAATCACACTTATTTTTCTCATTTTCCCACCACGACGATCATTACATGGACATGCATATTTAAGAAAGATTTTCTCATCAGCTATTCTCTCATCATGTGCATGGTATTCATCCATTGTCAAAATTGGGCGTTGACTCATCTTCAATTTTCTGCATTCAAAGATGAAACTAATATGTTAACTCTTTACTTTCAACTCTTTTCAGAACTTTATTTGTAAAAGAGAAGTTTTAGCTCCTATTTGAGCACAAATTTCAATTGTGCAAACCTTTTAGAAACAACATATAGAAAGAGAAGAATAAACATTTTTTACCAGTGTGAATACACCCATACACAACAATCACATAGTTAAACAACAAAAGGAGGTCATATTTGAGAGAAAGCTTTTGGGTCAGCACTTGTTTGAGGAGATATTTTTGTTGTATTTACACCTTTCGAATGCAGATCTATCAACATGAAAAAAAAATATTTTGGTAAATATATTAGAATTCTTAAGGGCACAACCCTTGCGGATATTTTGAAACATTCATTACATCAGCAGTGAGGAGAAGAACACAACAATGGGAGTTGCCTTAGCAGCAAATAGGATGCATCACTCAAACAAAGGGAAGGCACTTGGCAATGATGAAGTCACAGTTACCGGTAGTGAACTCTCTCCTTTAAAGTCTATTTCTGACATGTTCCTAGTGCTCATTCCTATAAAATGAGGGCACTGCAATTGAGGGAGTCACTTACCTATTCATGGCAGCATGACGAGTTACAAATTATCACCTTTTTGGCACTTGAAGGGAATACATTTTGTTTTTGGCCACTTGCATGGAGGGCACATTAATGAAGGATTTACACCGCATTCTCTCCTTATTCCTAGCATGCAAGAGGGTACACTATTTGGAGATTTACATTACTTTTCTAAGCTTGAAGAAGTTCACCCTAGTAGAAAATATGCCTTTGGAGTCATATTTGTTATTCATATCTTCATCTATAATTATGTGACTGATCTTTGATACTCATTCAAGACCTTCACAAGTTGTAATAATATTACCTAGGATAAAATGTCTCTTAATACACTCCAGTTGATCAATAAAAATGGTTCAGGCTGTCATATTCTTGATTATAAGACACATTACAAAGTGTGATAGGCCAACAATTTCTCACTATGTTTATCTTGTTGTCTATCTTGAAACTAGTGTAGTTTATCTTTTTGATGAAGTGAGACACCTTGTATGTGTCTCAAACAATTGATTTGTCACAATATACTCAAAATTATCCCACATTTCCTTCAAAATATGTGTGAATATTTAGTAGGGAAATTTTCCTCCAATTACCATTATGGAAGAATCATATATGACCAAACAATCATATTATGTAAATGCAAAGACAATCCAAAACCTTCCTCTCAAAGAAGCAACACAGTTTTGTTGAGGATACAAGGTAGATGAGATTGGAAAGCATCCAATATTGTCAAATCCATGTTTTTCTGAAAATAATTTGATGACCAAGAAGCCACAAAAATAATGTTAATGCTAGTTGGCCCACAACAGCTTGGACTAGAGTTGTAACATCTAGAGATGAGTCATAGACACATTTAGCAAATTTAGGTATAGCTCAAGACAATGTAAGACTAGACAGAGCTTTTTTGTTATAGAGAACACTCATGTATCTCAACTAGACATTTTGAAGTGGATTGATGAACAACGTGTAACAAAGATGGATTTGATGTTTTGCTTGTTTTAGCCATGGCCATCAAGCTTGTTAGCACATGACAAAGAAGCTCTATCTAGATTTTCAAGAATATTCACATGTTCTGACTGCTCTTCTACCACTAAATTTACCTCCAGCATCATTGCACAAGAAATTAATGTCCAATGTGCTAGCAGTTTCTATTCTTACAAAGATGAATGGTCATAGTTGAACTATTTCTAATTTGAATGAAATTAAAACATAAACATAAGATAATATAATCATTATATATCATTTGGAGAATTGAACTTGTCGTAAGTAAAATTTTCTTCCAAGACCTCATGAGCATGCTAGAATATACCTCAATCATTGCCAACTTCTTTGCAAATCCCAGATTGGAAAAAATGTTCGATGTGACTAAGGATAGGTATAAATTACAATTTATGATTCTCTTCTAGTGTTAAATGTGATTATTAGATGAGGAAACTTATTCTAGTAGTTACAGGGGCTTTGGGCATGTCATATAACTTCAATGGAGTTATGATTATAGCACAAGACTTGATACAGATCACTAAACACTAGCCATCTTGATGCGTAAGATATTAGGAGAGAATGAGAGCTCTATTCTGCTTTTACCAATGTTTGCTTAACACATTAGAGGAAGATATATTTTTGAGGAGGAACTAAAGGAACACTATGATATAAAGAGAATTACTTTCTCAAGCAAGATCTCAAGAACTTGTGAAGTAACATCTTGTATTTAGACAATTAGAAAAAATAATTGCTGACAGACTAGAGGCAGGAAACTTAGAGTTAATACAATCAATGCCCAGATTTAAGCTTCAGTTTCCACCACACTTCTAACCACAAAGGACCAATGAGGATATCACTGTAAATAACTTAAGAGTAGATCCCTGTTATGATAATATAGGTTTGTCTAGGGAAAAACAATGAGAACAAGACAACTGACAAATCATACAACAGGAAAGGAAAACCTTAAAGTAACTGACCTATTTCATGCAATATATTTAATATGCTACCAGAAGTTCGGGGAATAAGCACTAGTATCCACTTCCAAGGTAAAATAAAAATAGTTGCATCATTATAAAGGTCTCTTGTGGGATCTTGCAGTTGTCTGTACAGTAGTAACATATCTGATCTATTAATATTCAATATTCTAGAGTTTTTTTGATAAATATTGACTACAGTAACTGTAGATACTCAACTGAGACCAATGCATATCATGACATGACATCATCTTTATGCATTTGAGAAGAGTTGTTTACTCTGCCAATGGTAGCCTAAGTGTTGGTTTATAGGCCAAAAGTTCGGGAACTCTCTGTTGCACCTACAGTTTGCTATGAGAGCATGCTCAACCACTAATGAAGTAAAACTAAGTGAAACATCAATGATTTTGTAGGTCATTATTTCAAAGTTTAGTATTGAAGCTTGTGACAACTGGAAAAAGGTGGCAAGGTTAGGATCATAAAACATAGGAAACAAAAATTATTGAATCACGAACAAAAAAATGTTAAAATCCCATATGTTTGAGGTAAATTAGAAAACCCAGAGAAACAACTAAGAATGAAGGCTTCATTTACTACTAGTGGACAACGGTAGCCACCAATCATCACAATCCAAAATTCCACTGGGCCATTGCACTTGCAAACACTATCAAACAAGAAGGTGTGCTACAATGGAAACGTGGCCACTCAAGCTTGGAAAGTTGACTAGTTAAGACAAACTGCACAAGTGCCCAACTTCCCATAATATGATGAGGAAAAGTAATGTAAACAAAAAATACAACAGATCAGCCACAATGTATTTGACACCATGGTTCCATGACAATGTCTGATGTGCCCATATTGTGGGATTTATATGGTGGCTTATGATAATTTAGTGAAACCTTAGCCACATCATATAGTTTCCATGACAGTGTATGATGTGCCCAAATTGTGGGATTTATATGGTGTCTTATGATAGTTTCATCAAACCTTAGCCCAATTGTTGAGGCAAGTGCTAACTATTATCCAAAGGCCCATGCAAAATAACCATATGAGAACCTGGCAATGTTGGAAGCCTAGCCTTCTTCAACTTTGAAGTCATTATGGAAAAGAAAGTACTGAATGTAGAAGTGGTTTAAATGAACAGTTGAAATTTAGATATTACTAGAAAGGCACAATAGAGGATGTTGCAAATTGGCCTTTGCAAAGTCTCCTCACAAAACAAGCTAGAGGGAGGAATCTCTTTTCATAGAGATGGCTTTTGTTAAAGAAGCAACGGAAAACTGTGATGTTTAATTCTACAATCATGAAGAACTATTTGTGAACAGTGAATGAGTTTGCACCAATGTTGTCAGAATTTAGACTCTATAGTAGCGAAATGGAACTCAGTGTGATACATTGTTTTCAATTGAACCATTCAGTGTACATTGTTGATATAAGGCAATATGAAGATAGTGCCAAGTCATAAACAATACATTTCTTAGATCGAAATTAGCATATACAGTGAGCGAATAAGGGCAATAGAAACTTGTTTGGAGACTTATAAATAAGTGAAAAATATCAGTTCTGAAGGCAGAAGTGGAACAACGTTGACCCCTTGAATTATGAGCTTAATGTCTGGAGTACAACCAACTCTTCCTCATTGTACAAACTTAGTAGCATTTATGGCTCCCTTTTTCTCCTAAATGACACCCTCTGCACACATGTAATTAAGGCATCTCCATAACCCACGCACAGAGATTGTGATAGCAGCCAAAAGAGGTTAAATCAACCCACAATAATGCTACATCCAGTAAGGAAATTTTTCTAGCAACTTGTCCTTCAACACAATGTCACTCTCAGGAGGTACGAACTTCAGTAAATGAGAAAAATATCAATCCTTCCTTCCAAAAACAGACCCACAAGACAAAGACCATATTCAAGCTCGCTTGTGACTGGCTATTATACTTCCTTTGTTACAGAATTCGGCCAACTAAGTGTAAGAGTGAATACGGCCCTCTTGAGTGGCGAACTCGACTCCTTGGAAAAACTGAACTTGACCCACGGAACAGAGGATTTCAACCTCTTTCATAATACTAAACTTTTTCTTCCTTGAGATGAACTTGACCAACAATGAATAGGATGAACTCAACCCTAAATGCAATGTTCACTTCCTTTCTAAGAATTATTGAGAGGTTGGAGACTTAGAGGTTGATGTCAACAATCCCATCTACATTGATCCACACTTGATGCTAATGCCCAAAGATAGCCTTGCCAGCAACAAGGAAGCTCTTTGTACATAGAACTGTCAAATCAAGCACAAACTAGCATATATGGTTATTGATAATGGAAACCAAAATAACCTTCTCTTGCTTCAATTGGAAAAGGAACTCCAGTTGCCAAACTCAAATCATCCTAACTCACATTAGCTTGGATGGGTCAACGATGCACATTAGCTTGTGCTAATCACTTGAAAATAGATGAGATTGTTGCTAGAAGATGGCAAGATTTTTCCCAATATCTTATTGTTCTTACAAACAAAGATGAGAAGACTTACGAAAATAAGATGATGATAACAAGTGTGACTAATTGCGTAAAGCAGGGGCTTCTAGGTTCAACCTTAGGCATGTACCCTCTTTCAATCCTAATATTACTTGGAATTATTTATATTATGCATGTCAAATGTTGGGTGATTATGTTGCTGGTATTGTCCTTCATTACAGTTATGATCATTAATTCTAACTCAAGATTGGAATTGGTAGTGGTACTAATATTCGTGCAAGGTCAGTAGCCCTTTGGGCCCTATTAAAATTTGTTATGGTTAAAGGTGTTCAAAATCTTCAGGTTGCTGGAGACTCAAAAGTGGTAATGAGAGTTTTAAAGGTTCTCTGCCATTAGATAGTACAGTTCTCTCTCACTTGCAACACTAAGTTAAGGAACTCTAGGAAGCTTTTCATTCGGTTTCTATTCAGCATGTTCACAGAGAATAAAATTCTCAGGAAGATCATCTTTCAAAGGATCCAATTGCAATCAGAAAAGGGATTATGCATGGCAAATCAAAGGGAGGGTTTTGGTTTCTACTTTCACAGAAATACTGTTTTAAAATTATTTTACAGGCAGTTTTAAGATATTATTTTGGGTTGTCTGCAATGTTAGCACTATAGGTTTTAATGTCATTTTGATGTTCAATGTTTATTAGAAGGATGTTTTGCAGAATCTGGTGATAATTAGGAAGTTGTCGAAAGGAGCTCTTATGCGTAGGCACAGTCAATGTATACTTTAATTTCTACTTGAAATAATAGATGCCAAATATACATTGGTTTTCTTGGAAGAAAAAAGACATTGAAATGAGGAAAATTTTATGTGGAAGAAGATAAAGAAATTCTTTGTTGGTTTCCATTTTCAAACATCTCTTTTTTCATTTACAAACCTGGCTCCTTTCGCCATGGTTCTTTCAATGACTATAAAGACATAATTTTATAGGCATACTCTTTTTATTTGAGTATGGGTGGCTAAATGTGGGGAATGGGTGCTACCACCTAAAACTCTATCCTATAGAAAAAAAATCTATCCTATAGTGGCAACTTGTAATGGGTAGCTGAATGTGGGGAATGGGTGCTACCACCTAAAAAAAAGAGATCTACAGAACTATTAACTTGATGTTTTATTTCTTATTTCTCAGACACATCATTTCATTCAGACAAATCATTCCATTAGTTATTTCATTAGTCTACAGGTCTTACCACTTATTCTATATTTTTCTTTGGATGTGAGCCCGGACACTGGATAGGATGAGATAAATATGGATGATCCCATCAAAGGAATACTAGCCAGCAACATTAATAACTATTTCTCGATTATACTCCTCAGTTGGAAAAGACCTATTAAAGTCAAATTTTTATCTGATCTCGCTCACGTTGAACCAACTAGAGAGGTTTCAAATGGGAAGGCTTAACCTATGAATGACGGGAAAGCTCAACCATAATTTGGGGCAGATTTAATTGAAAAATATGGTGACAATATTTCCTGATTGAACTCATTAAAAGCATCACGGGTGGAAAGTTTTATTTCTTCAATTATAGACATAGAAACACGTTTTAGCTGAGATAGCTGTATAAAAATATAGTGTAACACTAGTTGCAATGCATGTGCAAAGAACGAACAACACCCATACTGATGTCTCTTGAATCCATCACACCCACGCATATTGTCTTGAGAAGGTAGCAATATTTACAACTGGAAATGAGATAAGGACTATAGAATGCTGGACTAAGAGGGTTTTTGATTTCTTTCACTAGGCCACCGCATCCCAATACACTTTGAGGGAAAACTTCCACTTGAAACTTGGTGCTATCACTGAGGTAGCAAAGAATGGAAGATAAATTCCAGGTTGGGAAAGAAGATGCATAGATTTCTAAGCCTCGTGACCAAACATGTCTTCTGCACCTGGAAATGCTGGAAATTATAGTGATTCATTTCCTTTAATGATGGGACTACTTAAGCCGGACTGCTCGTTGGAGGAAGCGATTCGGTTGAATCCATTGATTAGCTAGTGAGTATCGTAAAACCAACAACATCAAAAACAGAAACCCTAAAACCAACAACATCATAGAACAAACCAAAAAAATCCATAATCCTTACCCAAAAAAATTGTATGAATCGACAATATCTTAAAACAATTAGAGCAAATACAAAGCCAAGAAATAGAAAAATATAAAATCCGACTAACCTGTGACTCTAGGTATGCAAACTTCAATTGTGAATTTGTTGTTGCCTACCTTTTCAAAAGCCTCGAAGTTCTGTCTAATGTGTTTTTATCCATGATAAAACTTGTAATTATATAGAAATTCGCAGCCCTAAAAAACCCTCTCACCAACAACAAAAATCCTCCCACCAAGAGAAAAAATTTGGCGCCAAATAACCAGCACGTCCAATTTTCATCCAGTCTTTATCTAAATTTTAGAACCAACTACAACAATTTGGCGCCAAAGACCCAGAACCTCATCTTCTTGAACTAGTCCGGGTAAGAACAGCCAATTTTCCTTTGTTATTGGACTTTCATAACGGTGAAATCAACTATGCCCTCTCCCAGACATTGAATTTTGACAGACTTCGAATGTGGCATGCCCTCAAAACCTCGTCTTTCCCCGACTTCGACTTTTGACAAACTTCAGCATGCCCTCAAAACCTCGTCTTCCTGAACCAGTCGAACAACGAGTTTTCTTGGGCTTTCAAAGTCGGATTTCATATCAGTATTTTTTATGAAATCAACGCATGACAATGCCAATTTTCGACTTACTTCGACTTACTTTCAAAACCCCGTCTTCCTGAACTAGTTGAAAAACGAGTTTTCAAAGTCTGTTTTCAAAGTCATTATTTTTTATGAAATCAACCCATGAATTACTTCGATTTACTTCCACTTTTCGAATGTGGCATTCCTACTTCCACTTTTCGAATGCATCATGCCAATGTTCGACTTACTTTCAAAGCCCCGTCTTCATGAACCAATCAAACAACGCTTCATGAACCAGTCAAACAACGAGTCAAAACCCCGTCTTCATGAACCAATCGAATGGCAAGTCAAAACCTCGTCTTCATGAACCAGTCGGTTTTCACTATCTTTATGAACCAGTCAAGCAGCGAGTGAAAACCCGTCTTCATGAACCAGTCGAACAGCGAGTGAAAACCTGTCTTCATGAACCAGTCGGATTTCAAAGTCGGTATGTTTTATAAAATCAACGTAGGAATGCCATTTTTACGAAGGTTCAAACAATTTTTTTTAAATAATAAAAACTTGCTTCCATTTTTACAAAGGTTCAAACAATTTTTTTTAAATAATAAAAATATTAATATTAATATTAATATTTATTATTTTAATTATTAATTAAATATAAAATCACACTATATTTAAAATTTAATTTTATATAATATAATTAAAACAAATAAAATATAAATATTGATATTAATATTTTAATAAATTCAATAAAATATAAATATTGATATTTATTATTTTAATAAATTAATAAAGGTTCGTATCAAATAATATATATATGTTAAATTGGTGTCACATAATATATGTATGTTTTTTTTTCTTTTCTGAATTGGACTAATTCTATTAAGTGAAAATATGGTACATGAGAAAGTACATTCAAGAGAGACAAAAAACACGGCCAACCGGAAATGATAAAATATCAACTTCGGTCCCCGGATAGAGAGATGAGACAAACGAGGAGCAACAATAAGAAACTAAAAATAGGAAGGAACCGACTTCTACCCAGAATTGGTAGAGTTTTCTACACGAAATTTCTTCCCTTTCTTTTTGTTGACTTTAACCCAGCCATCCTGGTGAGTTTGTGCTGGGACAATTTGAAGACTGGAGTTCTCCAAGAGAGGGGCCTCCTTATCTGAATCGGAGGAGGCGGACTCATGACTATGCTTCTGAGTGACTGTAGTATCAGGGGGATGCTTGGGAGCTTCCGTGGACAATTTCTGAGTCTGAGGAGCAAGGTCTGAATCTGCCTCACTCCCATCATCATCAGAGCTCGAGGAAGTATAATTTGCAGTAGGCGGCAGGGTACAGGGAGTCCATTTTTTGGATTTGGACTTTGTATAATCTCCTTTAGTCTTTGTTTCTGCAAGAGTGGGGCATGAGTTCTGAAGATGCCCTGTATGGTTGCAGTGGCGGCAACGGAATGCAGTGTTCTCATAGTCTAAGTACTGAGTCCAAACAAGATCACCAACCTTGAGGATAATTTGTTCGGGTAAGCCTTTGCTGATGTCAACCTCCACGCACATTCTGGCATATGTGTAGAGGCCCTAAAGTGGCCTTTCATAATCTACATCGAGAAAGCGTCCCAAGGTATCGCCCATGCGCCTGAACACTGCCAGCTGCCATAGATGGACATGAAGGTTGGGCAGCCTGACCCAAACAGGGGTCCTAGTGACGGTAGCTGTTGCAGGGTCGAAATCTGGGAACCATGGGGTTAAGAAGAGCCCAGCATTTCCAAAAAACCAGGGACCTTTCTGTAAGGCTTGTTCATAATGCTTTGCATGATCGAACAATACTATGAAGAACCCTCGCGAGCAGCAGCTAACGAGGCACTTGCTGGTCTAGTTATCGTAGATCCAATCAAAGAGTTCCTTGGTTCGCGGCCAAAGCCCATTGAATCTGCAAACGATGGCTCTCTCTGCATATTTTTGAAGATATTCTGCGACAGATGGTAGAGAGACCTCAACAGAAGGTGCTTCATCCAGCTTGTCAACCAGAAAAGGCTGGGGTTTGGGGGTAGCAGAGGTTTTGGGGTTCTGAGAGTGAACAGCTTCTTTATAGGAGAAGTTAGGGGCTGAAGAAGACTGTCCGGCAGCACCACCTCTCAAACGAAGGGTAAGTACAATGGAATCATTTATGTTAATGTTATAAGCAGAAAGGGGAAGAAGATCCTCAAGATGTTTACCTTGGAAAAGAAGTCTCTGGTGAATCGAGGGAATTCCAGTCCGTTGTTCCAGGTTAAGGTTAAGCTTCTGAATCAGATCTGAAGAAGAAACCCAAAGCAAAATAGTTTTTCCAGAGAGTAACTGGAGTTGGATTTGAAAAGAGGCAGGGTTCTTTTTAGAGGCAGGATCTGCGCGGCAACGAAGGGCGTCCCTGCTTTTGCCTGCGACTACAAGCCTCTGCTGAGAAAGGCCGTGAGGGCGGGAAACGCCTGTAGACCAACTCCAGAGCCCAAAAATGTAGCCTCGGGGATTTGCGGCCAGAGTCCCATTCAAAGCTGCGGTTGAAAATTTTGCTGCAGGGCTCGTATTCGTCAAACTCGCCGAGTTGAAGACAGCCCCAAAGAGGCAAGGCTCAGGTGACCCGAGCTGGACTCTAAAGTGCTCTGCCCTCAAGTTTATCCCCTGCATCTAGAAAAAAACCTTGAAACAACTTCTGCGAGAGCCCTGGCGCGATAGCACTGGAGGGCGGCAGAGGGTGGTTGAGCTGGAGCCCGACCAAGACTCGATGAAACCTTAACAGCTGCATAGACACTGAACGAAGCCCTATAATCGATCAATGTCTTCTCTCGGCTGAGGTGACGACAGTCATGGTGATGCCGAAGGGACGGATCCTCATTCCCGGCGTAGATTGCAACGTCCCTTCGTGCTAGATCGAGGGAGAAAGCGGCTAGTGGAGGCCTGGCATTTACCGAATGTGAGGTTGGTAAGTTCGTAAACCTCTGTATGCAGAGATTACCAGAGCTTTTCGGCGGCTCTACCACCTCGGCGAACAGGAAAGCAGAAGAAAACAGTCTAAGGTTCATCTTGCTTTCCTTCAGATACAACTTTAGGATCTATGTTGGGAAAATAAGGGTCCATAATATATGTATGTTAAACATATTATAAATAAATTATATATGTGTGAGGCTTGAGTAGGCTTAATGGTTAAGAGTATGTGTTTCCTCCTAAGAGGTCAAAGGATCAAAACCAGAGGGGGTAGAGTATGTATGTCTTCGTAGACTTAGCAGTCAAATCGCTACGCGGAGGTGGGTCCTTTGTCCCACAAACAAGGGGGTCTCATACACCAATTTGGTGTTTGGCTTGGTCGACGTGACCTTAAAATTAGATTATTATTATTAGTAGTATAACAAAGGTTCATACACTCTCCAATGAGAGTGAGGTTTGAGAAACACGTGAAAGGCATCTCGCATGAGTAAATACAAGTGGAGCGAGGATGAGGGAGTGTCACACCCTCGAGTTAGTGTTGCGACGACTGAGTGGTGGGGGGCGCGACAGGCACCCAACTCAAGTACAATGTGCGACAACGATGTGCAATATTGGGCATGCCATATTGGCGAATGCCCACCTTGGGCGCGTCATGTAGCGGTGGGCAGAGTCGTGCATTTTGGCAGACGTGATGAGCGGCAATGTCAAACGGGTGTGTGCCCCATAGCGGGCAGACGATTCAAGGGCTTTAGGCGAATTCTTGTTGGTGAGCACGTTCAGTGTTTCGGGAGCATTGTGTAGTGATTGGGCGAGCTAGGCAGGACAAGGTGTGGGTAGCCAATTAGTCGTCGGGGCGGATCAGGAACTCATGGTGGCAAGGGGAATCATGGGTATATTGATCGCTCTGAGGTAAATAAGGGGTAGGGTATCCAGCATTAATGTTTCTTGGAGAATTTTCATCCAGTCCTTATCAAAAACCTAATGGAAAGAGTGTTGGACACAACTAAGAGAATTTTAACACTGCAGATGGATTCAAAGAATCTTGTAGTGAAATGTAACACTTCGATATCAAAATTGCAATTTTCCATTTATGGCGTGACACAATTAAAAATTATTGACATAAATGACTAATTCATATACTTATTACTATTCATATTTTTATTCTTGGACTATAATAGCGATTTACATTAATCATTATTAATTTTGTCACTTATTATCTAGTCATTTAAGTTAGTCGCTTTTAGTTTAGTTACTTATTATCTAGTCATATATTTTATCCTTAGACTAAATTAGTCATTTAAGTTAGTCGTTTTTAGTTTATTCACTTATTATATAGTCGTATATTTTATTCCTAGACTAAATTAGTCATTTAAGTTAGTCATTTTTAGTTCGGTTATTTAAAATTGCTCAAATTTAGTAGTAATTCACTTGAAATAATAGCGGTGACTAGCTTTTTTAGTCACCTGGTCATTAATTTCATCATTTTTTACTAGTGTAATAATAACTTCTTGAACCCTAATTATATCTAAAATATAATAATAAAATATATTATAATTATTAACAAATTAAAATAAATTAAATATAATATAATAATAAAATGATTTAATAAATTATTTCATTTATATATTTCTCCTCTCTAAGTCAAACTAGTTGTTATTCCTTAACAACTAGTTGAATCTTTTCTCCATCTTTTTTAACCTGTCCCTTTGATCTCATTTCTCATCTTGCCCTGAAGATAAACCACACTGGCCGGTTCGAAACATCTCAACAATACATAATCATATGTAATTATAACTGAAAGTAGTTTTTTACAAATAAATGAGAATTAATTAAGAAAAATATAATATTTAAATTATTATATTTAACTAATTAAATTTGAATTACAATAAAAAAATTAAGAAAATAAAATATATTGATGATGATGATGATGGTTAACGTCCACTCAGACCAATCTTTGGTCTATTAGACCTAAAGAAAAAAGTTATTTAGTTTGATTTAAGATTTTATTCCTATGCTCAAAAAGCTTGGAGAAAAGCCTCCTGAGCTCACTATAATTTTGACATCTTAAAATGGAAAGAAGGATTAATTTAGTTTAATTTAAATAATAAGTGTAAAATCATAAAATAATAGATTATGGTCCCATTAATAATAATAATATTAAAGAGCGAAAAGTTAATTATTTGCATTAAAATATTAAAATAATGAAATAATAGATTTTGGTTATAATGAATGTATTGAATGGTATTAAAAATAAATTCAAATTCAAATATAGGATTAAAGAAGTGTATGATAAATTTAAATTAGAACTAGATTAAGGGAAGAGTAAAATAAAGAAGTTTTAAGGAAATTAATTAATAATTTAAATTCAAAATTATATATATATATATATATATATATATATATATATATAATTTTTTGGGGATTAGGTCAATTTTTGGTAGTTGGGGATTGTTAGGGTGGATTAGGTAAATTTGATTGGTCAAGTCATTGGTGGTTTTAGGCTCTAGGTTTATGGGAACTCATGGTTTTTCCCATGATATTTATCATTCATGTAGCCTATTTATAATCCAAAAAATTGTATGTTAAGTTGTTTAACTAGTGAGATCAAGCAGTAGTATCTTTAGACAAAACAACTTCTCTCTTGATGCTTTGTGATCCAAACAAAAACAAGAAAATGAGAATTAGTGCTATCATCATGTGAAATAACATCACATTTTCTCCAATAATGTCAAACAATGTGAGGCCAATGACGTCAGCAACCCTCACAATTGCTTTGCAAACATTAGACACATCTTTTCATTTATGTTCTGTGTTGAAACTTGAAAGGTCTAAATATGTTTCCCAAATGAATTTTCCTAAATATGTGTATCTAGGTAAGCTTCTGAACGAGTTTTCAGAAATATGTGTATTCTGAATGTTTGTATGTTCTTATAATGAAACTCACAATAGACTCGCAGCAAGTTAATTTTCTTCCACATTGCCATCCACTGCTCTTCTCTTGTCAACATTTTTGTTACACTAGTGCATGTATTTAATTTTCTTCCACATTCCATCCACTGCTCTTCTCTTCTCAACATTTTTGTTACACTATTGCATGCATTCAAATATTGCTGCATCTATCTCTCGTCCAGAATTAGTGCATACTCTGCAATTACATCCACCTCTGCATCCGAAGGAAATTTGTGGAGTTGAACGTAGTGCTCCATTTCATGCCCCAATTCTATTCATGGAATAGAAATTTTATGTCAAATCACTGTCAGGTATAGGGGTTGTGTGCTTGATGTCTGGTTTGTGGGAAACCAAACATCAAGAACACAACCCCTATACCCAATAGTGGTTTGACATAAAAGTGCTATTCCACGAATAGAACTGGGGCATGAAATGGAACACTACGTTCAACTCAACTCCAAATGCATGTGAAATGTCAGGTCTTGTAGATATCATCACATACAATAAGTTGCCTACCGAATTTTCATATGGTACACGAGACATATACTTCTTTTCTTCATTATTTCTAGGACTTAAATCCAAAGAAAGCTTAAAATGGGAAGCTATTGGAACATTAACATATTTCACATTGTTCATACCAAAATTTTAAAGTATTATTTTCTCCACATACTTCTATTGTGATAACCAAATCTTACCATTCTTCCTATCTCTATGTATCTCCATGCCCAAGATATGTTTTTCCACGCCAAGATCCTTCATATCAAATGTTCTAGAGAGCTGAGCCTTTAACCTGTTGATTTCTTCCATGCTTTTACTTGCAATAAGCATATCATAAACATACAACACCAAGATAATGAATATTCCATGAAACTTTTGAAGTATACACACTAATCATACTCACTTCTGATAAAATTCTGGCTCACCATGAAGGAGTCAAACTTCTTGTACCATTGACTGGGAAACTGCCTCAAGCAATACAATGATTTCCTGAGCTTGCAAACTAATCTCTTGTTGCGAATTTGTACAAAACCTTCAGGCTGATCCATATATATCTATTCATCCAAATCACTATGAAGAAAGGTGGTTTTAACATCTAACTGCTCTAACTCAAGATTAAGTAATGCAGTTAGTGCTAACACAGTACGAATAGAAACAAGTTTAACGACTGGTGAAATTTTTTCATGAAAATCGATAACTTCAACCTGAGAATATCATTTTTCAACCAACCTTGCCTTATACCTATCAATACTTCCATCAAATTTTCTCTTCAACTTGAAAACCCATTTGCACCCAACAACACTTCTCCCTTTAGGAAGTTATACAAGATCCCAGGTATTGTTCTTGGCTAAAGAATCCATTTCTTCTTCCATATCTTTTTTCCATTTATTGCTATCTGCATCATCTATTGCTTCCTGATAACAAGAAGGTTCCCCATCTTCAGTAATCAACGCAAAATATGAAGTAGAATCTTCATACCTTTTGGGTTTTTTCTTTCCTTGTAGACCTTCTTAGAGTGACTGGTTGCTGAATTAGTTCTAGAATTCTCTAGTTTCCTTTGCTTCTTCACCTTTTTCATCAGAAGTCTCTCCTTCCTTTCGAAATTCTGGAAAAGGTTTAGTCTCCAATTGAATTTTTTGATTTGGCGATACCTGTTCCTGTTAAACTTTGCAAAAATCTGCTTTTAGAAGAGAATATTCATCAAATGTTACATCTCTACTAATGACTATCTTTCGTGAAGAAGGATCCCACAACCTCTATCCTTTCACTGCATAATCATACCCAAAAAAGACATAACATTTCGATTTTGGATCTAACTTTGAACACTAATTTCTAGGAATAAGAGCATAGGCATCACAACCAAAAATCTTGAAATGCGAATAATCACAAGACTGACCCGAACAAACTTCTTCAGGAATTTTATAGTTTATGGCAACTGAAGGTGATTTTTTAACTAGATAAAAAGTAGTAGATATTGCTTATGCCCACAACTCCTTTGGCAGGTTAGCATTGTTGATCATGCCTCTGGCTCTTTCCATAAGTCTAATTCATACGTTCAACAACGCCATTTTGCTGAGGAGTATAAACAATAGTTTTATGTCTAACAATCCCTTCATCCTTATAGAAATTTTCAAATTATAAAGAAGTAAATTAACCGCCATTGTTAGTTCTTAAACATTTAATTGATTTGCATGTTTTCTTTTCCATGATAGCTTTAAATTGTTTAAAAATATTAAATACATCAACTTTATTTTTCAACATATATACCCAAACTTTTTGGGAGAAACCAACAATGAATGTTAAGAAATATAATGCACCTCCATAAGAAACAGTAGGAGATGGTCCCCAAATATCAGAATGAATGTAGTTTAAATTTTTTTACTACTATGATTTCTAGTTTTGAACCTTTGTTTACATTTTTTTCCATACACGCAATGTTTACAAAAATCCAACTTCAAGGATTTCAAATCAGGAAAAAACTTGCGATTCATCAGTACCTGAAGACCTTTCTCGCTCATGTGACCCAATCATTGATGCCATAGATGAGAACCTTCTTCTGCTCTTTTTGATACAATTGCTACTTCACTAAATTTAGTGCTTCCTTTGAGTATGTGCTTATTTCCGACCTTTTCTGCCTTCATAACAACCAAGGCTCCTTTTGAGACTTTCAACAGTACTCCATTTTGAGTTGTAAATTTATAATCATTCGAATCCATAATTCACAAAGAAATCAAGTTTTTATTTAGTTCAAGACATGCCTAACATCAGATAATGTTTTAACTGTATCATCATACATTTTAATTTTTACATTTCCCGTCCCAATAGTATGACAAGATGCATTATTTCCCATAAACACAACACTACCATTTACAGCTTCATATGAAGTAAACGAACTTCTATGCGAACTCATGTGATGAGAAGCACTAGAGTCTAACAATCAATTTTCAACATCTTGAGAGACATTACAAGCATGTAGAGCTTCAGCAGTTAAAACTTCATCAATCATACCTGAATCAACCTGATTTGCTTCCTTATTCTGGTTTTCTCACTTCTTCCGTTTCCAACAATCTTTCTTGAGGTGTCCAATTTTGTTGCAGTACCAGCACTTGGCTTTACACTTCTTATCGTCCTTTGATTTTGATCTGGAAGAACCCCTTGCTTTCTCCCCTCTTTCCTTTGGCTGACCTCTGGCTACCATGGTTTCTGGTGCAGATGTTTCAATAATGGATGTCCATCATGCTTCTTCAGATAATAGAGCACCCACAAATGATTCAAATTTCAAAGAATCAGCAGTGCTGAAACTAATTGAAGTTACAAAGTGGTCCCATGACTCGGACAAAGAACAAAACATGGTTATAGCCTTGTCTTCTCCTTGAATTTTAACTTCCATATTTGAAAGCTGGAAAATAAGTGTATTAAAAACATTTAAATGATCTGCCACTTTTTTACCCTCCTTCATCCGAAGACTGTACAATTGTCTTTTCAAATAAATTCTATTAGTCAATGATTTGGTCATATACAAAGTTTCCAATTTTTCCCACAAACGTTCAATTGTTTTCTCTTTAACATTATTAAAGAGTTCATCTGCCAGGCATAAACTAATGGTACTGAGAGCTCAGGCATCCAAGTCCTCCCAGTCTGAATCTATCATGCTCGCAAGATTTTTCTTCACCCCGTCTAATGCTTTTTACAACCCTTGTTGCACCAGCAAGTCCTTAAATTTCAGTTTCCACAATGCAAAATTTTTCTTCCCGTTGAATTTCTCTACCTCGAACTTTACATTCGACATTTTTGCCATTTCTTTCTATTATGTTTTTCTGGTTTTCCCTTCTTTCCAACTAGGGTTTAAAGAAAAAATTATTGTTTCCCTTCTTTAAGTCAATAAATTTCCAGAATTTGTTTAAAAAAAAACAGTCCAAGCTCCTTCACCCAATTCTTTTAAACCCTCTTCAAACAATACTTATTTTCTTAAACCTTTTAAACAACTTTGATTTCTTGATTTCTTAAGCAAAGATTATAATAACTCTGTTTCATAAAAAAAAATAACATTAAATTTCTTCTTTTTAAAAAAAAATTGTACCCGACTTTTTCCTATTTTGTTGTTTGTTCAATGAGCGAGCAGAATTGCAGTCTGGAGAGGTTTTCATTTCTAAAACTTGCTGGTATCTCACTCTACTCCCACTTCCTCTCCACAGCAGTGGGCAGTCAAGCCTTTTTCTCTGGTGACTTCTATGTGGCTTCAAAGAAAAAAAAATAGAAAAAACTCTCGACTGACAGCGAAAGATACTATAGGAAACCGGTTCTTCTTGGCACTGGCGCTTCTTTCTTTCTGGCATGCTACCAGTGGCTCCGTAGACTCAATGGCTAGACATTTCTAAAACTTATGCAGTCTCTCAGACAAATACTTCCCTTAGGTGGCAAGCATCTTCTCTCGGCTGCAGCAGCAACCTTTTCTTTCTAACCAGTGGCTTGGGTGACGACGACTTCTCAATGGCGGCTTGGGTGATGACAACTTCTAAATGGCAGCTTAGGTGACTACTAAAAAACGACTAGGGAAACTTCTAAATGGTGGAGGCTCAACGGCGTAAAATGGTGGCTCCTCCTCTTTGAATAGACCTGACTTCTTTTGTTGATAGTCAATACTTATTTTTGTTCATCTCTGATAGTCGGCCTCAACTGTAAATTTCACTTCTCCATGGCGGGCAGGACTGACGTTCTCTTAAAAAACACGATGAAAAAATTTCTTAACAACCCAACCTTGCTCTGATACCACTTACTGAATTGGGAAAACATTAAACAAGAAAGAAAATTGAATGAAAAATTGAATGTAAAATACACAAGTAAATACACAAAAGATTTACATGTTCAAACCTTGACAGGGTGTCAAGGAAACCTCCACGGGGCAAGGGATTGGAAAATTTATTAATCAAGAATGATTCTCCTTAGATTACAAGCCTCTCGGGCCATCCCAATTTAACATGGGCTACTTCACTACATAACCACCTCTTTGTTATAAAAAACCAACTGTCCATTAATTTCCATTAATAATTAGTTGTCATATTTTAACATTTTACTTCCACATCATTGTTCCTCTAATGTTATTTTGTAGCATTTTTAGATTCAGAGAATGACCTCAGTCGTCATGAGTTTGATTATTTCTTTTGAATTTGTTGTACAAGCATGGATTATAAATTTATAGGCCAAAAATAGTATATTTTAATAGGTTATATCCTTATAGATGCATATACGATACTCAAGATTAGGTTTGCATTGTGTAAATACTCAAGGTTTAAGGATGACATTATATTGTAGTAGGTTATAGCCTTATAGCTGAATGTACATACCAGGCATCTTGAAATTTTATGCACTCAGATTGGTAAATTAAATGTGTTCTTAATTTTTTATTTTTCCGAGCGTCTCAAGGGACCAAGAAGGGACCAAAAAGGGCGTGGGGTTTTTTCAATCACCCAAAAACATTAAATTAACACTTTTTTATCTAGATATTGAGGTTTTTTTCTTGAATACCATGTAAATTTGTTGAGGTGTCCCACGAGAAGGCACTTCATCCATGTTGATGGACAAAAAAAACAAAAAAAAACTCATAATAAAGTTTCAAAGAATGCTAAACCAACCAAAATATAACAAAAAAAAATATTATGACTAGTGAGTTTAAAGAGAATAAGAACGTTAAGTAATAATAATATAAATTAATTTTTAAAATTTGAGATTAAATTGAAATAAATAAAAATAGTCAAAATAAATAATATTAATAAATTTAAAGAAAAAGGAAGGATCACATAACTAATAATAAAATAATAGAATTTGGTTAAACTAAATATAATACTAATAAAATACGAGTTAATTATATATGTTAAAAATAATAAATTAGTTGAAAGTCAAATTAGAATTAATATCTATATTTTTAGAATCTATGCTTCTGTGATCCATATAAAATTGTAAAATCTCTTTCGGTAATAATCACATACAATGGAAAATTGTCGACGCATTTGGAACCAACCAGTGTGATTCATCATCAAGACTAAGTGAGAGATCAGATCAAATCAATAAGCTTAAATAAATGTAGAGATGGTTAAACTAGCCATTTAGAAAACAGCTAGTTTGACTTTTTAATAATTTATAATGTTTTTAATTAGTAACAGCTATTTCCCTCCTACTATTAAACCATTTAATTAATTTATTCACTTAGTTAATAGATTAATAAACTTATTAGTTATATATATATATATATATATATATATATATATATATATTTTAATATCAATTTTATTTATTAATTAAAGTGAGAGGCTTAAGTAAAGAATAACCAAAGAATAAAATAAAAATAAAATAAATTAAAATAAAATAAAATAAAATAAAATAAAACAAAAAAATAGAAAAATAAAAATAATAAAATAAAAATATAAAAATAAATTAAATTAAATTAAATTAAAAAGGAAAAAAATAATAAATAAATAAATTAAAAATAAGATATCAAACTTTCATAAAATAAATAAATAAATAAAAATATAAATAAAAAATAATTAAAAAAGAAGAAGAAGAAGAAGAAGATAATTAGGAACATAAGGCAGGTATCCAACACCTACTGATGTTCCAACCATCATCTCTGTTGAGATTAAGGGGTCTTTTTTCGATTTCTAAGGCCTCTCTTAACTTCCGATGATGGAAATGGTCAATCCTAGCAATGACCTTCGCCTCTTCAATGCAAATATGATGGTTAGTCTTTTCTGCATGTTCAGCTAGGGCAGACGAGTGAGATCTTCCATGCTTAATGTTAGCAACATGTTCATAAATTCTTTGATTTATAGACCGACCAGTTTCACCAATGTAAGGTGTTCCACAAGAACAAGGAATGATGTAGACACCTTTCCCATCCCTAGGGTCAATCGGGTCTTTAACCAACTTGAGAGAGCTGCGAATCGCAAGGCCTTAAAGCTTTTCTTAAAGCAGCAAAAGGTCCTCTAACTAAAAAGAATAAATACCCTAGTCAATGGTCCCATAGTGTGCGTCTTCCGTTCATTCAAGGAACCACTGATAAAATTGCGAGGGTCCTTAGGAAGCATAGGATGCCTTCATCTTTCAAGCCCCTTAACACGATTCGCAGCTCTCTCAAGTAAGTTAAAGACCCGATTGACCCTAGGGATGGGAAAGGTGTCTACATCATTCCTTGTTCCTGTGGAACACCTTACATTGGTGAAACTGGTCAGTCTATAAATCAAAGAATTTCCGAACATGCTACTGACAGTAAGCATGGAAGATCTCGCTTGTCTGCCCTAGCTGAACATGCTGCTGACATTAAGCATGGAAGATCCCGCTCGTCTGCCCTAGCTGAACATGCAGAAAAGATTAACCATCATATTTTCATTGAAGAGGCGAAGGTCATTGCTAGGATTGACCATTTCCATCATCGGAAGTTAAGAGAGGCCTTAGAAATCGAAAAAAGACCCCTTAATCTCAACAAAGATGATGGTTGGAACATCAACAGTTGTTGGATACCTGCCTTAGGTTCCTGATTATCTTCTTCTTCTTCTTCTTCTTCTTCTTTTTTAATTAATTTATATATATATTTTTAATTTATTTTATGAAAGTTTGATATCTTATTTTTAATTTTATTTTAATTTATTTTTTTTTAATTTTTTTTTCCTTTTTAATTTATTTTATTTTTATATTTTTATTTTTCTATTTTTTGTTTTATTTTATTTTATTTCTTATATTTATTTATTTATTATTATTATTATTATTATTATTTTTATATTCGTGAGTTATTTTTTACTTAAGCCTCTCGCTTTAATTAATAAATAAAATTGATATTAATAAAAATAAGTAAATAAATATATAACTAATAAGTTTATTAATCTATTAACTAAGTGAATAAATTAATTAAATGGTTTAATTGTAGGAGGGAAGTAGCCGTTACTAATTAAAAACATTATAAATTATTAAAAAGTCAAACTAGTCATTTTCTAAACGGCTAGTTTAACCATCTCTACATCTATTTAAGCTTATTGATTTGATCTGATCTCTCACCTAGTCCTGATGATGAACCACATTGGTTGGTTCGAAAAGCGTCGACAATTTTCCATTATATGTGATTATTACCGAAAGAGATTTTACAATTAATATCTAATAAATGAGGGTTAGTTAGGAAAAATATAATATTGAAAAAATTACATTTAACCAATTAAATTTGAATTACAATAAAAAGAATTAAGGAAATAAAATATATTACAAAAGTGTAAAAATGTAAAAAAGGATTAATTTAGTTTAATTTAAATCATGAATGTAAAATAATAAAATAATAGATTGTGGTCTAATTAATAATATTATTAAAAAGTGAAGAGTTAATTATTTGTATTAACATATTAAAATAATGAAATAATAGATTTCGGTTATAATGAATTTGAGAGTGTAAACCTTTGTGGTCTACTTGGTAGTTCCAAACAAATCGATTCTATGATTGATCATATAATGAATTTATTAAATGGTATTAAAAATAAATTAAAATTAAAATATAGGTTAAAGAAGTGTATAGTAAATTTAAATTAGAACTATATTAAGGGAAGGGTAAAATAAAAAAATGGAAGGAAATTAACGAATAATTTAAATTCAGAATTAGGTTTATATATATATATATATATATATAATTTTTTTTAATTTTTTTTTGGGATTTGGTCAATTTTCGGTAATTGGGGATTGTTAGGGTGGATTAGGTAAATTTGATTGGTCAATTTACTGGTGGTTTTAGGCTCCAGGTTTAAGGGAACCCATGGTTTTGCCCATGGTATTTATCATTATGTAGCTTATTTATAGTCCAAAAAATTCTATGTTAAGTTGTCTCACTAGTGAGATCAAGCAATGGTATATTTAGACACCACAACTTCAGAGCTTTTCATCTGTATTCTATGTTGAAGCTTGAAAGGTCTAAATATGTTTCTCAAATGAATTTTCCTAAATATGTGTATTTTGGTAAGTTGAACGAGTTTTCAGAAATATGTTTATGTTCTTATAATGAAACTCACAAGAGATTGGCAACAAGTTAATTTTCTTCCACATTGTCATCCATTGCTCTTCTCTTGTCAACATTTTTGTTACACTAGTACATGTGTTCAAATATTGCTACATTTGCATATCGTCCAAAATTAGTGCATACTCGCAATTACGTCCACCTTTGCATCCGAGGGAAACTTGTCGAGTTGAACGTAGTGCTCCAGTGCTTGGCTCAGTTATATCTATGGAATAACACTTTTCATGACAGTTCATGCCTCAATTATATCTGTGGAATAACACTTTTTATATCTCCCAAATGGTATCAAAACCCTTGAGACCATGTGGGAAACCAGACATCAAGCACACAATCCCTATACCAGATAGTGGTTTGACATAAAAAGTGTTATTCTATGGGAGCACTACGTTCAACTCCACAAATTTCCTGCAGATGAAGAGTTGAAAGCAATTGTAGAGTATGCAATAATTCTGGATGAGAGGCAGATGCATCAATATTTGAATGCATGCACTAGTGTAACAGAAATGTTGACCAGAGAAGAGCAGTGAATGACATTGAGGAAGAAAATTAATTTACTGGAGCACTGCGTTCATCTCCACAAATTTCCCGCAGATGCAGAGTTGGAAGTAATTGAAGAGTATGCACTAATTCTGGATGAGAGTCAGATACAACAATATTTGAATGGGTGCACCAGTGTAACAGAAATGTTGAGCAGAGAAGAGCAATGGATGGCAATATGGAAGAAAATTGATTTGTTGCGAGTCTGTTGTGGGTTTCATTATGAGAACATACAAACATTCAGAAGCAGCTTACATGGATACACATATTTAGGAAAATGCATTTGGGAAACACATTTAGACCTCCAATAAAAGACACAGATGAAAATCTGGTTCTAGATTTTGAGTTAAGTCTTAAGATTTTCATTATTTTAATTTTTTTTTTCCAAAAAACAAATTTGTAGCGTAAGTAAACCTATGTAAATACAAGTTTGGCTGTTAGTTTGTTGCAGTGACATGGTATATTGCTGTTATGTCGGACTTCATACAGACACTTCTCGGAAAACTTATCTGTAAGTGAGAGTGTGTCATTGAACGTAGGAAACAGTACAGACCATTCTCTTTGTAAATATGTTCGCTGTTCTGACATATAATATGAAGGAAAGTTTTATTTTGGGCAACGTGTGTAAGAGTAATCTGTGTTAATGCTGTTCAAAAGTAGAAGTCTGAGAATGTTACGGAGAAGACCAGATGAGCTTGACAGGATCTCTGCCACCTGTGCGCAGAGAGACAGAGAAGAAAGAAATGGCGAATCGTAATGGCGAGTCCCTTGACTCGCGAAATCCCAGAAAGAAAGAAGTAAATTATTTTATAAGTCCATGAGGCTGCGCAAGCTGCCGGACAAACAAATTTCTGCATTTCAGCCCTTCCCCTGTTAAATGTAATGATGAGTGCCTCAAATTTCTCAACAATCTTTTTATGATCTTTTCCAACATCTGGTTTCACAACGGAGTTTGTTAGAGTTACTTCTTAACTAGAATGGAAGGCAAGTGCTGCTGTGCCTTAGAGCGAAGGTTGAGTGCCTCTGCAAGAGCGTGAGTCGAGAATCGACACTGATCGAGAAACGGACCATCGGAAGTAAACCTAGGTTTGATCATCGGACCTAAACCTAGGTTTTGGTAAAGTGTTAGTCCCAAATTGTGATTTTGCTATGGGTTGAGGTTGTGTTAACGGTTATGGTTTGTTGGTGATCTATGGTAATAAGCTTATGGTTTCATGGTATTACATGTATTAGAAGCCATTAAAAGGTTAGAGGATTCTCTATTGTAGTTAGCCATGCTTGAGCCGTGAGCTTAGGGTGTTGGCAGCCTTGGCTGTGTTTTATACAAAGACAATAATAAATTTATTGTTGGTTGGTTTTTTTCCAAATTAGATAAGATAAGATAAGATAATTATATTAATGTCTGTTAAAATATGTAATTACCCCCGGCATGCAGAGTTAGACAATCAGTTAAGTGAGTTAGTTGAGTTGAGTGATAGATATATTTGATGAGTGAGTTATGTGAGAGCGTGTGCATGTCAATTTAGGTTAAATAACCTTCACCGGGTTTGTATTAAGATTATGATTTAAAGTGATTGAAGATTAATTGAAAAGCAGCAACTCATTGTTTTGTGTGTGAAATACTTGTGTTATTTTTGTGTTTGAATCCTTTGTCTATCCAACCAATGACTACAAAAGTAGGTTAAAGGGAGTGCAGAGTACAATGATGTGGATAGAAGGAGGAGTACCAAAAGATCCCCTATATAAAGAGAAAAAAATACCCGACACTTCAGTGCATGCACCACTGGAGTTTTTGAAACTTTGTGGATTATAATAGTAAATTGCATCTGGAGTGTAAACATTCTTCACTAAAAGGCTAATGCCATAGTGCCAAGAATGGTGAACGTATGAATTCAGCGAATGAATTTTGACTATTTTGTAAATATTTTAGCAGGTCTTGGACAAGGGAATGGTCTGGGCCGACAAGACGCCTCTTATTGAATTTGTTCATGACTGAAAATGAATAATTGATTTAGTGAGTGCAATTTATTTGGTGCATACAACCTCATTCACTTACGACAAATATACCTGTAAACTGGGAAATATTGCACTGCCATGAAAATTTTGATAAGTCAGATAATGCAAATTATTTCATTTTAAAAGGCATGTCCATGAAGAAAGATATATGTTGGTTTGCCCCTTGTTGAATTTGATCATGACTCAAAATGAATAATTGATTCAGTGAGTGTAGTTTATTTGGTGCATACAACCTCATTCACTTATGACAAGTATGCCTGTAAACTGGGGACTATTGCACTGCCATGAAAATTATGATAAGTCAGATAATGCAAGTTATTCCATTTTAAAAGGTATGTCCATGAAGAAAGATATATGTTGGTTTGCCTCTTATTTAATTTGATCATGACTGAAAATGAATAATTGATTCAATGAGTGCAGATTATTTGGTGCATACAACCTCATTCACTTACGGCAAATATGCCTGTAAACTGGGAAATATTGCAATGCCATGAAAATTTTGATAAGTTAGAAAATGCAAATTATTCCATCTTAAAAGGTATGTCCATGAAGAAAGATATATGTTGGTTTTCCATTATTTCACAGTTTACTTGGCAAGTTGCAGACAATGTTGTCAGAACTAAATTGTTGATCAAACCGGTAGATCCCTGAACTGGGAACTAGTCATAGCGGATTGGCCCTGGTAAAAAACTAAACCAAAAAAACTATCAACAAAAAACACATGACATATTCAAATTTTAAAGAAAAACATATATATTCATATATATGAATTCAAATTCATTTATGTGCACATAAGCAAAAATCCTCACTTACATAGCATGTAAGGGTGCACATAAACAAAATAGCACAAAGTACAATCCATCTCTGAACTGAAAATACATCAACAAATAGGCCATAAGTAGCCTCTTTAGTCATCGAAAAAAAATCATGTTACAACAAATACCGACATATTATCAAAATCATTGCCTATATTGGAATATTCTTCATCAATATCACTTTCTAAGCATTAAAATAAGATATAAAAATTTTAACATGTCAAATCAAGATTTTGTTTCAGTAATGGGTACAATTTTAGTAGGGTCATGATAGAGGAGTTAAATTATCAATGCCAGTAACATAAATGACTTGTTGTTATGGATTAAATGCTAGTTCAATATCCTTGTACATGACAAAATCCAATGGAAACATTGCAATCCCCCATTCCTAAAATCCTTGAAAATTGTTAAGTTTTCTAGATTTTGAGTGGGATCTAAAATCCTACTTTCTCCATATGAAATCGAACGAGATCATAACTACTCTCAAACATCACGAGTCAGTTAATGGCAATGTTAAAAATTTAAGTAAAAATAATTGCATGGTAGGACAATATGCTTAAATTCTAAGCCTCGTCACTCAAATTATTGTTTTTTTTTGGGAAAATTTGTGTTTAAAGAGTCCTTGGTAACATTGTACAAAATTGGTGAGGTCGGTTAAAAAGAGCTAGTTCATTACCAAAATTAGTACAAAAACTAACTGATTTGGTACCGAACTTTCCTTTTTCAGTCTGTAACACCGTGTCAAATTGGTTTTTTTCTAAAAAATGGTTGGATTGGCCGACCCAATTTGGTTTGGTTCAGTTCTGATAACACTGGTTGTAGCTTCTCATGTGAGTGGAAATGAGATCATTTTTTTTTTATGCAGGAAGAGTGAAGATAGATGGTGATGAAGTCATTGGTTATACAGCTTGAAGAGTGCCTTGAGCCATTGTAGTACAAAATGATCATTTAGTATCCTTAAATGCATTGAGAAAAGTTGCTTCTTGTACTTGAAAATTGTTAGGAGATAATCTTCATATTAGGACTTAGGCATATTAAGACTTAAATCAGATATAATAATAAATATTTATTAATAAAATGATGTAATAATGATGCATTTAATATAATAATTAATGTAATGGTTATATAAAGAGACATTTTATTATCTCATTCTAAGTCCACACTTGTGTGTGAATCTCACATGTTAGGAGAATAAGTTGAAAAAAGGGATTTCTGTATGCAAAGAATGTGGAGGGACTGCTAATTACAGACAAACAAGTGATATAGAAGGGTCAAGTTAGATAATTGTAGCGAAGAGAGAATTTGGATATAATTTCTGCTCGAGTGTCAGATTGTGAGCACTTGAATACTTTGCAGAATGATAGTGCACCTTGATGAATGAATCCATCAAGAGTAAAGAGAAGTGACCGGGGTGTATCATTGCAACCTTTAAGTTAGTTACTTTTCTAAGCTGTAGACCCCCCTTTAAGTTAGTTACTTGTCTAAGTTGTACAATCATTGTTACCGGGAGGGTGTCTGCAAAGAAGTGTGGAAGCTCGTCTTCAGAGGACACGAAGCCCATGTCTAGGGGTTTGATGAATTGGAGGAAAATAATTTTGTATAATAAAGATTTTTACATTCTTAGAATATAAGACTTACATGAGTAATAAAATCAATGTAATAATTTTAATTAAAAACCAGGTTTGTTTGATGAATTGGAGGAAAATAAGTTTTTATAATAAAGGTTTTTACATTCTTAGAATATAAGACTTACATGTAATAAGATCAATGCAATAATTTTAATTAAAAACTAGGTTTTTCTTGTTTGTTAGGATTTTGGACAAATATGACCTCTCAAATTCTTTACAAGAGAAGTGAATCTCGTTGTTATGCTCTGAACTATTTTCATAATATAATATTATATTGTGTATATTTATGTGTATTTTCATCCCAACCCTATGTAAACTAGGCTTTCAATTTTTAATAATATAGTTTGCTTTTTATAACATGGTATTAAAGTGAGAAGATCATAACGTCCAAGTTTTGCTTTCAATTTGTAATAATTTAGTTTGGTTTTTATAACATGGTATCAAAGTGAGAAGATCATAATGTCCAAGTTTGAACTATTGACATTTATCAGGTCAAGGTCAAAGTGGGAAGATCATAATGTCCAAGTTTGAACTGTTGTCATTTATCAGATCAAGGTCTATGCATTAGTATGAATTAGTTGCCATGTTTTTTTAGTATATCAATTGTATACCTTACCAGATCTACCTTTATGTATGCCTACAACCGAAGAGAAAAATATAAGCCATTTTATTTTTAAATTGAAGGAAAAATCATAAGCTATTGCATACTCGTTTCATGCCCTCCATTTGCCATTAGTCCGATGACAGTTACCATTGAACATGTACATCAATCTGTTGTGGCTGTACAACTCTACTCATTGTACGTCATTGTGTCGAATAGGTATTTACAGAGCTTTAATTTGCAAAGGCATACTCTCAATTTTATTTTTTGTTTCTAGATGAATTTAGACAAAATTTTCTGAATGGAAAAAATCAAGGCCAAAATTTGTATACCTGGAAGGTGAAAATCCAAATGTAATTGATAAACAAAAATCTAATCAAAATGTATTTGATGGACAAAAACTTATGTGAAATATAAATGAGAACACACAATCATCTATACATACAAATACATTATTAAAATGTCACTGGCAGATCCAAATAAATCATTAGTGATATAATAGAGATGATAAATTCAAAAATACTATTGGCTTTGTCCTCACAAATTTTGAGCTTCATCACGTAGATATGGAAAATTCATCCAAGGAAATTTGCGATGATATAAATAAGTTATTTGGAGAAAAAATAGTGAATGCAAGGTTTTCTTTGAAGTTATAATTATTTAGATGCAAGGTATCTACATTATGACTAGCAACATAAACAATTTGAGATCTCTCATCCAATAGCTAGCTGAATGAAAGCTACAATACAAAGAGTGAATGAAAGCTACAATACAAGAAGAGGATGTCAAGCCCATTTTGTTATAGAATCTACTTTCTTAACACAACAACGGCATATTTACTCTTAATTATGTCTCCACACACTTTAGAAGACATGCTTTCATCTCTTTTAGCTTTACAAGAGAGAGCAACTAAAGGAGACGAAGGAAATTATCAATAAGAAACAACACTACTCAAAAGGAAAGGATGGGAAAGAGAATGATAGCTAAGAGTGGGGTTGACGTTGAATTTCCATGACCTTGGGTGTAGGTTAGAGTCTTAAATCACTGACGCTACCAAATCAAGAATCTCAACTACTAAAATACTTTGCATAATGGAAATATAAAGCAGTAAATCATATATACACAAATATACACAACTTTTTAATTTTTCAACCTAACATCTATATTAACAACATATAATATAACATTCTAGGGCTCCCATACCAGGGATAATGGCCCTCATACATCCACTAGTACAAGACAAGACACTCTGACCATTTGGCTATAGCATCTAACAACTCTGTTGAGATTCAAAAAAAAAAAATTTGGCACCCATGATCCTAGTGAAAATTAAGCACCTACATTAGGGTGGGGCCCACAGGCTATTTTTAGGTGCATGTCTATTTTTATTATCCCTTAATTTAGATGGACATTAAACTGTAATATATTCTCAATGTGGACTTGAAAGTAGTTAATTGAAGTGGAAAATCAATTAGCTAAGTGAATTTAGAGTTAGAGGTTGGTTGGTGGGACATGCAAAATTATTCTAGTTGTAACTGAGTGATTCTAGTTGTAACAGAGTTGGAAGTTGTAAATAGTTTAACTCAGTTGTGCTAGTTGTAACTGAAGATACACTAGTGAGAGATCAAGTGAATTAAATATTAATTAATTCACATGTAGTGATCTCACATGCAACTGAAGATTTACTATTATTAATTGCATGCATGCCAGATCTAGTGGAGACCTAGTTGAGTCTAGGTGAAAGGGAAGTAAACTATCAGTTGTGACATTATCCGCTTGCACACATGAAAACACACACACATTGGATGTTCCCATGATATTTTTGCAGTCAAGGCAGGCAAGAAGGCATTGATTCAAGGATTTCTTTCAGTAGGGATTGCACAGTGAAGGCAGGTTGTTGGGAGTCTATAAATTGGCTAAGGGATTTGCCAATTTTTGTATGACAGTGTGATACAACTAGCTCATGTACTGAGGGCTATTGTGAGAAGATTTTTGTATGTAATTGTTTCATGATCCAAGATATAATATACAATAGAAGATAGTGAGGTTTTTAGCTATAATATTTACCAAGAAATTATCTGTGTTGTGTGTGATTGATCTTTCTTCATGTTCATGTGATTGGCGATTATGTTTTTTAATTCCGCAAAGATTTGTAGAAGCGATTCAGTATTTAACTTTAGCACATTGTTAGATCTGGTGAATCCAAGATATACATGCATATTGTATAATTTCTACAAAATCCTCTCGGTCATACCCTGTACCTGCTCGGTCCTTTGGCTTCTGATCTACAGCACCTGAATCTATCAATGCTCCAAGTCCATCTGGCCACTAAATCTCAATTATCCAATATGTTCTCTTGTTGTCCCTTCATCCATCAAGGGCACAACACATCGATACTCTTGTCTAGTTTTTCACAGTTCCACTTGTGAACAACTCTCAATCTGCCCACTTGTTGGCTTGAGGGGTCCTGACCCAGGTTCAGAGTGTTTTGCGCAACCAACAAAACCCTCCAACTACTAGTCTTTTCCGTATTGATCTGCTTGCGTAGACTGAATTCTCACCCGAAGCAGTATGGGGGGGTGTTTTATCCAGGTTTCGAGACCCTGAGGGAGTGTATAATGTGGATCTTAACCCTTCTTAAAAGATCTAATGACTATTGTTCTGCGCAATAATTTCCTTAACCCAATTTAGATCTAACCATATAAAACCAGATCTAATTGCAGAAAAACCCTTAACTTTGATGCAGTCTTGCACACATAGATAATTATACTTAACGAAAGTTGAATTAACCCTTGCACCATCACAGAGATCTATCTTCTAACCTGACTCTTAACATAGATGCATTACTTGTACAGATACAAAGATCTATTTAACTTCAGACAACGCGCATTCAATAATCATAATAGCAACAGATTTATACTTAAATAAACACATTAACTTGTAAACATGTGATTCATAATAGATCAGAATTCGCCAAAACTTCTTTTTGTTAATAGATCTTCAATGAGTACAATCTTCTTCATATGTGCACATAGTAACAGTGTCCTTGCACACAACTCAAGACTCTTCTTCAGGTCTCCACGCACACAACAACAGGAGTTTGTCTTGACCTAGAACGTTTACAGAACTTGCCCAAAATAAGATCATTACATTCCATTTTTCAGCAATGAGATTCTATCTAAATTGACTTGACTCTTACATACTTATAGGACATACACACGCAAATACCATGGTCTCAAACCATGGTTTGAGACTCATGGTTTCCATTTTTACCTATTACAATGATCAAGGAGCTTTGACCCACCCCAAAGCCCCTTGACTTCTGCGCGCAATTCATTTTAACAAAACTTAACCCAAAATTTAACCCCAGGGGACCCTAACCCAACAAGCCTCCAACACAATCTAGTGACTCGCCCTCGAGTCATTCTGGTCCAACTTCCTACATCTTAGCCTTAAGCGCATGAATGGATTGTTTGAGTGGCTGGATCACCTCTGTACTATGTGCTGCAATGCTTTGTGCCTCTCCAACAATTTTCTCGGTAGTTGGTCCTTTCGTTGCTAAGTTGATGCTCCGCTGAGTCAGTTGGAGTCCCTTGAGTGCACTTTCGATGGTCTAAGACAGTTGTAGTTCTTCTTTAGTCTATGACTGCATTTGGTTTTCTAGCAACTACTCCCGTCGACACAACTTCTCGATCTCTATTTGAATTGCATCACCTTCCTGCAGGCAGGCGAGCCTCTCAATCTCGTTGAAATATTTCTCTTTGGCCCGTAAGTCCTTCCTCAGTTGCTAGAATACGGGTTGAACATGGACATAGGTCCAAATGCCCATGCCATACTCAAATAAAGCGTTGCATGCCTCTACAATGACTGAAATGCTGGTAGTGGCTTCCTGGACGACTGTAGCGCACTGTGATCAGACATCTAGAGGAGTCTCTAGCTGCAATTTCATCAGCAGGTCTGTGATTTTTTGCTCCAACTTAGCGCACACGATTGTTATTTCTGATCGGGAAGATTTTAGTACAACTAACAAACTCTCTAACTTTATGGTGGGTGATGTAGTGGTGGGCACTGTTACTTTGGGCAGCTCAGAGCACAGTCGATTGACCATGGATTCTAAATTTACGCGCTGGCTCTCTGCGAAGCGTCGAGCTTCTTCTGCTACCTGCTGTCCCTTATGCAATGTGGTAGCCTGTTGTTGAGTTTCATTGGTGGCCTACGACGACTTGTATTCTTGACACTGCAGCTCATCCATGATCATTGTGTGTATGGAATGGAGCTTGCCACTGGGAAAGACGACCAAGTCAATTCCAACATCTGGCCGTGCATGGACAGATGCGCGCAAGTCTGGATCTTCAAGGTGAATTGCAACTTCGGGAATCTGGAACACCAAAGGCAGAATTGTGCTGCCGATCTCATCGAAGTATCTATCCATTAGCACGAAAGGCAGAATTTTGCTACCGATCTCGTCGAAGTATCTATCCATTAGCACCAAAGGCTCAATTGTGGTATTATTGGATGTTTTTCTCTTATGGTGTTGTTCTAGTGGGGACTAAGGACCTCTCTTGGTGCCTCGATGCATGTCTCTTTGTGTCGAGGGTGCATATGTGTTGTCTCCTTCCTTATCTTCCATTTCGGCATCACTGCGCACATCCACTATCTCTTTAGGTGGATTCTCAGTCTCTGTTGTAAAGGTTAGTTCTCGCGTATCATTATTTTGGTCCTTCTACATGCACGACTTCGTTGGTGGTGGTTTTGGATGTGTATAAGAATTCACACCAACATCTATGCCTGCATTTAACCAGACAAGGGGCCACTTTGTTGGAGAAGTCATTGATGGCGCTGGGCAGGAGACTGAAGTTTTTGAACGGAGAAGGGAATTTCTCTGTAACCGATGAACAGACATGGCCAGCGAAGGAGTTTGCTCAGGAATTATGCGACCATACTGGCGAAGAACAACCCTTTACCGGTGTACATCTTGGGACGTTTTCAACAGGTCTTCTGGAGGCCTTTTCTCTCCCGGTCGGTTGCCAATCGCCCTTACAGATCGATGGTGGTAAAGATGGAAGGGAGGGAAGCTGCCTGACTGGCGTTTGGAGCGCGGCACCGGCCAATAGTTCTGTTATTCACGAGAAGGGCGTGCACCAATGTTTGAATTCGGAAGAGCTATGTTTGAATGCGGAAGAGAAGGGAGTGGGTAGATATCAGAGAGCTTTTGACTTTGGGAATGAAATCAGTCAGGATCCCTCTGTGCATTTGCTTCGTAGGGTGGAGGATTCCGGGGATAGGGAAGAACAAACCCAATTCAGTTGGGAAGAACAGTGTGGGTATCATTTTTCTGAAGGTTTTAAAGAGTCGGATTTAAACAAGGTTAAGGAGGCTGGAGCTTTGAAGAAGGGGAGAAGAAAGAAGAACTGAATCAAGGTTAAAAGAGCTGAATACAACTATGTATTGGGGGAGGACATACGTTGGGATCAGGTGTCTCAAATGGCAAGCAGAACACTGGTTGGCAGGGTTGTGGGAAGGTCTCTCATACTGAAGACCGCTGTTGCATGGGCTGATATGCAATGGAAAGATGCTCTTGGTTACGTGCCTGAGGTGGTGTCTCTCTCTAAGGGGTGGTTTGCCTTCAACTTTCTGCACTCTGACCATGTCCAGTGGGTGATGCATCGGTGCTGGGCTGTTGATCATTCTCCAATGCTTCTAAAACCTTGGCATCCACTCTTTGATGCTAGCAGGGAGAGGGTGGATTCGGTCCCTGTATGGGTTCGTTTGCCTGGCCTGCCCTTACATTATTGGACAGAGGAACATCTCCGTGGTATTGGCAATACGATTGGGGATTTTTTAGAGGCAGACCTCTCCTTTCTCAAGACAAATCATAGGCGGGTAGCTAGAATCCTTGTTATGACTAACATCAGAGAAGGCCTTGCTGAATCTCTGAATCTACGGTGGGGGAGATTTGACATTAAGCAGATTCTTGATTATGAGAATGTCCCATTTAGGTGCCGTCGGTGTCATGCTTATGGACACCCTGCCAAGGAATGTGGTCTTTCCTTTCGAAATGTCAAAAGTCGGGGCTCTAGTTGACCTAAGGAGGATCCTATATTGAAGGGGGTTGGCCCTGGCTCTCCCATTTTGCAGACAAAGCCCTGTTCTGTTTCCTCAAACGTTTTGCTCCATGATGCAAATACTTCAAATTATCAATGTGTGTTAGGTTGCCAGTCGTTGGGAGTGGACTCTGGTTTGGGTGCTGAGTCTGGTCTATTCACAGGGCAGAAGTCACTTTCTCAGAATTCTGATTGCGGACAGGCTGCCATAAAGGTCCACAGTCGTCACTATGGTGCGGATTTTCTGTTGAAGAACGATGGTATGTTGAAAGAAGTTTTAATTCTGTTGAATTCTTCACTAATGGGTTCCTTCCCATTCTCCCCAAATATCAACATTTCACTTAATTTGGCATCGACTTCAGTTGAGGCTCGGTCAGAAGATTGGGGTATATTAACCACTGCTATTCCTGCACTTTCTACTTTGCCAGCTCTTCATGAGAAGGCTACTGTTTTTGAACAAGGTGACGAGCTATTGGCCCCTTTGGAAATCACTGCCCCCTTGGTCACTGGCTACAACCTGAGATCTAGTGCAAAAAAAGGTGCAGGAGGGTTTGGGAGGGGTAAATCTCTTTCAGCCCAAGGCAGGGGCAGAATCTCTTTTCTGGCGAAAGCTCAGGATCGAGCTATGATTGAGGTACATGATGGGAGGCAGATTTCGATTGACAGGGCGCTTAGAGCAAGCAAATCCCTGAAGCCTGGTGTGTTATGAAGATTATGTCCTTCAATTGTAGGGGCTTGGCAGGTCCCCTTAAGAAATCTGCTTTCCGGAGAATTATTATGCTGGAGTGCCCGGATATTATTCTGCTTCAAGAGACGTTAGGTGAAGGAACTGTGGTCAAAGTTAGATTGGAAGGCTGGTTGCCAGGTTGGACATTTGAGTCGCTGGATGTTAGAGGAAGGTTGGGTGGACTGGCTGTTGGTTGGAATGAAAGAACAGTCAAATCACTAAACTTCTGGGGTATGGAGTCGGTCTTGGGCCTTAATTTTCTATCGCTGGAGCTCGGTGAAGTTTTTAATATTTTTAATATTTATGGTCCTTACCAAGACAGGATTCCTTTTTGGGACTCACTCCTGGGTAACTCATTACTCAAGGAGGATTCGGTGATTTTGGGTGGGGACCTGAATTTTACTTTGGGACAGTCTGAGGTCTGGGGTCCTCATGCACATATTGACTCCTTGACTGGATATTTCACTCAAAAATTGGAGGAGAATCGTCTTCTTGATATAGAGCCCATAAAGATGAAACCCACCTGGAGGAATAATCGATGTGCTGAAGAAAGAATAGCGAAGAGATTGGATCGGTTCCTGGTGGCTGAACAGCTTGTGGACAGGCCTTTTCAGATTAGGCAGTGGATTGGTTGTGGGGGTGCATCTGATCATTTCCCTATTTTTCTTGAGTTCAAGATAGGGCCCAAGATGCCTCCTAGCCCTCTAAAGTTCAACAAAATCTGGCTAAAGGATGAGTCCTTCAAAGCTCTTGTTCTCGCTAGGTGGGTCCCTTATAGGGCGGATAGCACTCTTTCTGCAGCTTTTCACTTTGCTGAAAATTTAAAACGTATAAAGGAAGCTGTGAAGGTCTGGTCGACTGCTAAGAGACAGAGGGAGGATGTGGATTTGAAGCAGGTGGAGGAGGATCTTCGTTTGATATATGAAGGGAATGGAGGGGGTTTTCAATCACAAGTGGAAAAAGACACTCTTGTTGCCCTTGAAAAAAGAAGGAACGCCCTACTAATGGATAAGGAGGAAACTTGGAGATTGAAAAGTAGGGCCACATGGCTGGCAAGTGGGGATGATAATACAAAATTTTTCCATGCTTATGCTCGTGGTCGAAAGGCGGCTAATACTATCTGGAGTTTAAGAGATGGTCAGGGCAATGAGCATGCCTCATTTGAGGCTAAAGCTAAGCTGGGGGTTGACCACTTTAAGGATCTCTTTAAAGCCCCAGCTCATGCATCACTTGCGGAAGTTATAAGAGTTGCACAGCTCTTTCCGAGATTTGTGGAGGAGGCTGATAACAGATCTCTGATGGCTGAGGTTTATGAGAAGGAGTTAAAGGAGGTACTTCACAGTTTCCAAAAAGATAAAAGTCCTGGTCCTGACGGTTGGTCCATCAAGTTTTTCTTGGCTCTTTTTGAGGTTTTAGGGACAGATCTGCTGAAAGTTGTGGAGGATATCAGAATTTCAGGGCAGTTTCCTGCTTGCTTTAACTCCACTTTCATAGCTCTTATCCCGAAAGTGGATAATCCCTCTTCTTTGGCTGATTTTCGCCCTATCTCTCTGTGCAACTGTATTTACAAAGTGATAGCCAAGGTGGCTGCGAGAAGACTCAAAAGCATTTTGTCTACTCATATCTCTGGAGAACAATTTGGTTTCCTGGAAGGTCGTCAAATACATGAAGCAATCAGAACTGCTCAAGAGGCTCTCCACAGCATGAAGACAAAGCACCTCAAAGGGACTGTGCTGAAAATAGATCTCTCCAAAGCATATGATCTGGTAAGCTGGTCATATATTCGTATGCTTCTGACTCATCTTGGTTTTGGCATTGGCTTTATAAGATGGATTATGAGCTGCATTACCACCGTCTCTTTCTCAGTTTTAATTAATGGGGCTGCCTCTCCTTTTTTTCATGCTGAAAGGGGTCTGCGCCAAGGTTGCCCCCTTTCTCCCCTTTTGTTTTTATTGATTGCTGAGGGTTTGAGCAGAGCTCTTCAGGATGCTAAGAGACAGGGTTCCTTGAAGGGCATACAGGTTGCTACAAATTTTTTCATCACACATTTACTATTTGTAGATGATGTATTAATTTTCTGCTCTGGATCAGTGCGTGATGCAAACACTATTGCTGAGATTTTAGATCTATTTAGCATGGCTACTGGTATGATTGTGAACGCTGATAAGTCCTCTATCACTACTCATCTTCTGAGGGATGAAGAGAGACGTGAGTTCGGGAGGATCTTTTCTTATAATCATGTTGATTTGGATGAAGGGCTGAACTATTTGGGGTTCCATTTAAAACCCAATGACTATAGAAAACTTGACTGGAACTGGCTGCTGGAAAAGCTGGAAAAACGTTTAAGAGTTTGGTCCCATAAATGGCTGTCTAGAGCGGGGCGGTTGACTTTAGTAAAGTCTGTTTTGGAGGCTATCCCGGTCTATTGGTTGTCTTTGTCTTGGATTCCAAAGGGTTATTCGGAGGCCGCCAGAGAATTTGTTTTCGTTTCCTATGGATCGGGAAACAAGACTTTTCGGTGACCCCCCCCCCCCCCTGCTCCGTGGGAGAAAATTGTCACCCCGAAAGGGGGATGGGAGGATGGGATTGAAAAATATTTTTCTTTGCTCGTGCACTGGCCGCAAAGAGGGTGGAGGCTTATCAATGTTGAGGTTTTGGACTCGTGTGATCGGGCCATAAATATTTCTCCATTCTCTATTGTGGATTGGATAAGGAATCCTAGAAAATCCTTTCGTCGGTGGTCGCACTGGAAGGCACGTGTTAAGTCATTTACATTTGGAAACAAGTCCTGCTTGGGATGTGGGTAGTATGTGAAGCTCCGGGTTGGTGAGGACCTCTTGGTTGCGATGAAATACAACACCTCCTTCCTAGGCGGCATACTGAAGCTTTAAGGCCGAGGGGATTACTTTTCTCTCCACCCTCAGCCGATCCGGTTAGGGAGAAGGCTGGCATTCGTCCTTGATTTTGGCCTCTCTCCTTCGGGCCGATGGAATGACGAGAGGGGCTTTGGCTCGCTTATATTTGTGCTTTAAAAATGTGCTCATATTTTGTTGCAGATAGGGAGGATATGATTTCTTGGGATTATGATTCGACCATTCTGTGGTCAAGTTACTCAAAACTTAGTTCTGGGGTCGTCTTGGGTGAGGAGTCAGGTGGTGGAAAAACTCGGGAAACTACATTGCCCTACCAAGACTCGCCTTTTATGTGAAGTATCTTAAAAATAAAGTCCCCACTTGGGATGTGCTGCAACAATAGGTTTTCAACTGTGTTGGTGCAATTTGTGTCATTCCGATGTGGAATCACAATCATTCTTCCTCACCATCCTTCATTAAAGGTGTCCTGGGCCGAATGTTCCGCATTATTGGGCTCTTCTTTGCAGATGGGAGGGTGTATCTCTCGTCTCATGTGGACGTTGTGGGTGGGGTCCCAGGCCGAATAAGACAAAATCCTCGCCTCTCCTTGTCATCCGGGCCGTCGTCAGTACGTAATCGCCTACTATTTCGATGGGACGGTTAGCACTCGAGAGATCGTTGGGGCAATGACCATTGGACTACACTCGTTTCCTATCCACATTCGGACTGCCAATCGAGGGAGGTCCTACCGTTGGATATTGATAGGAGGAATCCTTGGGGTTTTTTTGATGGGGCTATGCAAGAAAATGTCTCTGGGGTGGGGGTTTCGTTGTATCCGTTCTGATGCACATTGGTTTGAGATCTCGGCCGGGCTTGAAGTAGGTACAAAACAATTTTGCTGAAAATGATGAGCTCAAGATCCTTCGATGTTCGCGGTGGAGAAAGGTTGCCGAGTGCTAAATTTCTTCGGGACTCCTTGTATATATTTAATTGGATTAATGGTATTTAGCAAGGCAGAAGTTCATCATCTTCAAAATCTTCTCCGTTCCATTAAGGAGATCCTCCGCTTCGCTAGACTTTCTCAAGTTCGCATATATCGAGAGAATATTTTGTTGATCAAGCCTCAAAGAGGGGGCTTCGCAGGTTGAAGGTTCCCGGAGAGCCCAGGAACATCAGATGGAGGCACACTGAAGCGCCCATCCTTCCCCTATTTGACCGAGAGGTTAATGGTCTCCTTAAATTGGCCCGATTAAAACTTGCACCAGAGAGGCTAACACATGGTGGTTCTTTAACACAAATGTTTTTAGAAGCTGGACGTGGATTCCCACTTCGGGCTACACCGTCAAATCGTCTTCAATGGGCGGTCCAGTGTGGATGACCTTCTGTACATTCGACACCTATTAGATATGGACTCGTTTTGTGTGCGTTTTTTCTGGGCTAACCGGAACGTGGTTTTCTTGTAATGGCCGATTTCCATTTCTATATTGTACCACGTAAGCAGCGCAGGCAAATGCAAGAATCACATTTTAGGCCAAGCTACTCCGTGTTTGTCATCTCGTAACATTATGGAGGACATGACACCTTTTTTCCTTCAGGATGAAACATTCGTTTGCTTGCTGAGGGATGATATGGTATATCTGGAGGGTTTTTGATATTGTTAACCGGTTTCCATTCCTGTAGAACACTTTCACATATTTTTAGAAATCAACCCATGAATTACTTCGATTTACTTCCACTTTTCGAATGCGGCAATCCTACTTCCACTTTTCGAATGCTTCATGCCAATGTTCGACTTACTTCTTCGAAGCCCCGTCTTCATCAACCAAATAACAACCGCTTCATGAACCGCCGAACAACGAGTCAAACTCGTCTTCATGAACCAATCGAATGGCAAGTCAAAACCCCCGTCTTCATGAACTACCAAATTTTTCATCGTCTTTATGAACCGAGCAACAGTGAAACTCGTCTTCATGAACCAATAACAAATGGTGAAAACTCGTCTTCATGAACCAAATACTTGATTTCAAAGTCGGTATGTTTTATAAACAAGGGAATGCCATTTTACGAAGGTTCAAACAATTTTTTTAAATAATAAAAACTTGCTTCCATTTTTACAAAGGTTCAACAATTTTTAAATAATTAAAATATTAATATTAATATTAATATTTATTATTTTAATTATTAATTAAATATAAAATTACACTATATTTATAATTTAATTTTATATAATATAATTAAATAAATAAAATATAAATATTGATATTAATATTTTAATAAATTCAATAAAATATAAATATTGATATTTATTATTTTAATAAATTAATAAAGGTTCGATCTTAATAATATATATATGTTGAATTGGTGTCACATATATATGTATGTTAAACAAATTATAAATAAATTATATATGTGTGAGGCTTGACTAGGCTTAATGGTTAAGAATATGTGTTTCCTCCTAAGAGGTCAAAGGTTCAAAACCATAGGGGGTAGAGTATGTATGTTCGTAGACTTAGCAACAAATCGCTACGCGGAGGTGGGTCCTTCGTCCACAAACAAGGGGGTCTCATACACCAATTGTGTTTATTTATCGATTTTTGACCTTTAAATTAGATTATTATTATTAAAGGTATAACAAGGTTCATACACTCTCCAATGAGAGTGAGGTTTTGAGAAACACACGAAAGGCATCTCATGAGTAAATACAAGTGGAGCGAGGATGAGGGAGTGTCACACCCGAGTTAGTGTTGGGACGACCGAGTGGTGGGGGCGCGATGTGCACCCAACTCGGGTACAATGCCACACCGATGTGCAATATTGGGCACGCCATATTGCCTGACCCCCACCTTGGGCGGCCATGTAGTGGTGAGCAGAGTCATGCATTTTCAAGGCATATGATGAGTGGCAATGTCAAATGTGTGTGCCCTAGCATGCGTACCTTATCTGGTTGGGCTTTAGGCGACCCGTGTTGGTGAGCACGTCGGCGAGCCGGGAGCATTGTGTAGTGATTGGGCGAGCTAGGCAAGACAAGGTGTGGGTAGCCAATTAGTCATCGGGGCGGATCAGAACTCATGGTGGCAAGGGGAATCATGGGTATATTGATCAGTTTCAGGTAAATGAATAAGGGGTAGTATCCGTTATTAATGTTTCTTGGATAATTGTCATCCAAATTCTTATCAAACCTAATGGAAAGAGTGTTGGACACAACTAAGAGAATTTTAACACTCAGATGGATTCGTAGAATCTTGTAGTGAAATGTAACACTTCGATATCAAAATTGCAATTTTCCATTTATGGCGTGACACAATTGTAGGTACCGTATTGACATAAATGACTAATTCATATACTTATTACTATTCATATTTTTATTCTTGGACTATAATAGCGATTTACATTAATCATTATTAATTTTGTCACTTATTATCTAATAAGTTAGTCGCTTAGTTTAGTCACTTATTATCTAGCTATATTGTATCCTTAGACTAAATTAGTCATTTAAGTTAGTCGCTTTTAGTTTATCTATCATTATAGTCGTATATTTTATTCCTAGACTAAATTAGTCATTTGCTAGTCATTTTTATTCTGTTACTTAAAATTGTTCTAAATTTAGTAGTAATTCACTTGAAATAATAGCGGTGACTAGCTTTTTTAGTCACCCGGTCATTAATTTCATCATTTTTTACTAGTAATAATAACTTCTAACTTAATTATATCTCCTAAAATATAATAATAAAATATATTATAATATTAATAAATTAAACTAAATTAAATATGTATTATAATAATAAAATTATTTAATAAATTATTTCATTTATATATTTTTCCTCTCTCTAGTCAAACTAGTTGTTATTCCTAACAACTAGTTTAATCTTCTCCATCTTTTAACTGTCTCCTTTGATCTCATATTTCTCATCTTGCCCTAAAGATAAACCAGACTGCCGGTTCAAAACATCTCAACAATACATAATCATATGTAATTATATCCAGTAGTTTTTAATAATAACAGAATTAATTAAGAAAATATAATATTTAAAATTATTATATTTTAATATTAATTAAATTAAATGTTAAATAAAAATTAAGAAAAATAAAATATATTGAAAGATGATTATATTACTAACGCTCCACTGCATCAATCTTTGGTTCACTACCTAAAGAAAAAAAGTTATTTATTTGATTAAGATTTTATTCTAGATGCTCAAAAAGCTCGAGATGTTTCCCAGCTCACTATAATTTTGACATCTTAAAATATGCAGATTAATTTAGTTTAATTTAAATAATAAGTGTAAAATAATAAAATAATAGATTATGGTCCCATTAATAATAATAATATTAAAGAGTTTAAAAAGTTAATTATTTGCATTAAAATATTAAATAATGAAATTAATGATTTTGGTTATAATGAAATTATCAATTGCATTAAAAATAAATTCAAATTCAAATATAGAATAAACAAGTGTATGATAAATTTAAATTAGAACTAGATTAAGGGAAGAGTAAAATAAAGAAGTTTTAAGGAAATTAATTAATTTAAATTCAAAATTATATATATATATATATAATTTTTCGGGGATTAGGTCAATTTTTGGGCTTGGGGATCAATAGGATTAGTGTAAATTCTGGATCGGTCAAGTCATTGGTATTTAGGCTCTAGGTTGTGGGAACTCATGGTTTTTCCCATGATATTTATCATTGATGTAGCCTATTTATGAACTAAAATCTGTAAGAGTTGTTTAACTAGTGGAGAAGATCAAGCAAGAGTATCTTTAGACACAACAATCTTCGATGAAGTTACATCCAAACAAAAACTTAGAAAATGAGAATTAGTGCTATCATCATGTGAAATAACATCACATTTTCTCCAATAATGTCAAAAAACAACAGAGGGTCAATGATACAAAGAACTTTCACAATTGCTTTGCAAACATTACACAAACTTTTCATTTATGTTCTGTTGAAACTGAAAAGGTCAACATGTTTCCCAAATGAATTGTAATATAATCTGCAAGCTCGACAAGTTTATATATTCCGAATGTTTGTATGTTCTTATAATGAAATCCATTAGCAGACCTCGCGTTGTGTTAATTTTCTTCCACATTGCCATCCACTTCTTCTTGTCAACATTTTTGTTACACTAGTGCATGCATTTAATTTTCTTCCACATTCCATCCACTCCATTTTCTCTTCTCAACTTTTTGTTACACCATTGTATGTATTCAAATATCACAAGATCTATCTCTCGTCCCGTAATTAGTATACTCGCAATTACATCCACCTCTCGCATCCAAATAGTTTGTGATGAATGTAGTGCTCCATTTTCATGCCCCACCTTATTCATGGAATAGAATTTATGTCAAACCATCAAGCCAAAAGGTTGTGTGTTTGACAACCGGGTTTGTGGAAAACCAAACATCAAGAACAGGGCCCCTATACCCAATAGTGGTTTGACATAAAAGTGCTATTCCACCTAATAGAACTGGGGCATGAAATGGAACACTACGTCTAACTCAACTCCAACCGGCATGTGAAATGTCGTGTCTTGTAGATATCATCACATACAATAAGTTTCCTACCGGAGACTTTCATATGGTACATGAGAGTTACAGATATTTTCTTCATTATTTCTAGGACTTAAATCCAAAGAAATCTTAAAATGGAAGCTATTGGAACATTAACATATTTCATTGTTCATACCGAAATTTTAGTATTATTTTCTCCACATACTTCTCAGATAACCAAATCTTACTATCTTTCCTATCTCTATGTATCTCCATGCCCAAGATATGTTTTTCCATGCCAAGATCCTTCATATCAAAATGTTCTAGAGAGTTTGTGCCTTTAACTCCGTTGATTTCTTCCATGCTTTTACTTGCAATAAGCATATCATAAACATACAACACGAAGATAATGAATATGCCATGAAAATTTTGAAGTATACACACCGATCATACTCACTTCGATAAAATTCTCGCTCACCATGAAGGAGTCAAACTTCTTGTACCATTGCTCGGGAAATCTTCTTTCAAGCAATACAATGATTTCCCAGCTTGCAAACTAATCTCTTGTTGCGAATTTGTACAAACCTTCAAAGCTGATCCATATATATCTATTCATCCAAATCACTATGAAGAAAGGTGGTTTTAACATCTAACCGCTCTAACTCAAGATTAAGTAATGCAAGAGAAAGCAATACAGCACGAAGAAATGCTTAATGATCAGTGAAATTTTTTCATGAAAATCAACACCAACTCGAGAATATCATTTTTCAACTAACCTTGCCTTATACCGACCAATACTTCCATCAAATTTTCTCTTCAACTTGAAAACTGCCTGCAGACCCAACAACACTTCTCCCTTTAGAAGTTATACAAGATCCAAAGTATTGTTCCTTGGCTGAAGAATCCATTTTTCTTCCATATCTTTTTTCCATTTATTGTTATTTTTGCATCATCTATTGCTTCCTGACAATAAGATGTCTTCATCTTCATAATCAACGCAAAATATGAAGAGAATTCCCATACCTTGGGTTTTTATTTCGTAGACCTTCTGTAGAGGATCGGTTGCCGAATTAGTTCTAGAATTCTCTAGTTTCCTTTGCTTCTTCACCTTTTTCATCGAATTCTCTCCTTCCTTTCGACATTCGGAAAGGTTTAGTCTCCAATTGAATTTTTTGATTTGGCGATACTTGTTCCCCGTTAAACTTGCAAAAATCGTTTAATATAGAGATCTATCAAATGTTACATTCTACTAATGACTATCTTTTGTGAAGAAGGATCCACAACCTCTATCCTTTCACCTGATCATCATACCCAAAAAAGACATAACATTCGATTTTGGATCTAACTTTGAACACCTACTTTAGGAATAAAAGTACAAGGACAGTATCACAACCAAAAATCTTCAAATGCGAATAATCACAAGATCAATCAACAAACTTCGAGGAATTTTATAGTTTATGGCAACTGATGTGATTTTTTAACTAGATAAAAAGTAGTAGATATTTCTGTGCCCACAACTCCTTTGGGCGTTAGCATTGTTGATCATGCTTCGGCTCTTTCCATAAGTCTAATTCATACGTTCAACAATGCCATTTTGTTGAGGAGAAATATGTTCAGCTTTTATGTTATTCTGAATAATCCCTTTCATCCTTATAGAAATTTTCAAATTCTAAAGAAGTAAATTCACCGCCATTGTTGTCTAAACATTTAATTGATTTGCCTGTTTTTTTCCATGATAGCTTTAAATTGTTTAAAAATATTAAATACATCAACTTTTATTTTTCAACATGGAGATCAAACTTTGGGAGAAACAGTGAATGAATGTTATGAAATATAATAAAACTTCCATAAGAAAAACAAGAGAGATGGTCCCCAAATATCGTAATGAATGTAGTATAAATTTCAATGACATGGATTTGGTTGAACCTTTGTTTACATTTTTCTTAGTACACGCAATGTTTACAAAAATCCAACTTCAATGATTTCCAATCAGAAACAACTTACATTCAATGCCACATCTAAGACCTTTCTCACTCATGTGACCCAATCGTTGATGCCAGATGAAACCTCTTCTGGCTTCTTTGATACAATCGCTACTTCACTAAATTTATAAGCCTTGAGTATGTGCTGTTCGACCTTTCGCCTTCATAACAACTGCCAGTTCTTCGTACTTTCAACAATACTCCATTCGAGTTGTAAATTTATAACCATTCAACCATATACCCAAAGAAATCAAGTTTTTATTTAGTTCAAGACATGCCTAACATCGTATAATGTTTAACCGTATCATCATACATTTCTTAATTTTTACATTTCGTCCTAACAGATATATAATATTTCCCATAAACACAACACTACCATTTACAACTTCATATGAAGTAAACTAACCTTCTATGCTGGTCTGTGATGAGAAGCAATAGAGTCTAAAGAATCAATTTTCAACACTCTTGAGAGACATACAAGGCAGAGTCACAGTAGTTAAACTTCATTTAATCATAACTTAATCATCCATTGCTTCCTATTCGGGTTTTCTTCACTTTCTTCCGTTTCCAACAATCTTTCTTTGTGTGTCCAATTTGTCAGACTTCACATCGGATTTACACTTTATCGCCTTTGATTGCATCCAGAAGAACCCTTGCTTTTCTCCCTCTTTTCCTTTTGGCTTCATCTTCTCCGGCTACCATGGCTTCTTGCAAAATGTTTCTAATAATTGATTTCCATCATGCTTCTTCTTCGTATATTAGAGCACCCACAAATGATTCAAATTTCGGCATTCATGATGTTGGTTTCAAACTAATTGAAGCTGTGTGCTATAGTCCCATGACTGGACAAAGAACAAAACAATGGTTAGGTAGCCTTGTCTTCTTGAATTTTAACTTCCATATTTGAAAGCTTCAGTGTCAAGGGTATTAAAACATTTAAATGATCTCGCTAATTTCTTACCCTCCTTCATCCGAAGATCGTACAATTGTTCTTTTTCAAATAAAATTCTATTAGTCAATGATTTTAATAATATACAAAGTTTCCAATTTTTCCCACAAACCTTCAATTGTTTTCTCTTTTGCCGATTACAAGAAGAGAACTTCATCTCACAGCATAACCTAATGGTACCAGAGTTTCAGTATCCAAGTCCTCTCAGCCTCGAATCTATCATGCCGCAAGTTTTTTCTTCAATTTCGTCTAATGCTTTTACAACCTCACAGACCAAATAAAGTCCTTAACTTTCTTCAGTTTCCCACAATGCAAAATTTTTCTTCCCGTTGATTTTCAGCTCCTCGAACTTTTACATTCATATTTTTGCCATTTCTTCATTAGGTTTTCTAGTTTTCCTCTTTCCAACTAGGGCTAAAGAAAAAAATTATTGTTTCTCTTTAAGTCAATAAATTTTAATTTGTTTAAAAAAAAATAGTCCAAGCTCCTTCACCCAATTCTTTTAAACCCTCTTCAAACAATAACTTATTTTCTTAAACCTTTTAAACAACTTTGATTTCTTGATTTCTTAAGAAAATATTATAATAAATCTGTTTCAGATAAATAATAATAATAATAATAAATAAATTTCTTCTTTTTAAAAAAAAATTGTACCCGACTTTTTCCTATTTCACTGTTTGTTCAACAAGCGGGCATAATTGCAGTCTGGTAGAGGTTTTCATTTCTCAAACTCGCTGGTCTCTCACTCTACTTCCACTTCCTCTCCACAGTAGTGGGCAGTCAAGCCTTTTTCTCTGGTGGCTTCTATGTGGCTTCAAAGAAAAAAAAGAAAAAACACTCTCGATTGGCAGCGAAAGATACTAAAGGACACCGGTTTTTCTTGGCATTGGCTCTTCTTTATTTTTGGCGTGCTACCAGTGGCTCCACAGAATTGATCGCTAGACATTTCTAAAACTTATGCAGTCTCTCAGACAAAGACTTCCCTCAAGTGGCAAGCCTCTTCTCTCAGCTACAGCGGCAGTCTTTTCTTTCTAACCAGTGGCTTGGGTGACGACGACTTCTAAATGGTGGCTTAGATGACTACTAAAAAACGGCTAGAGAAACTTCTAAATGGTGGCGGCTCAACGGCGTAAAATGGCGGCTCCTCCTCTTCGAACAGTCTTGACTTCTTTTGTTTATAGTCAACACTTCTTTTTGTTCGTCTTTGATAGTCAGCCTAAACTTTAAATTTCACTTCTCTGTGGCGGGCAGGACCGACGTTCTCTTCAAAACCATGATGACAAAATTTCTCAACAACCCAACCTTTCTCTGATACCACTTATTGAATTGGGAAAACATTAAACAAGAAAGAAAACTAAATGAAAAATTGAATGTAAAATACACAAGTAAATACACGAAAGTTTTACATGTTCAAACCTTGACATGGTGTCGAGGAAACCTCCACGGGGCAAGGGATTGGAAACTTTATTAATCAAGAATGGTTATCCTTAGATTACAAGCCTCTCAGTCCATCCCAATTTAACATGGGCTACTTCGTTACATAACCACCTCTTTGTTATAAAAAACCAACTATCCAGTAATTTCTATCAATAATTAGTTGTCATATTTTAATGTTTTACTTCCACATCATTGTTCCTCTAATGTTTTTTTTAGCATTTTTAGATTCAAAGAATGACCTCAGTCGTCATGAGTTTGACTATTTCTTTTGAATTCGTTGTACATGCATGGATTAGAAATTTATAGGCCAAAAATAGTATATTTTAATAGGTTATATCCTTATAGATGCATATACAATACTCAAGATTAGGTTTGCATTGTATAAATACTCAAGGTTTAAGGACGACATTATATTGTAGTTATAGCCTTATAGCTACACGTACATACCGGACATCTTGAAATTTTATGCACTCAGATTGGTAGATTAAATGTGTTCTTAATTTTTTATTTTTCCGAGCGTCTCAAGGGACCAAGAAGAGACCAAGAAAGGCGTGGGTTTTTTTCAATCACCCAAAAACATTAAATTAACACTTTTTTATCTAGACAATGAGGTTTTTTTCTGGAATACTATGTAAATCTGTTGAGGTGTCCCATGAGAAGACACTTCATCCATGTTGATGGGCAAAAAAAACAAGAAACACTCATAATAAAGTTTAAAAGAATGCTAAACCAACCAAAAATATAAAAGAAAAAATGATGACTAATGAGTGTAAAGAGAATAAGAACGTTAATTAATAATAATATAAATTAATTTTAAAAAGTTGACATTAAATTAAAATAAATAAAAAGTTTCAAAATAAATAATATTAAGGAATTTAATGAAGAAGGAAGGATCACATAACTAATAATAGAATAACAGAATTTGGTTAAACTAAATATAATACTAATAAAATACGAGTTAATTATATATGTTAAAAATAATAAATTCGTTGAAAATCAAATTAGAATTAATATCTAATAAATGAGGGTTAGTTAGGAAAAATATAATATTGAAAAAATTGCATTTAACCAATTAAATTTGAATTACAATAAAAAGAATTAAGAAAATAAAATATATTACAAAAGTGTAAAATATAAAAAAATTAATTTAGTTTAAAAAGTTATAATGAATTTGAGAGTGTAAATATCTGTGGTCTACTTGGTAGTTCCAAATAGGTCGATTCTATGATTGATCGTATAATGAATTTATTAAATGGTATCAAAAATAAATTAAAATTAAAATATAGGATTAAAGAAGTGTATAATAAAATTAAATTAGAACTAGATTAAGGGAAAGGTAAAATAAAAAAGTGGAAAGAAATTAATGAATAATTTAAATTCAGAATTAGGTTTATATATATATATATATATATATTTGGATCGGGTCAATTTTCGGTAATTGGGGATTGTTAGGGTGGATTAGGTAAATTTGATCGGTCAAGTTATTGGTGGTTTTAGGCTCCAAGTTTAAGGGAACTCATGGTTTTTCCCATGGTATTTATCATTAATGTAGCCTATTTATAGTCCAAAAAATTCTATGTTAAGTTGTCTCACTAGTGAGATCAAGCAATGGTATATTTAGACATCACAACTTCTCTCAATGCTTTGTGATACTAACAATTTCATATAATTCTGAATATGAAAAAAAACAAGCTGGAAAATGAGAATAAATGCTATCATCACATGAAATCCCATCACATTTTCTCCAATAATGTCAAACAATGTGAAGCCAATGACATCAACAACCCTCACGATTGCTTTGCAAACTTTAGACAGAGCTTTTCTTATCTGTTCTATGTTGAAGCTTGAAAGGTCTAAATATGTTTCCCAAATAAATTTTCCTAAATATGTGTATCCAGGTATGCTGAACGAGTTTTCAAAAATATGTTTATCTTCTTATAATAAAACTCACAAGAGACTGGCAACAAGTTAATTTTCTTCGACATTGTCATCCATTTCTCTTCTCTTGTCAACATTTCTGTTACACTAGTGCATGCGTTCAAATATTGTTGCATCTGCCTCTCATCCAAAATTAGTGCATACTCTGCAATTATGTCCACCTCTACATCTGAGGGAAATTTGTGGACTTGAACGTAGTGCTCCAGTTCATGCCTCAGTTATATCTGTGGAATAACACTTTTTATGACAGTTCATGCCTTAGTTAGAATAACACTTTTTATGTCAAACCACTTTTGGGTATAAGGGTTGTGCACTTGCTGTCTGGTTTCCCAAATGGTATCAAAACCCTTGAGACCATGTGGGAAACCAGAAATCAAGCACAAAACCCCTATACCAGATAGTGGTTTGGCATAAAAAGTGTTATTCCATAGGAGCACTACGTTCAACTCCACAAATTTCCCGTAGATGAAGAGTTGGAAGCAATTGTAGAGTATGCAATAATTCTGGATGAGAGGTAGATGCAACAATATTTGAATGCGTGCACTACTGTAACAGAAATGTTGACTAGAGAAGAGCAGTGGATGACAATGAGGAAGAAAATTAATTTGTTGAAAGTCTGTTGTGGGTTTCATTATGAGAACATACAAACATTCAGAAGCAGCTTACATGGATACACATTTAGGAAAACTCATTTGGGAAAATTTGGTTTCTCCAATAGAAGGATCTTGAAATGTGCGAAAATTGTGAATCATTTCACGACAATTTATATTGACGCGGAAATATGTGTTTTATGGGGGGGCTCCACAAAGTTTTTCGGCCAGTGGAAATTACAATAGTTCGGCCGAACTTTTGATAAAAATTCAGTAGAACTATTAAGACGTTAGTTTTAATGACTCGTAGCGGAAAGCATAGTTGGTCGAACTTTCACTAATAGTTCGAAGTAGAACTAACTAACGTCTGATCCCTATACGAAAGACTCTGAAAACGGTTAAGGTTTGGTGATTAAACTCCATGAAAGGTTGTTAATTAACTGTCGAAACCAAGACAAGCATTTTCAGAATTGAATCTACTTTCAGGAAATATAACTTTTATGGAATTTCGTAAACGTTTATTAATTTTAATTATTTTTCTAATAAAATGAGTGCAAACAATTTCTGAGAGTCATCGTGATTCAGTGAAATCAAAATTTTGTGTCTCCCAAAATACATTGTAAAAAAAATTGAAAAAATTATGGGGCATTACATTGGTTCGTTGACTCTAATGGGTAGCTATTAGATTTTTAGTTTATAAATTATATGTTAATAAATTTGTTGCCACGTGAAACATATCAAAAATACACAGTTTTTCGTATTGGACCAGTTCAAAAAATTCTAGTAATTATGATATGCATCCATTGGCTTTGTAAATATGATGAAACCAAAGTAGACTCTGTCTAGATTGTTGTAACACATTTTGTTTTTTCAAAAACACAAATTTTCAATGAATACAACATTGCGACATAACATGACTTCTTATGAATTCTTTGATTGTTAAGAAACACACACTCAAAGAAACGCTAAGTTGACATATCAAATCTGCATAAAAAAATTTCAAAAAATAAGTAATAGAAAGCTAACAAAATTTCTCACAACTTTTATTTTTATCGCAAAATGAAATTCTACAGAGAAAAATTGTTATAGTTTGCAGAAAGTTGAAGAACCGAAAAAAATGAAAATTTTTTCTCAAAAAAGGGCAAAAAGTGTTGACTTCACTTTTTGTGTCATTCAGCCTTACATTGTCAAACATAGTTGGAAAAATCACGATAAGATTAATGCGATCATAGCACTAATTCTCATTTTCGACTTGTTTTCATTCACATTCACGGGTTATATATGAAAATGTTAGGATCGAGAAAGTGTTGCGAGAAATGGTGGTATTTAGATTTTAAGGACACTGTTAGCACTCAAGTTCTTGTTTAGCAAGTCAACTTTAACATAATTTTTTGGACTATAAATAAGCTACATCAAAAATAAATATTATGGGCAAACCAAGGGTGCTCACAAATTTGGGTATGAAACAACCATCAACTTGACCAAGTCAAATTTACTTGATCTTTAAATTTGATTTTGAGATTGATATGGTCCTTGAGAAATAGAGATTATATATATATATATGTGAATCTGAATTAACATGGTCTAGAAGAAATGGAGATTATATATATATATATAAAATGTCCATACTTACGGAAACATCTCCATTTCTTAGGAAATGTCTCCCATGGAGTTTCCCCTAGTTTTTTCAAAAATGGGATGTGGAGAAACGTTCCTAATGAGTTTCATGTTGCAGAAAAGGGTGAAAGGTGGTGGGTGCAGTCTCTACTGGAGGGAGTGTCTGCCTATGTAATACTGGAGTCTGGGACGATATGTAATTTTAGTCTTCCCCTTTAGTTTAGCAAGGCTTTTCCTCGAGCCTTCTTAGTATACCCAGGGAATCCTAGAATCTTTGTTTCTCTTGGCCATTTTAGACAAGTGTTGGTTAGCCAAATTTTCGAACATTTTCTGTCCACAAAGGAGAATTTATTGTTATTATAGGAGGATTTCACATTATTGTTAAGCCTCCCTAGATTCCTATTGCTACGATATATGAGAACCTCTCGAGATTTTCCTAGTTGTTTCCACAATTTCTTCTTCACAAATCTTCGTTTCTTGAACCAGTACGCGACATTTTAGCTATTATGAACCCTTTTCTTTACATTTTGTTTTCCGAAGGTCAGGTAAAAGCCATTCATGAGGTAATTATCATATTTGATTAGCTTTCTGACGAATCGGCCTTTCTGGTGATGCAGGAGCATTAATTCCCAGTCTGCATTTTCTAATTAGACCTCACGGGCTCACGAAATCTTCAGAGGGAATGCTAATTAGACCTCACGGGGTCACGAAATCTTCAGAGGGAAAGGCATTTATCAATCTAGTTTTGTATAAAAATCGTAAACAATGTTTTTTTTAAGTTCAAAGTGTTTGCAAATTAGTCTAGAAAATAATAGAAATTTCAGTAAGATTATAATAAAATTAGGTAGAAATTTTTTAAAATTTGCGTTATAGTTGTCTGTTATAATAAAATTTTTAGTAAAATTATAATAAAATCAATTAGAAATTTTTTAAAATATAAATTATAATTATCAAATTTTAAGATTTTGAATGACAAGATTCTTAGTATCACTAAATCATTTTCACTTAAACAAAAAATTCAAATACTACAACATTCTGATTTTTAATATTTTTTTACCAAATTCTGAGGGGAACCTGGCGAATCTGTAGCATCAGACGCATGTAAATACAATACAAGTTTAGCGTTAGTTTGTTGCAGTGACATGGTATTTTGGTCCAGTGGACCTTTTGCTAAATGACAAGTGTTAGAATGATGTGCCTTTTATGTCGGACATAACACAGACACTTCTCCGGTTGTTGGGATATTATCTGTAAGTGAGAGTGTGTCATTGAACGTAGGAAACAGTACAGACCATTCTCTTTGTAAATATGTTCGCTGTTCTGACAGATAATATGAAGGAAAGTTTTCTTTTGGGCAACGTGTGTAAGAGTAATCTGTGTTAATGCTGTTCAAATGTGGAAGTCTGAGAATGTTACAGAGAGGACCAGATGCTCACCAGATGAGCTTGAGTGTTAGTGAGGATCTCTGCCACCTGTGCGCAGAGAGACAGAGAAGAAAGAATGCAGGTTGCAGGTCCCGGGGCGAATCGTAAGGCGAGTCCCTTGTCGCGAAATCCCAGAAAGAAAGAAGTAAATTATTTTATAAGTCCATGAGGCTGCGCAAGCTGCCGGACAAACAAATTTCTGCATTTCAGCCCTTCCCCTGTTAAATGTAATAATGAGTGCCTCAAATTTCTCAACAATCTTTTTATGATCTTTTCCAACATCTGGTTTCACAACGGAGTTTGTTAGAGTTACTTGAATGGAAGGCAAGTGCTGCTGTGTCTTAGAGCGAAGGCCGAGTGCCTCTGCAAGAGCGTGAGTCGAGAATCGACACTGATCGAGAAACGGACCATCGGAAGTAAACCTAGGTTTGATCATCGGAAGTAAACCTAGGTTTTGGTAAAGTGTTGAGTCCCACATTGTGATTTTGCTATGGAGTTGAGGTTGTGTTAACGGTTATGGTTTTGGGTTCTCAGTATTGATGATCTATGGTAATAAGCTCATGGTTTCCTGGTAATACGTTGTAGCTCATGGTATTAAATGTAGTAGAAGCCATTAAAAGGTTAGAGGACTCTCTATTGTAGTTAGCCATGGTTGAGCTGTAAAAGCCGAGAGTGTTGGCAGGGTTGGTTGTGTTTTATACAAAGACAAAGTTTTTTTTCCAAATTAGATAAGATAAGATAAGACAATTATATTAATGTCCGTTAAAATATGTAATTAACCTCCGGCATGTAGAGTAGTTAAGTGAGTTAGTTGAGTTGAGTGATAGATATATTTCGTGAGTGAGTTAGAGAATGAGTTAAGTGAGACTTGATCAAGTTGAGTTATGTGAGAGTGTGTGCATGTCAATTTAGGTTAAATACCCTTTACCAGGTTCATTGTATTAATATTGTGATTTAAAGTGATTGAAGATTAATTGAACCGCAGCTCATTGTTTTGTGTGTGAAATACTTGTGTTATTTGTGTGTTTGAATCCTTTGCCTATCCAACCAATGACCACAAAAGTAGGTCAATGGGAGTGCAGAGTACAATGATGTGGATTCAAAGAAGAGTACCAAAATATCTCCTATATAAAGAGCAAAAAATACCCGACAGTTGAGTACATGCACCACTGGAGTTTCCGAACCTTTGTGGATTATAATAGTAAATTGCATCTGGAGTGTAACCATTCTTCACTAAAAGGCTGATGCCATAGTGCCAAGAATTGTGAACATATGAATTCAGCTACTGAATTTTGACTATTTTGTAAATATTTTAGCAGGTCTTGGACAAGGTAATGGTCTGGGCCGACAACACACGTCTTATTGAATTTGTTCATGACTGAAAATGAATAATTGATTCAGTGAGTGCAGTTTATTTGGTGCATACAACCTCATTCACTTACAGCAAATATACCTGTAAACTAGGAAATATTGCACTACCATGAAAATTCTGATAAGTCAGATAATGCAAATTATTTCATTTTAAAAGGCATGTCCATGAAAAAAGATATATGTTGGTTTTCCCCTTATTGAATTTGATCATGACTCAAAACGAATAATTGATTCAGTGAGTGTAGTTTATTTGGTGCATATAACCTCATTCACTTACGGCAAATATGCCTGTAAACTGGGAAATATTGCACTGCCATGAAAATTCTGATAAGCTAGATAATGCAAATTATTCCATTTTAAAAGGTATGTACATGAAGAAAGATATATGTTGGTTTGCCTCTTATTGAATTTGATCATGACTGAAAATGAATAATTGATTCAGTGGGTGTAGATTATTTGGTGCATACAACCTCATTCACTTACGGAAAAAATGCCTGTAAACTGGGAAATATTGCACTGCCATGAAATTTTTGATCAGTCAGATAATGCAAATTATTCCATTTTAAAAGGTATGTCCATGAAGAAAGATATATGTTGGTTTGCCATTATTTCACAGTTTACTTGGCAATTTGCAGACAATGTTGTCAGAACTGAATTGTTGATCAAACCGGTAGATCCCTGAACTGGGAACTGGTCATAGCAGATTGGACCTGGTAAAAAACTAAACCAAAAAAACTGTAAACAAAAAATATATGAAATATTCAAATTTTAAAGAAAAACATATATATTCATATATATATGAATTCAAATTCATTTATGTGTACATAAGCAAAAATTCTCATTTACATAGCATGTAAGGGTGCACATAAACAAAATAGCACAAAGTACAATCCATCTCTGAACTGAAAATACATCAATAAATAGGCCCTAAGTAGCCTCTTTAGGTATCGAAAAAAAATCATGTTACAAAAAATACCGACATATTATCAAAATCATTGCCTATATTGGAATATTCTTCATCAATATCACTTTCTAAGCATGAAAATAAGATATCAAAAGTTTAGCATGTCAAATCAAGATTTTGTTTCAGTAATAGGTACACTTTTAGTAGGGTCATGATAGAGGAGTTCAATTATCAATGCCAGTAACATAAAGGACTTGTTGTTCTAGATTAAATGCTAGTTCAATATCCTTGTACATGACAAAATCCAATGGGAACATTTCAATCCCCCAATCCTAAAATCCTTGAAAATTGTTAAGTTTTCTAGATTTTGAGTGGGATCTAAAATCCTACAAAAACTAACTGATTTGGTACCGAACTTTCCTTTTTCAGTCTGTGACACCGTGTCAAACTAGTTTTTTCTCAAAAATGGTTGGACTGGCCGGCCCAATTTGGTTTGGTTCAGTTCTGATAACACTAGTTGCAGCTTCTCATGTGAGTGGCAATGAGATCATTTTGTTTTGATGCAGGCAGAGTGAAGATAGATGGTGATGAAGTCACTGGTTATACAGCTTGAAGAGTGCCTTGAACCATTGTAGTACAAAATGATCATTTAGTATCCTTAAATGCATTGAGAAAAGTTGCTTCCTGTACTTGAAAATTGTTAGGAGATAATATTCATATTAGAACTCAGGCATATTAAGACTTAGACCAGATATAATAATAAATATTTATTAATAAAATGATGTAATAATGATGCATTTAATATAGTAATTAATGTAATGGTTATATAAAGAGACGTTTTATTATCTCATTCTAAGTCCACACTTGTGTGTGAATCTCACATGTTAGGAGAATAAGTTGAAAAAAGGGACCATTGTATGCAAAGAAGGTGGAGGGACTGCTAATTACAGACAAACAAGTGATATAGAAGGGTCAAGTCAGATAACTGTAGCGAAGAGAGAATTTGGATAGAATTTCTGCTCGAGTGTCAGATTGTGAGCACTTGAATACTTTGCAGAATGATAGTGCACCTTGATGAATGAATCCATCAAGAGTAAAGAGAAGTGACCAGGGTGTATCATTGCAACCTTTAAGTTAGTTACTTGTCTAAGTTGTAAAACCATTGTTACCGGGAGGGTGTCTGCAAAGAAGTGTGGAAGCTCGTGTTTAGAGGACAAGAAGCCCATGTCTAGGGGTTTGATGAATTGGAGGAAAATAAGTTTTTATAATAAAGATTTTTACATTCTTAGAATATAAGACTTACATGAGTAATAAAATCAATGTAATAACTTTAATTAAAAACCAGGGTTGTTTGATGAATTAGAGGAAAATAAGTTTGTATAATAAAGGTTTTTACATTTTTAGAATATAAGACTTACATGTAATAAAATCAATATAATAATTTTAATTAAAAACTAGGTTTTTTTTGTTTGTTAGGATTTTGGACAAATATGACCTTTCAAATTCTTTACAAGAGAAGTGAATCTCGTTGTTATGCTCTGAACTATTTTCATAATATAATATTATATTGTGTATATTTGTGTGTATTTTCATCCCAACCCTATGTAAACTAGGCTTTCAATTTTTAATAATATAGTTTACTTTTTATAACATGGTATTAAAGTGGGAATATCATAACGTCCAAGTTTTGCTTTCAATTTGTAATAATTTAGTTTCGTTTTTATAACATGGTATCAAAGTGAGAAGATCATAATGTCCAAGTTTGAACTATTGACATTTATCAGGTCAAGGTCAAAGTGGGAAGATCATAATGTCCAAGTTTGAACTATTGTCATTTATCAGATCAAGGTCTATGCATTAGTATGAATTAGTTGCCATGTTTTTTTAGTATAGAAATTGTATACCTTACTAGATCTGCCTTTATGTATGCCTACAACCAAAGAGAAAAATATAAGCCATTTTCTTTTTAAATTTAAGGAACAATCATTAACTATTGCATACTCGTTTCATGCCCTCCATTTTCCATTAGTCCGATGACAGTTACCATTGAACATGTAAATCAATCTGTTGTGGTTGTACAAATCTACTCATTGTACGTCATTGTGTCGAACAGGTATTTACAGAGCTTTAATTTGCAAAGGCATACTCTCAATTTTATTGTTTTTTTCTAGATGAATTTAGACAAAATTTTCTGAATGGAAAAAATCAAGGCCAAAATTTGTATACTTGGAAGGTGAAAATCCAAATGTAATTGATAAACAAAAATCTAATCAAAATGTAATTTATGGACAAAAACTTATGTGAAATATAAATGAGAACACACAATCATCTATACATTCAAATACATTATTAAAATGCCACTGGTAGATCCAAATAAATCATTAGTGATATAATAGAGATGATAAAGTCAAAACTACTATTGGCTTTGTCCTCACAAATTTTGAGCTTCATCATGTAGATATGGAAAATTCATCCAAGGAAATCTGCGATAATATAAATAAGTTATTTGGAGCAAAATTAGTGAATGCAAGGTTTTCTTTGAAGTTATAATTATTTAGATGCAAGGTATCTACACTATGACTAGCAACATAAACAATTTGAGATCTCTCATCCAATATCTAGTTGAATGAAAGATACAATACAAGAAATGAATAAAAGCTACAATACAAGAAGAGGATGTCAAACCCATTTTGTTATACAATCTACTTTCTTAACACAACAATGGCATATTTACTCTTAATTATGTCTCCACACACTTTAGAAGACATGCTTTCATCTCTTTTAGCTTTACAAGAGAGAGAAACTAAAGGAGATGAAGGAAATTCTCAATGAGAAAAAACACTACTTAAAAGGAAAGGATGGGAAAGAGAATGATAGCTAAGAGTGGGGTTGACATTGAATTTCTATGACCTTGGGTCTAGGTTAGAGTCTTAAATCACTGACGCTACCAAACCAAGAATCTCAACCACTAAACTACTTTGCACAACGGAAATATAAAGCAATAAATCATATATACACAAATATACACAACTTTTTAATTTTTCAACCTAACATCATTATATTAACAACATATAATACAGTGGTCTAGGGCTCCTGTACCAGGGATAATGGCCCTCATACATCCACTAGTACAAGACAAGATACTCTGACCATTTGGCTGTAGCATCTAACAAATCTGTTGAGATTCAACAAGAATTTTTTTGGTACCCATGATCCTAGTGAAAATTAAGCACCTACATTAGGGTGGGGCCCACAGGCTATTTTTAGGTGCATGTCTATTTTTATTATCCCTTAATTTAGATGGACATTAAACTGTAATCTATTCTCAATGTGGACTTGAAAGTAGTTAACTGAAGTGGAAGATCAGTTAGCTAAGTGAATTTAGAGTTAGAGGTTGGTTGGTGGGACATGCATAATGATTATAGTTGTAACTGAGTGATTCTATTTGTAATAGAGTTGGAAGTTGTAAATAGTTTAACTCAGTTGTGCTAGCTATAACTAAAGATGCACTAGTGATAGATCAAGTGAATTAAATATTAATTAATTCACATGTAGTGATCTCACATGCAACTGAAGATTTACTATTATTAACTGCATGCATGTCAGATCCAGTGGAGACCTAGTTGAGTCTAGGTGAAAGGGAAGTAAACTATCAGTTGTGAAATTATCCGCTTGCACACATGCAAGCACACACACATTGGATGTGCCCATGATATTTTCGTAGTCAAGGCAGGAAAGAAGGCATCGATTCAGGGATTGCTTTAAACAGGGATTGCATAGTGAAGGCAGGTTGTCTGGAGACTGTAAATTAGCTAAGGGATTTGCCAATTTTTGTATGACAGTGTGAGACAATTAGCTCATGTATTGAGGGCTATTGTGAGAAGATTTATGTATGTAATTATTTCATGATCCAACATATAATATACAATAGAAGATAGTGGTGTTTTTAGCTGTAAGCTTTACCTGAGAAATTATCTGTGTTGTGTGTGATTGATCTTTCTTCATGTTCATGTGATTGGCGATTGTGTGTTTTAATTCCGCAAAGATTTGTAGAAGCGATTCAGTATTTAACTTTAGAACATTATTAGATCAGGTGAATCCAAGATATACGTGCATATTGTATAATTTCTACAAAATCCTCTCGGTCATACCTTGTACCTGCTCTGTCCTTTGGCTCCCGATTTGCAGCACCTGAATCTATCAATGCTCCAAGTCCATCTCGCCACCAAATCTCGATTGTCCAATATGTTCTCTTGTTGTCCCTTCATCCATCAAGGGCACAACACATCGATACTCTTGTCGAGTTGTTCACAGTTCCACTTATGAACAATTCTCAATCTACCCACTTGTTGGCTTGAGGGGTCTTGACCCAGGTTCAGAGTGTTTTGCGCAACCAACAAAACCCTCCAACTACTAGTATTTTCGGTAGTGATCTGCTTGCACAGACCGAAGTCTCACCCGAAGCAATATGGGGGGGTGTTGTATCCAGGTTTCGACACCCTGAGGGAGAGTATAATGTGTATCTTAACCCTTCTTCAAAGATCTAATGACTATTGTTCTACGCAATAATTTCCTTAACCCAATTTAGATATAACCATATAAAACCAGATCTAATTCCAGAAAAACCCTTAACTTTGATGCAGTCTTGCGCACATAGATAATTATACTTAACGAAAGTTGAATTAACCCTTGCACCATCATAGAGATCTATCTTCTAACATGACTCTTAACATAGATGCATTACTTGTACAGATACAAAGATCTATTTAACTTTAGACAACGCGCATTCAATAATCATAATAGCAACAGATTTATACTTAAATCAACAAATTAACTTGTAAACATGGGAATCATAATAGATCAGAATTCGCCAAAACTTCTCTTTATTAATAGATCTTCAATGAGTACAATCTTCTTCATCTACGCACACAGTAACAATGTCCTTGCACACAAATCAAGAATCTTCTTCAGGTCTCTACGCACACAACAACAAGCATTTGTCTTGACCTAGAATGTTTATAGAACTTGCCGAAAATCAGATCATTACATTCCATTTTTCAGCAATGAGATTCTATCTAAATTGAGTTGACTCTTACATACTTATAGTACTTACACACACAAATACCATGGTCTCAAACCATGGTTTGAGACTCATGGTTTCCATTTTTACCTGTTACAATGATAAAGGAGCTTTGACCTGCCCCAAAGCCCCTTGAATTCTACGCGCAATGCGTTTTAACAAAACTTAACCCAAAATTTAACCCCGGGGGACCCTAACCCAACAGGCCCCCAACACAATCTAGTGACTCGCCCTCGAGTCATTCTGGTCCAACTTCCTGCATCTTAGCCTTAAGCACATGAATGGATTGTTTGAGTGGCTGGATCACCTCTGTACTCTGTGCTGCAACGCTCTGTGCCTCTCCAACAAATTTCTTGGTAGTTGGTCCTTTCATTGCTAAGTTGATGCTCTGCTAAGTCAGTTGGAGTCCCTTGAGTGCACTGTCGATGGTCTACGACAGTTGTAGTGCTTCTTCGGTCCACGACTACATTTGGTTTTCTAGCAACTACTCCCGTCGATGCAACTTATCGATCTATATTTGAATTGCGCGACCTTCCTGCAGGCAGGCGAGCTTCTTGATCTCATTGAACTATTGCTCTTTGGCCCGTAATTCCATCCTCAGTTGCTGGACTACGGGTTCAACATGGACAGAGGTCCAAATGCCCATGCCATACTCAAATAAAGCGTTGCATGCCTCCACAATGACTGAAATGCTGGTAGTGGCTTCCTGAACGACTGTGGCGCACTGTGATCGGACACCTAGAGGAGTCTCTAGCTGCAATTTCATCAGCAGGTCTGTGATTTTTTGCTCCAACTCAGCGCACACAGTTATTATTTCTGATCGGGAAGATTTTAGTTCAACTGAAAAAATCTCTAATTTTATGGTGGGTGCTTTAATGTTGGGCACTGTTACTTTGGGCAGCTCAGAGCACAGTCGATTGACCATGGATTCTAAATTTATGCACTGGCTCTCTGCGAAGTGTCGAGCTTCTTCTGCTACCTGTTGTCCCTTATGCAATGTGGTAGCCTGCTGCTGAGTTTCATTGGTGGCCTGCGACGCCTTGTATTCTTGACATTGCAGCCCATCCATGATCATTGTGTGTATGGAATGGAGCATGCTACTGGGAAAGATGACCAAGTCAATTCCAACATCTGGCCGTGCATGGACAGATGCGCGCAAGTCTGGATCTTCAAGGTGAATTGCAACTCTGAGAATTTGGAACACCAAAGGCGGAATTGTGCTACCGATCTTCTCAAAGTATCTATCCATTAGCACCAAAGGCTTAATTGTGGTATTATTGGATGTTTTTCTCTTATGGCACTGTCCCAGTGGGGAATAAGGACCTCTCTTGGTGCCTCGATGCGTGTCTCTTTGTGTCGAGGTGCATCTATGCTATCTCCTTCCTTATCTTCCATTTCAGCATCACTGTGCACATCCACTGTCTCTTTAGGTGGATTCTCAGTCTCTATTGTAAAGGTTAGTTCCCGCATATCATTCTTTTGGTCCTTCTGCGTGCACGACTTCGTTTGTGGTGGTTTTGGATGTGTATAAGA
>CM076570.1:1051147213-1051330626 GCA_034641835.2 Pinus albicaulis | reverse complement strand
AATATGGAGGGGTTTTGACCAGTTTCTTTCCCAACACTGTTACCGATGAAATAGGTAACCGCACTGTTACCTACTTTTTTTTGGTAGCATAAAAAGCACCCGATTTTGAAAAGTGGTGATGCAGAATCACCTTTTTTTTTTAGCACATTTTTGACACTCTAATATTTTTATTTATGAAGTATGAATATTTGTTTCAAAATGTTGGTGATTTTCATGCTAATTTTGAAACGTATTGATGCAGCATCAACTTTTTTTTTTAGAGTGGTGATTTTCATGCTAATATTGAAACGTATTGATGCAGCATCAACCTTTTTTTTTTTAGACTGGTGATTTTCATGTTGATAATAAAACACAAAACTTAGATAAAAATATATATATAAAAACAATAAAAAAACCAATAAAAATGTAAAAAAAAAAACAAAATTAACTCATAAAAATAAAAAAATTAAACAAAAATAAATATAAAAAACAAAAATATGCGAAAATTATATCAAAAGAAATGACAAAATTTGAAAAAAAAACACATAATTTAAAGAAAAAAAACAAAAATTAACCAAAAAAAACATCAAAAACATTTTTTTCTAAGTTATTAAAAAAACCATATAATTAAAAAAAAAAAAAAATAGAAAATTTAAAAATAATTTAAATTACAAAATTAAAATTTAGATAAAAAAAATAAAATATAAAAAAGAAAAAATTAAATTTAAAAATTTAAATTAAAAAAATAATAAGAAGAAGAAAAAAAAAATACAAATTTAAAAATTAAAAAAAAAAAAAAAAAAAAAAAAAAAAAAAAAAAAAAAAAATTGAAAATTGAAAAAGAAAATTAAAATAAAAGAATCAAAATTTAAAAAAACTATCATTAAAAAACAAAAAAAATGAAAAAAACCACGTGCAAATAATTTAAAAACAAATATCCATAAATTTACTGTTTTTTTTTTTTAAATGAAACAATTTATAAATTTTAAAAATGAAAAACTAAATAAACTAAAAGATTAAAAAAAAAAATTAAATTAAATTAAAATTTAATAAATTTAATGAATAAATTTTAAATTTTAAAAAATAATTAATCTAAAATATTAAATTTAAAAACAAAAAAAATTAAAATAAATAAAATTTAAAATAAAAAAATTGAATTAAAAAAAAAAAACAATTTTAAATTTTTTGAATTAAAAAAATAAAATAAATAAAAATCAAATTTAAAAAAAAAAAAATTTTTTTTTTTTTTTTTGATTGTGGTGGCGTCGCTAATCGACCTCCCCGGGTGTTAGCGGGCTTAAGTGTGGGCGAGCGAAGCTACCTCCCAAGCGACGGCCTCACATGCCCAGCGGCCGGCCTCTACCGCCACCTGGGCAAGAGGCTGATTTCGGGAATCGCCCTCCCGTCGCGGTAGGGCGATTCCTAGATTTGGCCTCCCGCCTCCCCGCCCGCCCAGCGGCCGGCCTCCGCCGCCACCTGGGCGAGAGGTCGATTTCGGGATTTGCCCTCCCGCCACGGCAGGGCAATTCCCAAAATCGGCCTCCCGCCGCGGGAGGCTGATTCCCGGAATCAGCCCCAGGGCGATTCCCGAAATCGGCCTCCCGGCGTAGGAGGGCGATTCCCGGAATCGACCTCACGGCACAAGAGGGCGATTCCCGGAATCGGCCTCCCGCTGCAGGAGGCCGATTTCGGGCGCAGGAGGGAAATTCCCGGAATCGGCCTCTCGGCGCAGGGGGGCGATTCTCGGAATCGGCCTCCTGGCGCGGGAGGATGATTCCCGGAATCAACCTCCCAGCACAGGAGAGCGATTCTCGGTTCTCGGAATCGGCCTCCCGACTAGCAGTTGGCCTCCGCCGCCACCTGGGCGGGAGGCCGATTGGCGTCGCCACCACGATAATTTTATTTTATTTTATTTTTTATTTTTTTTTTAAATTTAATTTTTATATTTGAAATTTAATTTGTTTTTATTTTTATTTCTATTTTTATCTATTTATTTATTTTTTTAATATTTTTTTTTCTAAATTTTGTTAATAATTTTTATTAAATTTTGTATTTTTTTTTATTTAATTGATTTTTTTATTTAATTTTTTCATATTTTTTTTATTATTAAATTTTATGTTTAGTTTTTTCATTTAATTTTTTAAAATTTAGTAAATTTTGTATTTTTTTTTTTTTAAATTTATTTGAGTTTAATATTTTTTTTTTTAATTTTTAATTTTTTTATTATTATTTTTTTAATTTCATAAATTTTTTATTTTTTATTTTTTTATTTTTTTTATTTCAATTAAAACTGTGTATTTAAAATTAGATTTTTTTTTTTAATTAAACTTGATATTTTCAAATTAATTTGTTTTTTATTTTATTTTTTATTTAATATATTTTATTAAATTTAATTTTTTTAATTTTTCAATTTTAATTGATTTTTAAAGTTTTTTAACTTTTTATTGTAACAATGTTTTTTTTTTTTTCTTTATATTTAAAATTTATTTTTTATTTCAAAATTTATTTGTTTATTCATTTATTTTTTAAAATTTAATATTTTTTTTTTAAATTTAATTTGTTATTTTAATATTAACATTTTTTTTAAATTTAATAAAATCTAATATATATATTTTTAATTTAAGTTCATATATATATATATATATATATTTATATATATATATATATATATATATATATATATATATATAAGTTAATTTATTTTTAAAAGCTATTTGTTTTTTTAATATATATTTTTTTAAATTTAATATTTTTATTGTATTTTATTTTTCATTTTTTATTTTTAATTAATTTTTCATTTTTTTACTTTTAATTTCAATAAAAAAAAAAAAAATTCTTAATTTTTTTTATTTTATTTTAAAGTTTTAAATTTATTAAAATTTAATATATTTCTTTAAATTTAATTTTTTATTTTAAAATTTAATTTTTATTTTAATTTTAATTTAATAAACATTTTATTTTTCTTTTTTAAATTTAATTTCTATATTTTATTTTTTATAATTTCTTTCTTTTTTAACTTGTTTTTTTTTTCTAAGTTTAATATTTTTATTTGTTTTTTATTTTTTATTTTTTTATTTTTATATATTTTGAATTTTAATCTTTTAATTTTAAATTTTTTTTTTTTTCTTAAATTTTAGGTTTTTTTTTAATGTTTGAATTAAAATTTTATTTTGTTTTTATTTTTATTTTTTTATTCCTATATATTTTTAAATTTTAAGCTTTAAAATGTTTTTATTTTTTAAATTTATTTTTTTCTTAAATTTTAGGTTTTTTTTTAATGTTTGAATTTTAAAAATTAAAAAATGTTATTTCTATTTTTAAAAATGTAAAAAATATGACACAATTTTTTTTTTTTGTTATTCCAGCATCAACTGGTTTTGTTTTGAGGGTGTTTTTTCAATCCTTTTTTCAAGAAACAATTTTGTTTTTAGCATAATTTTATAAAATGTTGAAATTTGACCTTCAAAAAAAACCAAGTGCATTCCGGAATACACTTTTTTTGTTTTTGGGGTGTTTTTTCATGTTTTTTGAGTCTTTTTTGGAGCTAGAGTTCCCTTTTTGAGGTCTGAGTTACCTATTTCATCGATGCAGGTGTTTCTTTGCTACAATTACCTAACTTGACCCTTCTATCTCATTTGTTTGTGTATAATTGACGGTCCCCCACCTTCTTTTGCATACAACAATCCCTTTTTCTAATTATTCTCCTAACATGTGAGATTCACACACAAGTGTGGACTTAGAATGAGATAATAAAATGTATCTTTATATAACCATTACATTAATTACTATATTAAATGCATCATTATTACATCATTTTATTATTATATCTGATCTAAGTCTTAATATGCTTGAGATTACTAATATGAAGATTATCTCCTAACAATTTTCAAGTACAGCGAAGCAACTTTTTCTCAATGCATTTAAGAGATACCAAATGAATCATTTTGTACTACAATGGTTCAAGGCACTCTTCAAGTTGTATAACCAGTGACTTCATAACCATCTATCTTCACTCTGTCTGCATCAAAACAAAATGATCTCATTGCCACTCACATGACAAGCTACAACTAGTGTTATCAGAACTGAACCAAACCAAATTGGGCTGGCCAGTCCAACCATTTTTGAGAAAAAACCAGTCTGACATAGTGTCACAGACTAAAAAAGGAAATTTCGGTACCAAATCAATCAGTTTTTGTACTGAGTTTGGTAACAAACTGGCCCTTTTAAACCAAATTGACCGATTTTGTACAATGTTACCAAGGACTCTCTGAACACAATATTTTCCAGTGGTGCATGTACTCAACTCCAGTGGTGCATGTACTCAACTCATATTGAGAAGCTTCAAGGCATTGTGTTGATTATGTATGATATTTGTTGCATTTTTTCATTCTTCAAATATTTGTTTTGAGAAACCCTCTCCAATAGACTAAAAGTAAAAAGATTGTTGCTACTTCACAGGTTGTCTTTTGCAAAAGGAGATGATAATTTAAAGATTTCTCAAATATGTTATTTAAATGGAGGAAAACTGACCAAGCAACAACTACAATTGTGCCATGGAAGTACCAATATAAAATTTGATACTGCATAGCTCGTCTTATGCAGTAGGAGAGGATTATGATGTTTCAAAGATCTTTCAAATACTTCTTTATACTACAAGATCTAAAGAACTTGTTCTTATCGATTTAAGTTGTGATGTTTTCCTTCCTAATTAATCACTACAATGAGGAGGATGTCAAAATTCAAGAATCAGGAAGGAACAAGGAATTGGATTATAAACCGGAACAAAGAAGCTAAGGAGAGCAGGGATTTGAATCAAATAGAAGATAAGAACAAAGAACCTCTGATCAATAAGGAGGGAAAGACACTCCACGGGGCATGCTTACTAAGAGATTGATGTACTAGTGGCAGAATCTAGACCAGGAGGAAGAAAAGAGAAAACTAAGAACGTAAATCATCAGGACTCAAGAAAGGAACAAGAGTAAGGAACGTGAGTTAAGGAGTGGGGAAGAACCATACAAGACCAGGAGGTGGGAGAGCAGTTGGGGTGTGCAGTGAGTTGAATATAAAGATCAACTGGGAATTAAATTTTCAAAAACCAAGAAGCAGAAGGATAACCTAAGAAGTTCTTAGGGCAAACGTAGGAAATCAGAGAGACAAAATGTCAATTCAATGAAAAGGATTGCTTGACTCAAGGCAACAAGAACATGCGAGATAATGCAATCTGCCCTCTTTTCCGTGGTGTGGGTTACAGTTTGCCCAACGATTGGATGAGGTTGCATCTTTTGTTGAACCATCACTTAAGAGATCAAAGAAGGGGTAAAATAAATAGGGAAATCAAAAAAGAGAAAAGAGGGAAGAGGCGCTAAAGCCAAAAATCAACTAAGGATGAAGGGTCGGGATCCAACATCTACTAACTCTCCATCCATCATCTCTATTAATGTTAAGAGGAATTTTCTTGATTTCTAACGATTCCCTTAACTTACGGTGATGAAAATGGCCAATCCTAGCAATAACCTTAGCTTCTTCGATGCAAATGTGATGCTTCGTCTTTTCCGCATGCTCTGTTGTCACGCCCCCATAATTCGTTCCCTCATTGGTAGGCCGTGCCGTACCGGCTAAACAACTATTTTTCTTTTTCATCATTTTCCGAACTGCGCCTTTCCAATTTTCAAGTGTTAATGTTCACTTTATTATAACATGTTTTATGCGGAATTTAAAAAATCTTCAGCAACAAGAATGTGCACATAACCATTATAGAGAAATTGCAATTTTATAAATATCATGTATAAAATTGGCTCATTGTTTTTATATAGGTCGAGCACCCTGTTATTACATAAAACATAATTTTGCATGACTCGAATCGTTGCACATTCAGCGCATTGTCGGGGAGTCACACGACTCGACCTGCGCTATTGAACACATTCAGCCTCTGCCGTGACCATCATGGAGTTGCATATTGGAATACCCTTCTACAAACTTTTGTTGGTAGTTGGTCATGCCCAAGAAAACTCTCATATCATGGACATTCTTTGGTTCCACCCAATCCTAATTGCCTTGAATCTGCTCGGCTCCATCCATATGTGGCCTTGTCCAACAATGTGGCCAAGGAACGGAATCTTGGTCTAGGCAAACACACTTGGACTTCTTCAAATACAACTGATGTTCCTTCAGTGCTTCAAAGACTAATTCCAAATGCTTCTTATGATCATCCATGTTATTGCTGAAAATTACGATGTCATCCAAGTATACCACCACAAAGGTGTCAAGGTATGGACGAAGTACATCGCTCATCAATGTGCAGAATGTGGCTGGAGCATTGCACAACCCAAATGGCATGACTAGGAACTCAAAGCTTCCATATCTCATCACAATCGCGGTCTTCCTCTTGTCTCCTTTAGCTATCTGCATCTGATAATACCCGTGTCTCAGGTCCAGCTAGGAAAACACTCAGGCTTTCACAAGCTTTTTGAAACAATCCATTGCTAGAGGTAGATGATATATGTTCTTTATGGTTTGCTTATCCAATGCACGATAATCACAGCACATCCGCAACTCGTTTGTATCCTTCTTCCGTTGGAAAAATACTAGAGCACCATAATAGGACCTTGAAGGTCAAATGAAACCTGCTTCGGATAAGTCCTTTAGCCACCCCTTCAACTCTTAGGGAGCTTTGTGTGGTGGTTCCTTCCTTGGCTCTAGATCAATGGAATGGTCCACTACATGTCTTTGTGGTAGTACTTTCGGAAGCTCATCAGGCATAAGATCTGCATAATGCTTCAGTACATCAGAAATCTCAGTAGGAATAGGCATCCCCACTCCATCATCAGTCTCAACTCCACAAATAACTATTGCAAATGTCTCGATCCTTAAGTCCTTCATAGATTTACTCATACTTAGTACAGAAACCTACTGCATAGTCACTTCCATACGCTGTGCATGAGTAGGTAAATTCCACCATCATGAGTCCTTCCATAATTCTATCTCACTGTTGGAAGGCATAACAACTGCTTTGTTACCCTTCAAAAATTCCTGCCCCAATATCATGTCAAAGTCGCTCATGTCCATCCTAGTGAAGTCCAGAAAACCCTGCCAATCACTAATACGAATCGGCACTTCGTTTGCCAAACCTGACACTTTAGTCCTGGAGTTTAGTGCCTTCACTTCCACATCAATGGGAAGAAGTTGCAGCCCAACTTCCTTTGCTACATTTGTCGCCATAAAACTATGTGTGGCACCTGTGTCCACCAATGCTTGCATATTCTTGCCTAGAAGCTTTAGATCAAGAAACCCCAAGCTATGCAACCAAGTTTTATAAGAAACTTCAGGTTGCATACATACCTGATTACTGCAACATTTATTGCTGGCTCTGATACCATCTGTCAAGCCCATATACTTCATTCCCTCATTGGCAGGGCGTGTGGCACCTACTAAACGACTATTTTTCTTTTTCGTCATTTTCCAAACTACGGCTTTCCAATTTTCAAGTGTTAATGTTCACTTTATTATAACATGTTTTATACAAAATTTAAAACATCTTTAGCAATAATAATGTGCACATAACCATTATAGAGAAATCGAAATTTTATAAATATCATGTATAAAATTGGCTCGTTGTTTTTATACAGTCTGAGCACCCTGTTCTTACATAAAACATAATTTTGCACAAATCGACCCATTGCATGTTCAACGTGCTGTCAGGGAGTCACACAACTCGACCTGTGCTGCTAAACGTGTTCAACCTCCACCATGACTGTTGTGGAGGTCGATCACACGACCACACCCGCAGTCGTGACTGCAACTCGATCGTGGGTCGATCACCCAACTCAACCGTAGACCTGCCGCACTCTGTTGCAAAGTATCACAGTGACCCGTGCCCTGCACATCTGCCAACGCCTGTTGAAATGACCTTCCATCGTTGCACAACTGTGACCCTCCCCCTGCACACACTTTGCTGACCCGAGCAGACCCTCTAATGTTCAGATCTGTGTTGGCCCGACTTGCGAGCTCATCCTTCGCCACACCTCGCAAGTCTAGAGCTGCGGTGACACTTTTTGTTGGATGATCTGATGCCTTTGTTGTTTCATTCGACATTGTATTTATACCAGGACTCCACCTTATCATGAGGGCATCGGGTGGCTCTCGATGGACCCAATCCGACCCAACCCTTGGTTCACCATTCGCTGTTTCATATTTGTAACGTCGACTTTGTAATCGTCGACTAGGATGCAAAAATAGTCGCGCTTGTCTATAACATTGCTACCCCGCCACAATGCCAATACGCTACGCCCATCCACAACGTCGCACACCTGTGGTTACAGTGCGACGAAACACTCATAACGTCACAAGTTTTCCTGATACGACTCGAAGGTGACTATGGGCGCGCTTGTGGCCATGGCACGCACCCATCCACCGTATTGCCTATGTGCGCCCGACTCACCCGAGTCAAGGAACGCTGACTCATGGGCCTAAAATCTACTATAGCAAAGGAGCATGACCTACCATGCTTAAGGTCTGCCATGTGCTCATGAATCCTTTGATTAATGGAACGACTAGTTTCACCAATGTATGGAGCCCATAGGAGCAAGAAATTAGGTAAACACCTTTACCATCCCTGGGGCTTACTGAGTCTTTAACCGACTTTAGAGAACTCCAAATAGTACGAAGGGACTTGAAAGTCAAGGAAACATTATGTTTCTTAAAGATCCTAGTGATCTTATCAGTAGTCTGTTGAATAAACGAGAGGCGAACCCTACATAACCAAATTAGATATTAATTCTAATTTGAATTTCAACTAATTTATTGTTTAATATATATATATATATATATATATATATATATATATATAACCCTTATTTCATTAGTATTATATTTAGTTTAACCAAACTCTATTCTTTTATTATTAATTATGTGATCTTTCTCCTCATTAAATTCATTAATATTAATTATTTTGACTATTTTTATTTATTTCAATTTAATCTCAACTTTTTGAAATTAATTTATATTATTATTAATTAGTGTTCTTATTATATTTAGACTCACTAGTCATATTATTTCTCTATATATTTTTGATTTACCATTCTTTGAAACTTTATTATGAGTTTTTTGTCCCTAAAAATGGATGAAGTGTCTGCTCAAAACATGGGACATAGTATTCCAGAAAAATTCCTCAATATCTACACAAAAAAATGTTAATTTAATGTTTTTGGTGATAAAAGAATCCCACTCCCTTTTTGGTCCCTTCTTGGTCCCTTGAGACGCCCGGAAAAATCAAAATTTAAGAACACATTTAATTTACCAATCCAAGTGCACAAAATTTCAAGATGCCCCGCATGTACGTGCAACTATAAGGCTATAACCTACTACAATATAATGTCGTCCTTAAACCTTGAGTATTTATACAATGCAAACCTAACCTTGAGTATTATATATGCATCTATAAGGATATAACATATTAAAATATACTATTTTTGGCTTGTATATTTCTAATCCATACATGTACAACGAATTCAAAAGAAAGAATCAACTCATAACGACTGAGGTTATTCTCTGAATCTATAAATGCTATAAAATAACATTAAAGGAACAATGGTGTGGAAGTAAACTACTGCTAAATAAATGAAAACACAACACTTCAGAGGAATTGTGATTTCCCCTCGAATTCTAAAATCTATGAACTAATGCTTCGATAACTATTACTGCAAAAATGAAATTTTTATGCTAAGGAATTGAAACACACATGCAACTAAACAAAGAAATGAATAAAGTCCTGGAGAAATAAAGCCATAGCTCACAAGAAGGGACACTATTGAAGCCATAACTCACAAGAAGGGACACCACTACCAGTAGCACTACTAGAGCTGGCCCTTAATAGGAATATTATTAGGATTAATCCTCAACTACAAACACTAATTAAAGAGATGCAATCAAGATTCTATGTTGATATGTACTGCTTTAATCTTGAACAAGCAATGAAAGAACACAATATGCGGTGTGTCAAATTCTTCTTCTCTCCAAAGATGAACCCAAATGGGTTGGTATCCAAGATATTTAAAATCATGGGGCTTTGGTTGTTGGGGTCGGCGTTGGGGATTTCAACCAAATCCCAATGATACCCTACAACTCTCAAACCATAGTTTCTCCTAAAAATTCTCTAAATATTCTTTAAAAACAACAAATTCCTATGAAGTGACTAACTAACATCATCTTGGGAATTTCTAATAATTGCATCTGATTTTGATGGGTCCTGTTCTTGTTGGTAGTCCTCATTTTTTGGAAACTACACCATTTTTTCTCTAGATTCTTCAACTCCATCAAAATCCCACCTTACACTCTCATGCTTAAAAATTCAAAGGATTTTCATAGAAAGGTTCGAAATCTAAAATGCACTTGGCATCCAGATTAATTCCACAATAGAGATTCTAAACTAATTCCATAAACTATTTCCAATAATCTTTCCTTATACAGGGAATTCTATAGTAATCATTGAAATAACAAAAATGAATTGTTCCTACCGCAATGATTTATCAATGCATCACATCAGCATATTTAAATACGGATAGTTCATTCAATATCCCTATAAAATTTGACAATGAAATTGCCAAGAATTTTAAAGGAAACCAAAGGGGTATTATCAGATGATTTAGCCTAGAAAAGGGTGTCTAATAGGTAAATAGGAGCTCGAGTGCTCATTAAAAAGGCTGAAACTAATCAACAAAAAAGTACATATCCCGGCCTCATCAATAACGTTAGTCACAATGTCAAACATGTTCTACATTGAATATCCACCAAGTCAAGAATAACCAACAACTAAATTTTTTACACCAACACACACCCCCTCCTCAACTCGCCATTGAGGTTGACCTTGGGGTCCTAGCAACCAAATAAATGTAGAATCATTTAATTGAGCAAGTAAATATTATCTATCCTAAGATCTCAACTTAGTATGTTTCATTAAATATAAATCATTCAATACATCAACATGGCTTTACTTTATACACCATTTAATGAATAATTTAACCAGTGTTCCACGGGGACGCGTAGCGTTAGGTGCACACACCCCACGCACTTAATTAAAAACATAAAATAGAAATAAAAATATAAAGCAGAACTTTAAAAAATAAAAATAAATAAAACTAAAGAAAACATTTAAAAGTTACCTAGGTTAACTTACCTATTCATTTCCCAAATTTTCTTGCCCGTTGTTGATCTATTATTTCCTTCCGTTGAGATCTTATTTCCTACCATCAAGCTCCTCTCTCCTACTGAGCTCTTTTATCCTATCAAGATGACCCCATTAGTTGGTGGACCATGCATGGGGATAATGCTCCAAAGATCCAACACAAATTTTTATTCACTTATTGTCTCAGATTGCTAGTTCCTCTGCATCAAAGAGGAATTGGTCCAATTATAGCTTCATCCATTATATCAAGAGGAATATACTTTCCTCTAGGAGAGCAAAGAAGCTACTTGCAGTGCACATTTCTCTACATCTCTCACATAGGAATACACTGTAGTACCAGAGGTAACCAAGAACACGATGGGATGTGGATCCAAAGGATAGTGCACAGATAGATGATGAGGATGGACTAGATGAGCTACAACATGGTTTGGTTGGAGTTCCATTGGTTACTCAAGAGAGTGAATCTGACTCAGATAGCAACATTCCCATTGATGGTCCTGGTGATTTTATGCAACAAAGGGATGTAGAGGAGCAATCATTGAGATTGAGTCATTGATGTTGATTTTATTTTCAGTGTTCATTATCCATTTTTACTTTTCAGTTTTAACTTTTGTGTTGTGACTCTAGATATTGATGACCTCAAAATGATTCTTGATTCCTCACTCTTAAATATTTTTAAGTTTGAGACTTTGAGTTATATAAATATTGAATCTGGAAATTTACTATTTTAGTGTTCAAACTTCAGTATCTAGTATATAGTATATAGTTATACTAAACACTAGTTTGTTTTTCTTTCAACTTAGATTCTAGAATGATGAATGATGAATTTAATTGTTAAATCTATTGCTAAGATTAAATTTTGACTTGATCTGGATATTCACACTGCTGGCAACTCTTCTCTACGTTGTTCAGACTCTGGCACTACTAACCAATGCACTGTCATTTCTACACTCCTCTGCACCAACTGGCACCCATCCATCCTACTACTTATGATTTGGGTTCCTACAACAAGGTATTGATCTGAGAGTTGGAATCCTCAAGGATCATGCCCAATATTGTAGATCTCCATGTCTACAACTCCAAATCACCCCACCTCCCTCCTGAAGGCATATGGGAAATCATAGAAAATCCCTCCTCCTCTATCTTCGCTGCTCCAATCTGCAAATCATGCTTCTCATCCTTGTCCTTCTTTCTGAGAGTACATTGTGTGGCATAATTTCCCATATCGCCACACCGGAAGCACTTAATCTTTGATGCAATGGTCACATACTCCTTCTCCTACTTCTTGACCTTTGAACCACTGTTATTTCGACGCTCAAGTTAACACTTGAGTAAGTCTCTCCTCATCTCTTCTTGCTGAAGAGTAGCCCACATCGACTCCCAGTCCGAAAAATTGTCTTTGCCTAGGATTATCTAGAAAAATACTTTATATTCTTTAGACACTAAGTTGAGGTCCAATCCGACCATCTCTGTGGCCTTAGGAGTTTCTCCTACGACTGCCAATTGATCTCGGTTTTCCTGAAGTCTAGATAGGAACGAATAAATATGCTCTCCCTTTTGCATCCTGGTGGTCTGCATTTTCTCTTCCAAAAACATATTTCACTGCTCGGAAGATCCCTCATACAACGTAGAAAATGCTTCCCACATCTCCCTTGTTGTCCCTTTGCGGGAAATGTGAGACACAATGTGATCCTTCACTTTATCGAGGATCAATATTTTGGCCTTTTCCATATTCTTCTTGAAGGCCCTTAATGGTTTTTAATCCACCAGATCAGCTAGAGCACCATGGATAATGTGCTTGAGGTCATGCTCATCTAGAAGGAAGGAAACCCTTGCCTTTTAGATTACATAGTTGGAGGCACCCTCCAACCGGTCCTGGTCACACAATCCATTGGTGGAAATCTCACCCAACAACTGTCAATTTGTTGCCTCTAACCCTTTGTGCAGCTAGCTTTACACACTCCTTGCTAGAGCAAGCCACAAAATATGTTGCTACTGCACAAGAAATTTGAGCTTCTTTGGGCAAGAAACTTACTGAGGTCATAAATCCCCAAAAATGTCTTTTAGCTACTCTTCCTGACGTTTATGCACCAACAATCACTGCTACACAACAAAATATGTCACTCCAGCGGTTGATATGCATATATATGCTATGTTTCTCCCTCTACATTGGAAAAACAAAAATCTGGAAAAATCCTACCTCTCTGTCAGCTCACTGTGAGAGAGATTTTCCATGTTAGTTTAGCCCTCCTAGCTTGGACTGTGCACTCCACTAGGAAATTGATCTACTGCTTGCGAAAATCCTTGATCCCTGGTTTCTTCTACCACGTTGGATCTGTTTGATTTGATCTTTGCTTCTCTTTCACTTAGCTTAAGAAAGCTCTAATACCATGTGAAAATTTTGTAAACTGGAATCCTATTGCAGCAACTGGAATATATTCACCTAATTTTTAATTTTAAATTAACAATTTATTTGCTCTTTCCTACAAAAAACACTGAATACATCTCACTGCAACCTACACAAATAAATTGTGGAATAAATACAAGCGCAAAAACAAAGTTGAACAAGAATAGATCACACACATATCTGATACAGTTATTTTTGGACCAATGTCCCTGAAAAAAACCAATGCGGGAAAGCCGGTGCAACAGATGAGGGTTTATATTATTATGCAGTAATTATTTATGAGTACAAGTCTATGATTGACACATCTATAAAATCATGCAAAGAAATTGATAGAAAATATCTCATGAGACAAACCTCACTCCTCCACGGAAACCTGGCACTGATCAGCATCCAAAATAGGCTGCCCTATGCTACCTCTGTGCAATCTCTGCTTCATAGCTATGGTTTCCCTCTGTCTTTATGGTGATCTGTCTACTGGTTGGAAACTGAGACATCCTGACCTCAAGAAAATCTCTCTGGGAACCGGCACTCGCCCAACGTTGTCTCCTCAGCAAAATTGTGACTTTCCTTCAGCCTCTGTGCAATGAATACGTAAGAACTACGTCACTGGATATGTGTTGCTACTATGGTTCTCTCTGTCTCTGTTGCTATGCACTCTCCAGCTCAGGAATGCTTCCAACTGGAATTATTGCCCCTCTGCAGAAGATATTATGATCGAAGTTTCTCCATTAGTACTACTCACTAAAGAAATTGATCTTTAATATTTTCTCCATCTTGTCAAATGTTGTTTCCAAATGACTCTTCAAGCCATTCTTATAGTCTTCTCATTGAAAATTCAACGGCTTAGATTAGATCTCTAATCAATGGTTAAGATTAACTTTTGACTTGATCCACCTTTTCTAGAACATTCACACCCATAGTTTACTATTAATTCACTTTATTTATTTTATTTTCCTAAGTTTAGACTTAGGATCATTTTAAAAATAATTTTTATTTTAATAGAATACAATCCGGATGGAATTTCACCAAATGATCTATGGGTTATCTGGAATACATGTGTTTAAGCCTCCTTGCAAATTTTGAGACTTAGAGCACATCTGATGCTACCCCAAAATCAACAACCATGTGTAAGGGTCTCCTAGGTTTTGGGATACCGTAACTAGGAGTAGATGCTATAACGTGGACTTGGTCTCTCATGCACTGTTGGAGGAAAACGTGAGAGAAGACCAAGTGTGGACAATATTGGGCACTTACAGTCTATTGGAGGACAACTTGATAGTGTCCAAGTTGGAGTCGAAGTGCAGCTCCTTGACGAACAAAGGTGATTGCTAGCCTGGCAGTTGTTGGAGCTCAAGGGTTTGATCAACTAGGAGCAGGATTGTGGAGCCCGACACTAGTGTGTGTAGAAGCACTTCTACAACAAAAGATGGAAAATCCTCATAGCTTGTGGTCATTGTGAGAGATGGACATATCACAGTGATACATGGCAACCCTTCGTGCCATATGTTGGTCTTCATCAGAGCAGCACAGGAAGACCATAGTGGTTTGAAGTCCTTGAGTAGCTGAAGAGAAACAATGGGAAGATGAGAGTTATTCACAAGTGGAACTGTGAACAACTCAACAAGAGTCTCGATGTGTTGTGCTCTTGATGGACGAATGGACAACTGGAGATCAGATTGGACAATCAAGATTTAGTGGCTAGATGGACTTGGAGCATTGATAGAGGCAAGTTATGTATATCAGGAGTTGAAGGACTGGGAAAGTACAAGGTATGACTGAGAGGAGTTGTTAGATGCTACATCCAAATGGTCAGATTATCTTGTCTTGTACTAGTGGATGTATTAGGGCCATTATCCCTAGTATGGGAGCCCTAGACTGTTGTATTATATGTTGTAAATATAATGAAGTTGGGTTGAAAAATTAAAAAGTTGTGTATAATTGTGTATATATGATTTATTTCTTTATATTTCCGTTGTTAAAAGTAGTTTAGTGGTTGAGATTCTTGGTTTGGTAGCACCAGTGATTTAAGACTCTAACCTAGACCCAAGGTTATGGAAATTCAACATGGTATCCGAGGATATCTAAGCTACTTTGGAGAATAGTGAATTAGAGTGTGCACAACAAACCAACTCAGAGGGAGTTATCCATGTCTAGATCATGGAGTAGAGGGTGTAGTTGAATACATGGAGATTTGGTCTTGACAGATTACATAGCGAGATGGGATGGGAGTAATGGAGGATTGGTGGTGAGCTTGGTCAACAACACTTTGTTGTAGGGCAGATAGTTTATCATGGAATTTCGTTGATGTGTCATGGATGGTTGGGACAACTCGAGGGTTTTTTTGGCATGGACGAGATCAGGTTGATCAAGATGGATTCATGTGATGGACTATAGGTTGGCAGGCTAGAGCCTTCGTCGGATCGTGGTGTTGTATATCTGAGATTGGTGGGATTTGCACGAGTGGTTTTTGATCCAAGAGGATGAGTGCTTGTAGGAATGAGCCAGTGGAGATCATGTAGGCTCAAAGGGAGTCTAGCCATAGAGTGAGTAACCCTATGGAGGTTTGAGATCTTCAGGTTCATATGTGATGAGGCAAAGGCACTACCAAGGTTTTCATATTCATATATAGGGTACACTGTAGTGATGGATCCCAAATGAGCTAGTGTCGTCGACGAATGATGATTTTTACTTCCTAGTCTTGGAAGTACCTCCCTCGCTAAGAGGGAGTGTTGATTTTTGTGTAGCTTGGGAGGTACTATAATCCCTAGTATTCGAGGGTTTGAGGTCAAAACACCATAAATGATTTTTTGGGTTGAGATCCAAGCTTGGGGATTTTGCACCCCTCGATGTTTGGTCCAAAAACATGATGATTTTTCAACATGTGATACATGAGGATGATAATGCTCGTCGAAACCAATCTGGCGCATTGAAAATCATCTAATTCTGAGATGTTGTTGAGGAGTTATGAATTTTTGAAGGTTACTAATGGGTTTGCACTTGCATGTTTAGGTCGTCCTAAGGTGTTTTAGGCTTATGATAGGCTGGAAACCCTTGTGTGACATCCTAGATAGAAGACCCTCAATTGTGTATAAAAGGAGGGTGAAGGCAAGTCTTTTAGCATCCATTTTGTGGGACATTTCTCCAAGAAGGTAACTCTGAAATTGAATGCTAGATGCAGGAGAGAGAGGGTCAATGATAGCATGGGACAAGTCTGAATAGGAGGTCGAGGTTCTGGGTAGGAATGTAGATCTATTGAGGGATTGTCTTAGGGTTAAAAGATAGGTCCAAGAGGTATGTTTTGAGGTCAAGATTCTGGGCATAAGTGCGGACTTGGTTGAGGACTGTCTTAGTGCTAAAAGGAGAGTCTGAGTAGTTGTTCTAGGGTCAAGGTCCTAGGAATAAAGGTCGAGGAGCAAGAGGGACATTACATTGCTGCGTGGGGTGACTATTTGGGCTAATTGGAGGAGGTTGAAGGCTGCATCAAGTTGTTTTGCTAGGCCATGGGCCTTAGCAAGCAGCTGGAGGTGTATTTTGGGTAGCATTAAGGATAACTAAGGCTGGAAGGGACAACGTGGCATAGGAGGTGCCTCTCCAAGGCAGGTTTCACCCATTAAGGGCTTAAACTTGTTGAATGGGTGGAGGATTAAGGGTTGCATGGTATGCCCTAACCATAATTGCAATGGAAAATAAATGCAAAAAAAGTAAAACAATGTTTCGTGGAGGTTTTTTTGTCAAAGGTGTTGATCGAATTCGGATCATGATAGGGAAGCCTATGGAAGTCAATGAGGAGAGGGAATATCTCATGGTTAGATGCCCTAGATCAGTCATTAGGCAGCAAGCTTGGAGCAAGGGTTTGTCATGTATTAGGTCAAAGTGTTGACTCTTACATGAATCAGTTGATGGGAAACTTGAGGAGGCCTTAGGAGTTGTTTGGAGGAGCCCACGTGGATTGTTGGGAGGCCTACCAAGAATCCAAGGTGAAAACATGCACATTAGATCAGAAGGTAAGAGAACAACAACAAGGTATGTTGCAGAAGGACCCTTGTATGATGGATTGATGGTGTTGTAGGTGAGGACAAATTCAGGTGCCTAGATTTGTGCAATATATCCTCTATTGCAGGGCAAAGGGAAGATTGGTGAAGTTTGTGAGCAACCATGTGTAAGGGTCTCTCCCAACTATGGGGATGTCCTAACTAGGAGCAGATGCTACAACATGGAATTGGTCTCTCATAGACTGTTGGAGGGCAACGTGAGAGAAGACCAAGTGTGGACGAGATTGGGAACTTATGGTGTGCTGGAGGACAGTGTGATAGTGTCCAAGTTGGAGCCAAAGTGCAGCACCTTGATTGAAAAAGGTGACTGCTAGCTTGGCAGTTGTTGGAGCTCAAGGATCTGATCAACCAAGAGCAAGATTCTAGAGCCCGAAACTAGTGTTTGGAGAAGGACTTCTACAATAGAAGATGGGCAGTCCTCCTAGCCCGTGTTCATTGTGAGAGATGGACATCTCACAGTTATAGGTAGCAGTCCTCTATGCCCTATGTTGGTCTTCATCGGAGCAACACAAGAAGACCATAGTGGGCTAAATTCCCTGAGTAGCTAAGAAGAAGAAATGGTGTTGGGTTAGGGTCCCCTAGGGTCAAATTTTTGGTTAAGTTTTGTTAAAATGCGCTATGTGCAAAAGTCAAGAGGATTTGGGGCAGGTCAAAGCTCCTTTATCATTGTAATGGGTAAAAAGGGGAACCATGAGTCTCAAACCATGGTTTGAGACAAGGTATTTGCGCGTTTAAGTCCTATAAGTATGTAAGAGTCAAGTCAAGTTAGATAGAATCTAATTGCTGAAAATTTGAATGTAATGATCTGATTTTGGGAAAGTTTTGTAATCGGTCTGGGTCATGATAGGCTCCTTTCACTGTGTGCATGGAGACCTAAAGAAGAGTCATGAGTTGTGTGCAAGGACCCTGCTACTCTGTGTGCAAGTGAACAAGATTGTACGCATTGAAGATCAATTAATAAAGATATTTTTTGATGAATTATGATCCATTATGAATCCCATGTTTATGCATTAATGTGTTGATTTAATTATAAATCTATTTTTGTTATGATTATTGAATGTGCATTTTCTGAAGTTAAATAGGTCTCTGTATCCATGCAAGTAATGCATCTGTGTTAATAGTCTTGTTAGAAGATAGATCTTTGTGATGGTGCAAGGGTTGATGTTAGGTCCCTATAATACTAGTGTATCCCCTTATTTTGGTTATCGTAGCCCCCTTATTGTTATTTTTGTACTCCTGTAGCCCCAATATTGTTATTAATGTGCCCCATAAAAACCACTATTGTTATTGTTGTGCCCTTACATTATTATTGTTAGGTCGGCTAGGATTATATTGTGACCCCATGGACTCATATATATAGAAAGGAGGTTTTTTCATTTGTATCATCTAAGAATTGTTCATTTATGTAATGTAAGGGAGGTTTCCCCCTTTAAGGGGTCAATTTCTAAGGCGTTGATCTTTCTTTTCTTCTATTTTTGGAGTTGGTTTCATAACATTTGGTAGCAGAGCTTCGGATTCTAGGGTTTCGTTGCTTCAAACATGTCATCGTGGAATTTTCTCTATAACATTTTTTCTATGAAGTTTCAGAAGCTAAAAAAAAAACCCATTTGCGAATAAATCGTGAGCCTACATTGTGTAAAAATTTCAGATCTTGGTTCATAATATTTTTAGAGATATGATTTGTCGAAGTTACGGTTTTTGCAGGCTCCCGAATTTCATCTCAAATAGGTGACCTTGGGGAAATCGTCATAACTCTCTCTCTAAAGATCGGATTGGAATTCTGTAAAAAGTGACTGAAAGTACACAGAATTTAGTTTCTTTTGTATCAATTTCAGATCTGAAACAGGAAACAATGACACATGTAACGTCGTACAAGTTCTCTCTACTAAACCAGTCCATAATTAGGTCATTGTGGGAGATTGGGCATAACTTTGACTTGAAGACTCCAAATCAGGTCATACCTTTGGCATTGGAAAGAAGATTGAGAGGGCTACTACATGGCTAGAATTTAGTTGTTGAAGATCCAAAATCATAGAGATTATTTAGTTTCAATATCAAGCTCCTCAAAAGCAAGAAAAATATGTGTATTTGTTTTTCAAATTGCGCAAGTTTTGTTTGAAAAATTAGTTTGAAGTGATTCCAAGGGAATACTGAATCTTAGATATCAATATTTGGTTCTAAAATTCCCCCTAAAATAATTCCACACCCATTAAGCCCTCGGAAAGCTCTAATATGACGCATGAAGAGAAATAATTGCATTATGATATATCAAAATTACGGTACCAAGTGCAACAAATTTTGATCTTACAAAGAGCAACCAAAGATGACATAGATGGTTTAAAAGCAGACATGGAGGCTAATTTGGATGGTTTTAAGGGTAAAATGGAAGCTAATATGGATGATAAAGAAATTGAATATCACATCGAACATCAACAACAAGTTCTCCAAGTCTCAAAGGATAACCCAAATTTGGTGCAGAATCAAATGAAACAACGGGAAGATCAACATCACAACACAAGAAGTTCTAAAGTAGTCACAGAAACAAGAACTCGACAACTACAAAATCGATCAATTTTAGAGTATCTCAGCAAGTGGAAGAACTTAACCGGTGAAGATTCCACATGGGAGGATGATAATTTTATACAGAAACATCAAGAAATAATCAAGCGTTGAGGAAAACACTTGTTTGAAGGAGAGGGGAATGTTAGATCCCTATAATACTAGTGTATCCCCTTTTTTGTTAGTGTAGCCCCCTACTGTTATTTTTGTACCCCTGTAGCCCCCATATTGTTATTATTGTGCCCCATAAAAGCCAATATTGTTATTGTTGTGCCCTTACATTATTATTGTTAGGTCAGCTAGGATTATATTGTGACCACATGGACTCCTATATACAGAAAGGAGGTTTTTTCATTTGTATCATCTAAGAATTGTTCATTTATGTAATGTAAAGGATGTTTCTCCCTCAAATTCATTGATTTCTAAGGCACTGATCTCTCTTTTCTTCTATTTGGGAGATGGTTTAATAACAATTAATTCAACTTTTGTTAAGTATAAGTATCTATGCATGTAAGACTACAACAGAGTTAAGGGCTTTTCTACAATTAGATCTAGTTTTATATGGTTAGATGTGAATTGGGTTAAGGAAGTTCTTGAGTAGAACAATAGTCATTAGATCTGTGAAGAAGGGTTAAGATCCACATCATACGCTCCCTCAAGGTGAGACTTTGATCTGCGCAAGCAGATCACTGCCAAAAGGGCCAGTAGTTTGAGGGTTTTGTTGGTCGCGCATAACACTTTAGACCTGGGTTAGAACCCCTCAAGCCAAAAAATGGCTCTGTTTTCAGGACTGAGATCTATTTGAGGGAAGTTTGATGTGGCATCCGACGAAGAACGAATTGCAAGATTGGCTTGATAAAAAGGTGCGCGAGTTTTCAATCCAAGAAAACCGAAACCCTAAATTATCTGCTGAATATTGGGAGAAAAATTATATCTATACAGAGATCCACGAAATTTTCTTTACTTCCTTCGGGACAGAACTAAAAGAGTGGTTGTATTGGCTTGCTGAGTTTCATACCTGTTGGAAATATGACGCGATCACAAGGTGGACTCCTGAACCGATCCAACAATTGGAGAAATCTAGCAACAATATTACCCATGCGATAGATTATTGGATCTATAGCATTATGAGCGGGTTTGTTACTGAGTTTGTTGTTGACGCTTTTGTGTCATATTCTGAAGCTGAAAGGAGATTTTTCAAGGGTCCTAGAGATAAGTTCATGCGCTCCTTGAAACTCTGGATTAAAATGATTTTATGTGAAAAAGGTACCTTGTGCACCCATATTGAGTGAATGTTTAGAAGTGGCTCTCCTAGTTTCACGTGCAATGCGAAGGTTTATAAAGTGGATGAAGAAGAAGATTTTGTGTATAGTCCCCTCAAAGGTAGATCTGACAATGAGGAGTCTGAAACAGGTAGCTCTAGTGGATCTGTGTGAAAATGACTTAACTATAGTTTAGATCCCATCCACTCCACTTCAAAATTCATCTCACACTCTCATCTCATCCACTCCACCCCCACCTCCACCACTAGAAGTTGATATGGATAACTCCATGAAGCTGCAAAATTTCAGGGGTGTTGGAAATGAAGATATTGAGCAATTCTTCTTAGTCACAGAAGCTGTGTGGACAACGCAGCAAGTCAATAATGATGATGTTAAGAAAGTGCAACTTGCTACTGCATTTCAAGAACGCGTTTTGGATTGGTACATGAGGTATGTAGTAAAAAAAACTAATGCCAGGATTGATGAGCTTAAATCCGCATTGAAGGAGCAGTTCAAAAATCAAAAATCATATGCTCAATTTGTTACTGAACTAAAGGAAATTTACCAAGAAGTAAACGAATTTGAATGGGAGGCGGATTAGCGGTTGAAGCGCACAATCAAAGACAGAGGATTTACTATTGATGATACACTGCAGGAATGGTTCATTACAATGTTTCTGCCACATTTGTGCCAACCTTTATCCCAGCATAAGATCACGACACAAGTTGAAGTTGTGGAGATCGTAATGAAATTAGAGGCCTCACCTGTGCAAGCTACACAGGTTAGGGCTCAACAAATCCAGAGCCAGTTAGCTTCCTTACACTTGGAAATGCAATGTTTGCGGAAACAAAGAAATAAATAAATGATATGTGCGCAGGAGCATGGTGCATGCACTACAAAGAAAAAGGGCACCACAAGGATCAATGTCCTTTATATGCTAACTATCTAGCGATTGGAGGACCAAGTATGATTAAGAATGTGCCGGGGACTAGTGAGAACCCCACACTATGGTGCACAATCTGTCAAGTGGCGGGACAGTATGCAACAAATTTTTTTCCTATGATTGGTAAATATGTTCCAGATCTCAAACAGTTCTATTGCACATTTTTTCGATCTGTGGGACATGATGAAAATAATTTTTGCAAATTTGATCTAATGGTTGAACAAGTTGCTTCCTATAGAATGCACGATGAAGGTTGAGGGATAGATTCACTTGCATCACTATCTAGGCACAGTGGATTTCAGGGCAGAGGACGAGGAAGAGGAGGAGGAGTTGGCTACGGAAGAGGCCAGGTCATTTATTATAACTACAAGGATGTTGGCAATTATGTACGTGATTGTCTGAACTATTAGTGTCCCGTGATTTGGCAGATTGGCAAGCCAAATGACAGTGTAACATCAAACCAATCTTTGGAGCCCAAGGACCTAGCCTTCCTGGACTCAGAGAGGGCACTCTCTATATGTGTAAGGGATATCTGTGCGTTTGCTTATTGTGTCCTAATTTTAGGCTAGTTATGAAGTAGGTTTTTTTGGTTTTGGTTTTTAGGTTGTGAGGGATGAAACTGATCAAAGATATAAGATAGGTAAAAAGATGTTAGATCAACTAGGATATGGGGTCGAAAAGGTCAAGAAAGCAATCAAATGGTGATACAAGGCTGTTGAAGGGCCGATTTGATTCGAGATAGAAAGGATCTTTGGGCAAAATGGAATAAAATGGACATCAAGTTTGGGAACAACAAAGGATTTCAAGAATAACTAGTTTAATAGCTAACATAAACATGGTAGGGCAAACCATTAATCATGAGAAATGTAACTATAAGCTAATCAATACATAGAAATAAACATTCAAGCCATGCATAGAGATATATCACCCTCTAACTTTGGGAAATGGCTATCAGAATTTGGGGAAAACACTTAAGACAGACAAACTACTCAAATCACTATGCCGGAACGCCTAAACACAGTACTTAAAATTATTGGGCACTTTGAAAACAAGATTGCATAGTCTTAGGCAAAGGGCAAGATCAGAACAAGACCTCCTTGGTTCAAAAAATGACAATCTAATCAGTCAAAGAGAGATTTCATGGATGGAACTATGGCTAGCCATAGGTAAGCAGGGCGTACTGTAAGTCATACTTAGCATGCATAAAACCATGAATGAAATAAGCAACAATATCCTTAAGTTATTAAAGAGCAATCAAGAATTCTTTAATGTTACTAAGGAAGAAGAAAACATGGAAGCTATGAAGAAACAGGAAATTTGAGATGCCTCCATGGGCATGTCTCAAATTTTTTCTCTAGTGATCTATAGCAAGCAAGAAACATGAATTTATGAATGAAAAGTAGAAAAAAAAACAAAGAAAGAGACACTATACCATTCTACCAAGTCATGGAATCCAACAACAATCCTCTTTCATCATCCAAGAACATCCAAGAGACTATCCAAAAGCATGAGACAAGTATTTCTTCCAAAGCTTAAATGACCATATATTTCTTCTATCATCAAGTTCAGCCTTGTTTACAATGAAAGCCTTTGGAATATATAGGCTCAAGTGAGGAAAACCTCTTAGTTCAATTTGCACTCTCATTGACCTATTCAAAATATCTAAACTTGTCCTTGAGGCTTTGCAAAGCCCAAGGCACAAAATATCTAAAAAATGCTAAAAGAGGGAATTAAATTGACTTTTCATAACTTTTCATGTGCAAAAATAGCTAAACGCACATGAGGAAAAAGCAGTTTTTAAAGGTTCAAATTTTACAAAAATACTCAAAAATTACATCAACAAAAGGTCCCCTGACTTGCCCGCAACCTTTGGCAGCCTTCTCGATGTCGAAACAAGGCTTATGATAGCTCGTTGGAAAGTCCTGAGTGTCTACTTTCTAGAGAAACTAAAATTTTATCAATCTGATGCCTAGAAGTCCTCCAAAAATAGGACTGTGTATAAAAAACTAAAAAATAAGGTTTGCTGATAGAACGGGTAGAGTGTAGAAAAAGTGGGCATTTTTTGCCATTTCGGGCGAGCCAATGATCTCCAAATGTCCTGAAAATCACTGAGTGTGTGCTCCTGAAATTATGGCATCCAATGATACCATTATCCTCCTTTGATGATCCCCCAAACTGAAATGGCGAAGCCCATGAGTTTTGGCCAAAAACCCAAAAATGCCAAAAAACCAAAATATGTCGAAAATCGCCCAAAATTGGTGAGCATGATCCTCAAGGGTTCTCAGCAACATGTTTTGAAGAAAAGGCCAAAATTTGAAGTCCTGGTGTGTCTTTCCTCACTTTCCGTGCCGGGCGCTTCCCTTTAGCCTCCTTGAGCTTGTCTTGAGCAGTCTTCAACTTGCGCCAGCCAAACTGATTTAACTTCTTATAATGCCTCGTCATTCTCCTTTGAAGGTCTAAATCCCTATTTTCCCTCTCCAACTTCTTCTCCAAATGGTCATTGACTCTCTCAAGCCACGCCTCCTTATTTTTTTCTATCTCCTGTTCGAACAATGCAGTGAGAGGGGTAGTTTGGAGAAGGGCATTTTCCTCTTCTTTTTGCTTCTTAAGGGCCTTTTTGAGCCCCATGGTTCTAGGCCTCTTTCGCTTAGGCTAATCTTCGCCTTCACTTTCATCAAACTTGCCCATGAGTTCTTCCAACCTTGCTTGGGCTTTGGAGGCCTCCTTCTTGTACTTAGTCACCCGTGTCTCATAAACATCCATATGGACACTCATTTTCCTATTTTGGATTTCCAGAAATTGATTGAAATTCCTTGCCCTATGAAGATCATCCTTCAATGCATCAATTTGGCCTTCTCTATGGATTAAGAGGTTTTCTAGAATCCGGGCCTCATTATCACTATCATCGCTTTGGACTTGGATGATGTCCAATGTACTCTCCTGTTTGTGACTTCCTTCTACCTTGCCCTTCCCTTTGCTTTGGGTGGCTATTCTAGTGCTCTTCCTCCTAGGCAAATCAATGATGGGCTTCTTTGGCAATTTTCCTTTACTCCGGAGGACCTTTGTCACATTTGGAGTGACCACTCTAGGCACTCTTTTCCTAGCTGTCTGGAGCTTGGCCTTTTTAGAAGAAGAGGGCATGACCCCTTTACCTTTGTCATCTTGCTTGTCATCCTTTTGAGTTTGTTGTTCTTCTTGAGGAGGCTGTTGTTCTTCTTGAGGCTGCCCTTGCTCATCTCTATCATGCCCTTTTTCATCATCTTCATGCTGCTGCTCTGTCTCATAGGATTGTTGTGTGTCCTCTTTAGGCTGCCCTTGCTGATCATTATCATGTTGCCCTTGCTGCTCTGTCTCATAAGGCTACCCCTGTTCTTCCCTTTCATGTCCTTGTTCATTATCTTCATGCTGCTGCCCTATCTCTCCCTCACTGTCATGCTGCTGTTCAGCATTTTCTTCCTCTTTCCCTTTCTGTTGTTCATCACCACTGTGATGTTGTTGTGTGTCACCATAAGGCTGTTGTTCAGCCTCATCATCAATTTGCTGTTCACCCTCACCAATGTCATGCTGTTGTCCAGCACTTTCTTCCTCTTGCTCATGTCCTTCCTTCTCTTGCTGGTCACTTCCTTCTCCTTCTTCATGTTCCTTTGTCTGTTATGTAGTAAAATTGAGCTTTTTAGGAGTAGGTCTGTTAGAAGAAGGCGAGGGGCGATGAGTAGGAGATGTAGGGGATGTATGGACCGGAGGGACAGTGGAGAAATCTGGATGAGTGATGAAAACATCCCAAGAGACCTCTCTCTTTTCAATCTAATGAAGAATGATGATTTTGATGAGAGAGTGATGGAAGAGACAGGCTATTTGTTGTGAAGGAGGCTTCTTCTGGACAGTGAAGGCCATTTTCTCAATGCTCTTGTGCAAGAAGAAAGGAAGATTTAGCTGCTTGGTCCTTGTGAAATGCATCAATAGTCGAATGTGATAAGCATAGATTCGGGAGAATCTTCCCTCGCAAGTGAAGTAATTCATGATAATATTCATGAGGGGGGTGTAGCTGGCTAAAAGATATGAGAAAGGGAAAATATAAGGACAAGCATCTCTGTGTTCAGGCTTTAGAAAGGGCTTGTAATCATCTAAGTCCAAATGGCTTTGTTTAAACCATTTCTTGCCAATATAGGGGATTTTAGTGGCCTTGGAGATGGATCTTGGGGAGAACTTGAAGTCAAGGCCTGCCAATTGGAAATGTTTATCTTGAAACCTCAAAGCGCAAAGGTGTGTCAGAGGAGAAAAAATCTTCACCTCTCGCACCTTTTGGAAAAAATCTAAGCACCCGACCTCGTGGAAATTGAACAATACTGATGGGTGGGCATTCACTTCTTCGGTGGAAATAGGCTCATAGCTCTTGTGCAATCCACTCCTACTATCCTGCCTGGGAGGCATCTTGCTCTAGATGCTCTCTGCAAAACCCAAACTGCCTCAAAAGGATTTCTTGAAATGTGTTCTAAAACAAAACTCTGCCCTCTTTGTCAATCATTGTTTGATCAAGGTAAAATTGGTTTCAAATACTACGTGAGATGACCTTTTAACACAAAATTATCTGCTCTTTCCGAAACACTATTTTCCCCTATGCATGCCACTCAACAAACAGTTTTAATGGTAAGCACACATTCAATCAAAATTTAATACACACAGTGAAAAGGTCACTGTGTTTAGGTAAAGTCATCAAGCTACTTGTGTTTTGGTGTGAGCACAAACAACCCTGTTGATCCAAGTGGATATTGGTGGCCACCCACCTATTCCACTTGGTCCCCCACCATTGCCTCTTTCAGTTTTTCAGTTTCGGCATAACTTACTATTTTTAGCAGTTTTTCGAGTCCTGAACTTCCGGAGCCGTTTTGAGGCCCTAAACGATGTTTTTTGGGCATCATTTTTACCAGCGAAATTGATCATCAAATTCATCCCGAAAGTTGTATTCCTCAGATAGAGCTTTCTAATGATGTATCATGTGCATCAAACGGAGATAGTATGCCAAAGTTACGTCCCTGGGAAGTTGAAACACCAATTTACCCAAACGGGGCCCATAGTTTTGGCGCTTCATCTCCTAGGGTTAGGTTTTTGGGATGTGAGGGTTCTCCATTGTTTCTCAATAATAAATAGGCCCTCGAGCCTCATTGTAACTCAGTTCAGAGGCCTGTAGCCGCCACATCTCTTCTGAGAGATAGCTACCAGCGCCCTAGCTAGTTTTATTTCCATTCTGTCTGTAAGCAAATTTCAGTTCTTTGATATTAATGAAATGAAGTGTTATTTCCGCTGCATCTCTGTATTTATGTTTATATGTTTATTCTGTTGCGTTCCTGCATAAATCCAGATCAGTGGTATCAGAGCGGTCTGTTTTTTCTTGATCCTTCTTTGCATGTCCCCAACGAGGTCGGGGTATAAGGAGCTAGGGCTCGATCTGGTGGAACCTTTGCAAGATCAGCCTCGCAAACCTCGACGGACGCCCATGGGGGATGAAAAGAAAGATGAGGAAGCAGGAGATCCTATCAAAATATTGCTCGAGGAGGCCCTCGAAAAACAAAGGAACGCGATGATGGATAACTTTGCTCAGATCCTTCAACGGCTACCCACCGGCGGCGCATCTGCATCCAGCAGCCACTCTGGAGGCGCGACTCCTTTTAAGGTACAAGTAAATTTTGAAATTCCCATATTTGAGGGTCAAATAGACGCAGATGCCGTAGATAGATGGTTGAATTTGTTAGAAGGATATTTCTCGGTTCATGACTTTTCAGACCGGGAGAAGATTATTTTTGCACTCCTCAAAGCTACCCCCCATGTTAAGGACTGGTGGGAAACCTACTGTGAGAACAAGGACCAGACAGAACCCTCTCTGTTCTCGGCCGTAGCAACTTGGAATTCTTTCCGAGACGCCGTCAAGGAACAGTACTATCCCGTGGGGAGCTATGAGGACAAGTACATACAATGGACCACGCTGCGACAACAAAGGGATCAAGATGTGCACGAGCTGACGAATCTGTTCCATACCCTACGCACAAAGTTGGGTATCAAAGATTCGGAGAAACATTTGGTGCTAAAGTATCGCAGCTGTCTGCACAGATACATTCAGGAGGAAATGGAGTTCCTCGACATCTCCTCGCTTGGTACGGCATACCGGTATGCTGCCAAGATTGAGCAGAAATTCAAACAGAAGAAGCGAGACTTTGGATCTGCGAATCAAAAGCAAGGAAAGGTGCTTCCAAACCGTAGAACAAAGGACAGAGCCAAGTCATGGCGGCTAAAGACAACCTGTCAAAGCCACAAGAAAAGAAAAACACCGTAAAGACAAAGAAGGACACGGGAAAGTGGTGTGAGTTCCATAAGAGCTCCACTCACAACACAAGTGAGTGTCGGGCCAAGCAGTCGCTAGTGGCCGAGATGAGGGCTTCTGAGTCAGATGCATGCTCCGACTCCGAATCAGAACCTGAAAGGGGAATGAAAAAGGGAAACAGATTATTGATGCGGAGCCCAACGCCACTGTTGCCACTACAAAGGTCCAGAAGGAGGAACCGGAAGATCCAGAGGAGGAGGAACGTCTCTTTCACTCCCAGATGTGGGTAAAGGGCTCCCCTGTACAGTTCATTGTCGACAATGGGAGCCAAAAGAACCTCATTTCAGCAGACGCCGTGAAGCGGTTGGGCTTGCCGACCACAGCTCACCCACATCCATACACCATCGGATGGCTTCACCAAGGACGAGATCTCCGCGTCAGCCAGCAGTGCCGCCTTCCCTATGGCATCAAGCCCTTCACGGATGAGGTATTATGTGACGTTGCTCCTATTGATGTTTCTGATGTATTATTAGGACAACCATACTTGTGGAAGCGTCATGTTGTGTATGAGTCTCGACCTCATGCTGTTATTATTACTTTGGGAAATAAGTTGTACAGGATACCAGAGGTACCACCTCCTACGGCTATCTCTTTGGTTACTGCAAAACAATGCAGTAAGCTAATTTCCCAAACCAGGAAATTCGTTTTCTTGATGATCCGCCCCCAAGGCAAGAATAAGATTGTGGCCACAACCTCCAGACAGGGCCCCTCTGCACGAAAACAACAAATGGATAAGGTTGTGGAGGAGTACAGGGACATCTTCACCTCACCCACAGGGGTTCCTCTGCACTGTCAGGTCAAGAACCCGATTGATCTGACCCCAGGTGCGCCTCTACCCAATGGACTGATCTATCAACGCTCTGTTTTGGAAAATGATGAAATCAAGAGTCAGATTCAGGAGCTATTGCAGAAAGGTCACATCAGACCAAGTTCATCGCCCAGTGGGAGCTCGATCGTGTTGGTACAGAAGAAGGATGGAACGTGGAGACTCTGTATTGACTATCGGGTGCTGAACAAGATCACTGTCTGGAATATGTACCCAATCCCATGGATTGATGACCTTCTGGACCAACTCCAAGGTGCAAAATATTTCAGTAAGATCGACCTGAAGTCTGGGTATAACCAGGTACCAATTGAACCCTCTGATGTGTGGAAGACTACCTTCAAAGCTAAGGAAGGCCTTTTTGAATGGCTGGTCATGCCTTTCGGGTTGACGAATGCTCCCGCAACCTTCATGAGGATGATGGACGACATCTTGCGGCCATTCACCAACTCATTCGTAGTGGTGTACTTGGATGACATTCTGATCTTCAGCAAGACTTTGGAAGAGCACCTTCATCACATCCGACAAGTCCTCCAAACACTGCGGCAACACAAGTTGTGTGCCAATTTGGAGAAGTGCACGTTTGGCATGACCCAAGTTCAATATCTGGGATACATTATTGATGAAAGGGGGGTGCATGTGGATCCAACCAAGATCCAAGTCATTCGGGATTGGCCAGCCTCGACTACTATAACAGAGCTTCGCAGCTTTCTGGGTCTTGCTAATTTCTACCGTAGATTCGTGTTGGGATTCTCTTATATCACTTGGCCCTTGAGTCAAATCACCAAAGGAGGAGCGAGAGAAAAATTCTTTTGGTCGCAACCTCAATAGAAGGCGTTCAAAGAATTGAAAAATCGCCTCTGTTCTGCCCCAGTGCTCACCTTACCAGACTTGCAACAGCCATTTGAGATCGAGACAGATGCCTCTGACTATGCTATTGGGGCAGTTCTTACTCAACAGGGACATCCAGTGGCATATCACAGTGAGACATTGTCTGAGACAGTTCGCAAGTATCCCACCTATGACAAATAAATGTATTCCATTGTGCAAGCCTGTCGTCAATGGAAGCATTACATTTTGGGGAAGGAAACAATCATCCACACAAACCACTGGCCCCTGCAGTTCATACAGACACAAGGGAAGTTGCAGAATGATCGCCATCAAAAGTGGTCCACATATCTGCAACAGTTTCATTTTAACATCAAGAACAAGAAGGGTAGCACCAATAATGTTGCAGACTACCTCAGCCGACCACCGATCGTGGCGCTCACCACCGTGCTCAACTCTTGTGGGCACGAGACTTTTGATTGGCCGCTTCTCTATGAGAGTGACCCAGAATTCGGCCACACTTAAGAGGCACTCTTGGGGGGCACGTAAGTTTCAAAATTTCACCTCCAAGATGCACTTTTATGTCACCTGGGACACCTTTGTGTTCCTTCAAGAGAGCGTGCCAAGATGATATGGGAAGCACACTACAGTCGAGTCGCTGGGCATTTCGGGGTCGAGAAAACAGTAGCAATACTATAGAAGTATTTCTATTGGCCGAACCTTCGAAAGGATGTCAAGAAGCACATCAGATCCTGCACTGCTTATGCCATTGCCAAACCGACCATCAAGAAGCAAGGCCTATATACTCCACTACCTACCCCTAGTCGACCTTGGGAATCCATCTCCATGGATTACATGTCGGGCCTGCCCTCTACTAAGAATGGAAATGACTGTGTTTTCGTGGTCATTGACAGATTCTCGAAGATGGCCATTATGGCGGCCTGTAAGAAGAATATCACAGCAAAAGCTACTGCTAAACTCTTCTTTGAACGAGTATGGGTGCACTTTGGGATCCCACAGTCTATCATATCAGATCGAGATAGCAGGTTCCTCAGCACATTTTGGTCCAGCCTCTCGTCAATGATGGACACAAAGCTCACCAAGTCCACAGCTTTCCATCCCCAAACAGATGGCCAGACAGAGGTCGTCAACAGAATGATTGTACACATTCTGCGCATGTACAATTCAAAGCATCCACGCACATGGGACGAGAGCCTCCCTTATGTACAACATAGTTATAACTAGGCTCTCCACAGTTCAATTGGCCATAGCCCCTTTCAGGTGGGCTTGGGATTCCAGCCACTATGTCCCATTGACGTAGCCATGCCATTTGCAGCTGCTCAGGCCGATTCAGCGCACGTCCAGTTTGAAGTTGACAAAGCAAGTAGCTTCATCGAGCGCATTTAACACATCCGCCAATAGGTTCATGATATATTGGACAGAGCTAATGCGAATTACAAGCAGCGCCATGATCAACACCGAGTGCCACACAACTTCCAGGTGGGCGACAAAGTATGGCTGCATTTGCAGAAGGAGCGCCTCACTGGACCTCACCGCAAGCTTCGCCCGCTCCGATACGGGCCGTACACCATCACCAAGGCTATAGGGAACAATGCTTTTGAGCTTAGTATTCCACCATTCCTTGGTCTGCACCCAGTCTTCAATGTGGATCGCCTTCGTCCTTACTTCCCACCTCTACTGGACACTTCGGACATTGCAGAACAACTCACACCAACAGAGTTAAACCCAGACTGCATGGAACAGGCCACCACAGATTGTATCATGGATATGCAAATTAAGAAAACTCACCAACAGAGGATCCAACTGTATCGGGTTGTCAAAGCTGACCAACTCCTGCACCAAGGAAAGTGGTTCACCAGGGACCAAGTTCAGCAGAAATTTCCTCATCTCATGGAGGAACTTAACGCAATGGGGACCATTGCTTCCTAAGGGGGGAGGAATGATCCAGGTGGATATTGGTGGCCACCCGCCTATTCCACTTGGGCCCCCACCATTGTCTCTTTCAGTTTTTCAGTTTCGGCATAACTTACTATTTTTAGCAGTTTTTCGGGTCCTGAACTTCCGGAGCCGTTTTGAGGCCCTAAACGACGTTTTTTGGGCATCGTTTTACCAACAAATTTGATCATCAAATTTGTCCTGAAAGTTGTATTCCTCGGATAGAGCTTTCTAATGATGTATCATGTGTGTCAAACGGAGATAGTATGCCAAAGTTACGTCCCTGGGAAGTTGAAACACCAATTTACCCAAATGGGGCCCATAGTTTTGGCGCTTCATCTCCTAGGGTTAGGTTTTTGGGATGTTTAGGGTTCTCCATTGTTTCTCAATAATAAATAGGCCCTCGAGCTTCATTGTAACTCAGTTCAGAGGCCTGTAGCCACCACATCTCTTCTCAGAGATAGCTACCAGTGCCCTAGCTAGTTTTATTTCCATTCTGTCTGTAAGCAAATTTCAGTTCTTTGATATTAATGAAATGAAGTGTTATTTCTGCTGCATCTCTGTATTTATGGTTATGTGTTTATTTTGTTGCGTTCCTGCATAAATCCGGATCACCTGTAGCAGTCAAACAACAAAAACTCCTCTTAACCAAAACACTGCCCTTGTATTCACTATTCCTCACCCACAATCAGACAAGAACAACCTCCAAACTTTTTAGTAGCTTCACTCAAAACATGCTTCATAGACAAAGAGGGCAGCATTGATTTTTTTCTTTTTACCCCACTGAGGAAAACTTTAAAATGGTAAAAAAACTTGTAGAATGATTATTGCTGTTTGAAATCAGGCCTACTGCTTTCACTTTTCAACACTTAGTTTCCCTTTCTAAACACTGCCTTACACCTGTCAATATTGTTTTGAGGGTAGTTTATAAAGTCCTTAGACATCAATAAAAACCCATCATTTTCACTATGTCAGTGCTGGGCGATCATAACTATTGCAAGCCCGGATCTTTAAACAAAACATCAACCCTCCTTAACATTTTATTCACTAATGCACATAGCTGACAGAGTTTATGTTTTGTGCTATAGCAGTTAGGATGTCCTTGATGTTTGACAAACCCACTAGAACAGGAGTATGATGTTTTAGCACCTTTAAGGGCAGTTTTAGGCTCCTTGAAGCTAGAATTCACACTTCATTATCAACCAACTGTAACCCTCTTTCAAAACATTCACTCAAAATATCTTGATTTACACCAAGGCTTTTACCGCCTCAAACACCATCTAGCAATTTGAATTTAGCAAGGGGGGAAAGACAAAATACCTTGAGACACGATGGCAACCTTGTTCGAGGAGTTTGAGCAGCTTTTAAAAACTCTTGGAAGCGTTTTGATGGCTTAAACCATGCGCGACATGTTTAGAATGGGAGAGCACCGCACAAAAATACTGTCGGGTCACCTGTCGAGCCGACGTGACCAACGCCTACAGGCGCGCCACGCGGCTGTGTATTCCTTTGCAAGAAAATGCGCCTGAACGCGCTGCGTATTTGTATAGGTGCGCCGCACAACCTTTAAGCCCAAAAAACTCTACGAATTCGCTCAAACTTCTTTCTCTGGTCCAATGTTATTAGTACATTGGAATTATAATCTGAAAGAATGACCTTCATTAGTATTGTGTATCCAGATACTGACCCTTGAACCAGTTTTGCCACAAGAACCGTCAAATCTTATAATCCAAAGAGCTTCCTTTTCATACATGATACTAAGCTGTTTTTCAGGTTTCTTGGAGCTTTGGTCATTGGTCTCTATGTTTAGTAACGGGAAATGTGTTTCTGATGGTTTGAAAACCTCTTCATTTTCCATTATCTTCTTGTTTATATCACTTTCATTGTATAAGATAAAAGAATCTAAATTGGAATGAATGGAATAAATGGGAGTATTGTTCGGCTTATCCCGGTTGCTAACCATGTATTTCATGTGAGTCTCTTGGTATAATCTCCTAGTCTGGTTGAAAACTGGGATGGTAGAAAATGACATATCCATTTGAAGATTACCTTGTATTTTGGCAGTCCATGCCCTTGATAGTAGCATTGCATACTTAGGAGGGATATCGGCCACTACTACGTCCATGACTAAGTTTTTCGCTGGTAGTTGTGTTAGAGCAAAACCTAGGTTCTTTATTAGACCTAAACATTTGACCTGACTTGAGTCAAAGGAGTACAAGTTTTTGTAAGGTTGAGTTACTTCTAGTCCCAGGTTTTCCATGATTGCTTTAGGCATGAGGTTATGGGAGGCACCAGAATCTAACATGGCATTATGTAATATCTTGTCCTGTATGTTCAAGCTCACATAGAAAGGATAAGCAGTTCCTTCTTGGTATTCACCTTCTATTTTGGGGCCGAATAAGAGCTCGGGTTTGTCATCAGTTAGATTCAAAGAATCTGCCCCACTCCTATATAAAAAACTTTTAAGATTTGAGATATATACCTATCTACAGTTACTAGCTCAGTAAGGGGTATGGTAATTTTTATTTTGGAAATTTCCCCTTCGAAACTAAAAGGAGTTTGCAGTTTGGACAGATTTGTTTCAGCTTTTTTGGACATGAATTTTTCTATGCTCTTAATTTGCTGACTCTGGTTTGTGACTTTGTTTGACTCAGTCACCTCAGGGATTTTTGTGGAAGTACTAGGAGTATCTGAGCCAAGACTTGTTTGAATATCTTTATCTTTGTTTTGGTCAATTTTCTTGGCCACAATTTTGTTGCTATCCATGGCTTTTTTAAGGATGGTATTAGAGTTTTTAGCAGTGTCAGGGCTACCATTCCTGGAGTGGTCTTGGTTTTTCCTGATTCTAAGGTCATACTACCTGTGAGCTTCTATGATGACATTTTGAAAATCTATGGCAGGATCTTCGAGATATTCATAGTTGGTTTCGTCCTGACTCGGAGAGCATAACTCTTGCTCTTCTGTTGTGAGGTAAAACTCACTCTCGTTATCAGAACCTATGAGGTTCCAATTATTTTCATCAATGGGTTCAGTATCCTTATCCTCTTCATCAATATAATTCTCATTGAAGGATGGCCTGACTTGTTGGTCTTTTCCTCTTGTTTTATTTTGAGATTGGTCTCTCCTAAAGTTTTGGTTGCGGTTTTGAGGGTTTGGCTGGTTGTCCTTAAGAGGTGCTTTCTCACTCATTTTTTCCCACATATTTGTCATGGATTTGACCAGGCCATCTATTCTAGGATCTAAGGAAGAAACCAAGGGGGGAAAATTCGTCATGGTAAGTGACTCCCCTTTCTGCTCTTATCCTAGCTCTTTTTTCGGCTAAGTTGGCTTCTGCATTTATAACCACTTTTTGCATTTCTTCTAAGGTAGGGGGGCCCTTGTCTCTTAGTTGATAAGTCATGTCTGGGTCAAAACCCTCGGGGAATTTTTCCAAGGTTGAACCAAGCGGGGGTTTGAAATGAGGTGGGAGGGCATTATACACAGTGTTGAACCTAGTGCAGTATCCCTAGACACTTTCCCCATTTTCCCGTTTTAGATTGTTATATTCTAACAAGATTTGAATGGGGTTCTTTCGGATTTCCCACCTGTTTATGAAGACTTGGTAGAGTTCTGGGAGGTTGTGGATGCTGTTTGGAGTTAAGCTCTTAAACCATTTTTTGGGTTCTCCGCCCAAGATTTGGGCGAACATTCTCATTCTGATGGTTTCGTTTTCTATTTCCATGTATTCAAAGGCATCGCTAATCCTATCTACATGCTGTTGAGCTCATGTGGTAGTCTCATCTCCAGTAAAGTGTGGGATTTTGGCTTGATAGTCATGTTGTAAGGGAGCCAAAGGTTGTGGAAACACCAAGGGTGCGTACTAGGCTGCCATGAAGAGAGCTAATGGGTGATGTACAAAATGAGGACTTGTGGGATGAGCTAAGGTGGTTTGAACAGTAGTGGTTTGGATAGGTGTGGCGGATGTACTTGGACTAGTGACCTGGTTTTGAGAAGATCTGGGATGGTGGGAGCCAAAGTGATGGAGAAGCTGAAAGTCGGGAGGTGTGGTAGGTGAGGCTTCTCTACTAGGACTCTGTGGCAGATCTAGGGGCTCAAGATTGTCAAAGTCTGTCTTACTTTGTGACTTGCTTCTAAAAAGGGTTTTTGCTGATTTTAAGTCAAAGGTGGAATCCTGCAAGGCAGTGAGATGTTCAGGTACTAATCTTGCTTTATGGATGGACCTATCGGTAGCTAGATTGCCAGTTTCGGAAGCTTGCCACTGAATCTTCTCTGGGTCATCTACTATGATAGGGGGATTTGGGTCTGGATGAGCTCTGGTGTTGATTCTTCATGAAGCCAGATTTCGAGTCTAAAGTTTTAGAGAGGGTGGTACTTGTGAATGTTTTGGACGGATGGCCTCTCTAAGGTTTTGCTAATGTGAAGGATGGTTAAACTAAAAGGATGGAATAGTGGAGTCGCTAGGTGGATTTTTATGAGAACTATGGTCCACCACTAACACTATCAAAGATGCTTACGGGAAAAAGTTTTATAGCAAACTTTGAGATGGAAACTTGCAAAGAAGAGGTCATTCACTTGGTTTCAACAGTTTGCTAGGTTATATGGACAAGCTAATGGTTCTATTGGCAAGAAGGTTTCTGCTTATCTCCTATGTTTAGGTGAGGCTTTCTGAATCGCTAAGTTGTACTTAGATTGTCACTGATTATAGATTTTCCATCCTAAGTTTAAGTTTTTGGAAGGATGAGTTAGCAGAAAGTTATGGTTTATGAATTTTTGGTCTTTTATGGAGTTTTTAGGCCTACTGGAGGCTAGTGGAGTCACCAGGTGGAACTTGGTTGTTTTTGAAAAGATGTAGCTATGGTCCACCACCAGTAACTAGGGAAAACCAATCTGGGAATGTTTTTGGGGTTTTTCTGAGTTTTTATGTGTAGCCTATGATTTATTAAAGTATTCTAAATCTGTTTCAATGCTTTGCTAGGGTAGTGAGAACAAAAAGAGTTTACTCTAAATGGTTTTGTGGACTGCTTGCCTGTGAGGTTTGGAAGAGTTTCCTACAGCTGAATCATCATTTTTCTAAGATGGTGAAAGAGCTAGATTCTACTCTTCTAAGTTTGACTGAGACTTTGAGAGTTCCTAAGGGATACCTAGGATGTTTTGACTCAATGTCCCACTGTGATCGCCATTATGTTAGTGTAGCGATGAGGTGGCTCAATCGGATAGTAGCCTAGAGTAAAGTAGTAAGGTCTACTGGAGGCTAGTGGAGTCGCCAGGTGGATTTTTAGTTGTTTTGAGGTATATGTGTATGGTCCACCACCAATACTGACAAAAACCAATCTAAGGGAGTTTTTTGGGGTTTTCTTAGTTTTTATGTGCAGCCTATCTGTAAGAGTGCTCTAAAATTGATTCATCACTTTGCTAAGATGGTGAAACAAAGAGTTTACTCTAAATGATTCTATAGGTTGATGGTCTGAGTTTAATGTTGAAGGACTAAAAAGTCTACAAGAGTTCGCTAGACTGTCATGTACTCAGAGTCCCGCCGTGATCGCCATTATGTTAGTGTCCCGTGATTTGGCTGATTGGAAAGCCAAATGACAGTGTAACATCAAACCAATATTTGGAGCCCAAGGACCTAGCCTTCCTGGACTCAGAGAGGGCTCTCTCTATATGTGTAAGGGATAGCTGTGTGTTTGCTTATTGTGTCCTAATTTTAGGCTAGTTATGAAGTAGGTTTTTTTTGTTTTGGTTTTTAGTTTGTGAGGGATGAAACTGATCAAAGATATAAGATAGGTAAAAAGATGTTAGATCAACTGGGCTATGGGGTTGAAAAGGTCAAGAAAGCTATCAGATGGTGATACAAGGCTGTTGAAGGGCCGATTTGATTCGAGGTAGAAAGGATCTTTGGGCAAAATGGAATAAAATGAACATCAAGTTTGGGAACAACAAAGGATTTCAAGCATAACTAGTTTAATAGCTGACATAAACATGGTAGGGCAAACCATTAATCATGAGAAATGTAACTATAAGCTAATCAATACATAGAAATAAACATTCAAGCCATGCATAGAGATATATCACCCTCTAACTTTGGGAAATGGCTATCAGACTTTGGGGAAAACACTTAAGATAGAAAAACTACTCAAATCACTATGCCGGAACACCTAAACACAATACTTCAAGTTATTGGGCACTTTGAAAACAAGATTGCATAGTCTTAGCCGAAGGGCAAGATCATAACAAGACCTCCTTGGTTCAACAAATGACAATCTAATCAGTCAAAGAGAGATTTCATGGATGGAACTATGGCTAGCCATAGGTAAGCAGGGCATACCGTAATTCATACTTAGCATGCATAAAACCATGAATGAAATAAGCAACAATATCCTTAAGTTATTAAAGAGCAATCAATAATTCTTTAATGTTACTAAGGAAGAAGAAAACATGGAAGCTATGAAGAAACAGGAAATTTGAGGTGCCTCCATGGGCATGTCTCAAATTTGTTCTCTACTGATCTATAGAAAGCAAGAAACATGGATTTATGAATGAAAACTAGAAAAAAAAACAAAGAAAGAGACACTATACCATTCTACCAAGTCATGGAATCCAACAACAATCCTCTTTCATCATCCAAGAACATCTAAGAGACTATCCAAAAGCATGAGACAAGTATTTCTTCCAAAGATTATATGACCATATATTGCTTCTATCATCAAGTTCAGCCTTGTTTACAATGAAAGCCTTTGGAATATATAGACTCAAGTGAGGAAAACCTCTTAGTTCAATTTGCACTCTCATTGGAAATATCTGAGTGTATAATTTATGGAGAAACTGAAATTTTCTCAATCTGATGCCTATAAGTCCTCCAAAAATAAGATTGTGTATAAAAAACCAAAAAATAAGGTTCGCTGATAGACCAGGCAGAGTGTAGAAAAAGCGGGCATTTTTTTCCATTTCAGGGGAGCAAATGATCTCCAAATGTCCTGAAAATCACTGAGTGTGTGCTCCTAAAATTATGGCATCCATTGATACCATTCTCCTCCTTTTATGATCCCCCAAACTGAAATGGCGAAGCCCATGAGTTTTGGCCAAAAACCCAAAAATGCCAAAAAACCAAAATATGTCGAAAATCGCCCAAAATTGGTGAGCATGACCCTCAAGGGTTCTCAGCAACATGTTGTGAAGTAGAGGCCAAAATCTAAATTTCTGAGGTGTCTTTCCTCACTTTCCGTGCCAGGCGCTTCGCTTTAGCCTCCTTGATCTTGTCTTGAGCAGCCTTCAACTTGCGCCGGGCAAACTGATTTAACTTTTTATAATGCCTCGTCATTCTCCTTTGAAGGTCTAAATCCCCATTTTCCCTCTCCAACTTCTTCTCCAAATGGTCATTGAATCTCTCAAGCCACGCCTCCTTATTGTTTTCTATCTCCTGTTCAAACAATGCAATGAGAGGGGTAGTTTGGAGAAGGGCATTTTCCTCCTTTTTTTGCTTCTCAAGGGCCTTTTTGAGCCCCATGGTTCTAGGCCTCTTTCACTTAGGCTGATCTTCGCCTTCACTTTCATCAAACTCGCCCATGAGTTCTTCCAACCTTTCTTGGGCTTTGAAGGCCTCCTTCTTGTACTTAGTCGCCCGTGTCTCATAAACAACCATATGAACACTCATTTGCCTATTTTGGATTTCTAGAAATTGATTGAAATTCCTTGCCCTATGAAGATCATCCTTCAATGCATCAATTTGGCCTTCTCTATGGATTAAGAGGTTTTCTAGAATCCGGGCCTCATTATCACTATCATCGCTTTGGACTTGGATGATGTCCAATGTACTCTCTTGTTCGTGACTTCCTTCTACCTTGCCCTTCCCTTTGCTTTGGGTGGCTATTCTAGTGCTCTTCCTCCTAGGCAAATCAATGATGGGCTTCTTTGGAAATTTTCCTTTACTCCGGAGGGCCCTTGTCACATTTGGAGTGACCACTCTAGGCACTCTTTTCCTAGATGTCTGGAGCTTGGCCTTTTTAGGAGAAGAGGGCATGACCCCTTTACCTTTGTCATCTTGCTTGTCATCCTTTTGAGTTTGTTGTTCTTCTTGAGGAGGCTGTTTTTCTTCTTGAGGCTGCCCTTGCTAATCTCTGTCATGCCCTTTTTCATCATCTTCCTGCTGCTGCTCTGTCTCATAGGACTGTTGTGTGTCCTCTTTAGGCTTCCCTTGCTCATCATTATCATGCTGCCCTTACTGCTCTATCTCACAAGGATGCCTTTGTTCTTCCCTTTCATGTCCTTGTTCATTATCTTCATGCTGCTGCCCTGTCTCTCCCTCACTTTCATGCTGTTGTTCAGCATTTTCTTCCTCTTTCCCTTGTTTCTGTTCATCACCACTGTGATGTTGTTGTGTGTCACCATAAGGCTGTTGTTTAGCCTCATCATCAATTTGTTGTTCACCCTCACCACTGTCATGTTGTTGTCCAGCACTTTCTTCCTCTTGCTCATGTCCTTCCTTCTCTTGCTGGTCACTTCCTTCTCCTTATTCATGTTCCTTTGTCTATTCTGTAGTAAACTTGAGCTTTTTAGGAGCAGGTCTACTAGAAGAAGGTGAGGGGCGATGAGTAGGAGATGTAGGGGATGTATGGACTGGAGGGACAATGGAGAAATCTAGATGAGTGATGAAAACATCCCAAGATACCTCTCTCTTTTCAAGCTGATGAAGAATGATGATTTTGATGAGAGAGTGATGGCAGAGACAGGATATTTGCTCGGAAGGAGGCTTCTTCTGGACAGTGGAGGCCATTTTCTCAATGCTCTTGTGCAAGAAGAAAGGAATATTTAGCTGCTTGGTCCTTGTGAAATGCATCAGCAGTCAAATGTGATAAGCATAGATTCAGGAGAATCTTCCCTCGCAAGTGAATTACTTCATGATAATCTTCATGAGGGGGGCATAGCTAGCTAAAAGATATGAGAAAGAGAAAATAGAAGGACAAGCATCTCTGTGTTCAGGCTTTAGAAAGGGCTTGCAATCATCTAAGTCCAAATGGCTTTGTTCTAACCATTTCTAGCCAATATAGGGGATTTTAGTGGCATTGGAGATGGATATTGGGGAGAACTTGAAGTCAGGGCCTGCCAATTGGAAATTTTTATCTTGAAACCTCAAAGCGCAAAGGTGTGTCAGAGGAGGAAAACTCTTCACCTCTTGCACCTTTTGGAAAAAATATATGCACCCGACCTCATGGAAATTGAACAATACTGATGGGTGGGCATTCACTTCTTCGGTAGAAATAGGCTCATACCTATTGTGCAATCCACCCCTACTATCCTGCCTGGGAGGAATCTTGCTCTAGATGCTCTCTGCAAAACCCAAACTGCCTCAAAAGGATTTATTGAAATGTGTTCTCAAACAAAACTCTGCCCTCTCTGTAAATCACTATTTGATCAAGGTAAAATTGGTTTCAAATGCTGTGTGAGATGACCTTTTAACACAAAATTCTCTGCTCTTTCCGAAATGTTGTTTTCCCTATGCATGCCACTCAACAAATAGTTTTAATGGTAAGCACACAGTCAATCAAAATTTAATACACACAGTGAAAAGGTCACTGTGTTTAGGTAAAATCATCAAGCTACTTGTGTTTTGGTGTGAGCACAAACAACCCTGTAGCAGTCAAACAGTAAAAAATCCTCTTAACCAAAACACTGCCCTTGTATTCACTATTCCTCACCCACATTCAGACAAGAACAACCTTCAAACTTTTTATTAGCTTCACTCAAAACATGCTTCATAGACAAAGAGGGCAGCACTGATTTTTTGCTTTTTACCCCACCGAGGAAAACTTTGAAATGGCAAAAAAACTTGTAGAATGATTATTGCTGTTTGAAATCAGGCCTACTACTTTCACTTTTCAACACTTAGTTTCCCTTTCTAAACAGTGCCTTACACCTTTTAATACTGTTTTGAAGGCAGTTTATAAAGTCCTTAGTCAGTGTTGGGCGATCATAACTATTGCAAGCCCAGATATTTAAACAAAACATCAACCCTCCTTAACATTGTCTTCACTAATGGACACAGCTGACAGAGTTTATGTTTTGTGCTACAGTAGTTAGGATGTCCTTGATGTTTGACAAACCCACTAGAATAGGAGTATGATGTTTTAGCACCTTTAAGGGTAGTTTTAGGCCCCTTGAAGCTAGAATTCACACTTCATTATCAACCAACTGTAAACCTCTTTCAAAACATTCACTCAAAATATCTTGATTTACACCAAGGCTTTTACTGCCTCAAACACTGTCTAGCAATTTGAATTTAGAAAGGGGGGAAAGAAAAAATACCTTGAGACACGATGGAAACCTTGTTTAAGGATTTTGAGCAGCTTTTAAAAACTCTTGGAGGCGTTTTTATGGCTTAAACCATGCGCGACACATTTAGAATGGGAGAGCGCCGCGCAAAAATACTGTCGGGTCACCTGTCGGGCCGACGTGACCAACGCCTACAGGCGTGCCGCGTGGCTGTGTATTCCTTTGCAAAAAATGCGCCTGAATGTGCCGCGCAGTTGTATAGGCGCGCCGTGCAACCTTTAAGCCCAAAAAACTCTACGAATTCACTCAAAATTATTTCTCTGGTCCAGGGAAACAACAAGGGGAGTTTGTCTTGTGTTTTGAGAGATTCAAAAAGGGTTTGCAACGGTCATCATCGTATTTTGAAAACGAACAATCCAAAGTCCTTTTTGCATTTGATTGGTGAGGGTTTTGGAAGAAAGATTTGAAAATGCCATTTTTAAACAAGTCTTGAATCCCTTTTCTTTAAAACACAACCTGATACCTTTTTATTTGAAAAAATGTCATAGTGATGATGACAGCTTGTTTTATAAACCCGACCTCCTTTTTGAAATAAAACAAGCCCTTTTTAAGACTTAAAAAAATTTCACTGTTTCCTATTGGAGAGAAAATTGTTTTCCCTTTGATATTTGCACTATGGGAGGAAAATTTTGCTCTTAGCCATATGAAGGGTTGTTGATGTGTCTTTTGAGTGGCCCTACCTTTTTACTGGGGAATAAACTTAACTATAAATTCAATATCCCTTTTCCATCTCTTGTATTTGTATTTCTCATCTGCTGTCACTTGTGCTATTTGAGCCTCTCTTTGACTGTGGGTAAAAAAACTCATTGGACACTGTAAGTACAAATCCTGTTTACAAAAGGCCCTCAATCCCAAAAACATTAACTTATCTTCAGGTTGCCAAAATGATCCAGTTTTCAGTTTTAAGGAGATAAAACAGGGATGATGTTCTAGATTTGAAAATTGAACAAGGGAGAGTTGCCTTTTAGTTCTTATGTGAAGGAGGTCTGCAAGAAGCCTGGGTTTTCATTTATTTCACCTCTTTTTGGAGAGCAGCCTCTTTAGAGTCTTTGCCATATGCCATGATTTATTTTTATCTTCAAACCATGATGAGCTCCTTTACTTTTCTTATGAAGGAGGCCTTCTTTGGCAGATGCTTGTTTCCTTTTGAACATGATGGCAGAGGTTACTTTGAGACCAAGACCCCTTTGACTCCTCTGGTCATCAGTTTAATAATATTTCTTCACTAATGATAAACTCATTAGCTTCACATTGTAACTCAATAATAGTGAACTCATGCAAATCATTTTTAAAACCCACTACTTGGTCTCTGCCTTTAATCATCACTTTACTTCAGAAGACTTTATTCACTGTCTCATTGTTCATCAAAAAATTTGTCTTACAGTTAGTTGCAACTCTTAAAATCAAACTTTTTCCATTTGCCCTCTGCTTAGAGATGAAGGAGGTGCTCCTAACCCTCTGCTTGTGAAATGAAGGAGGTTCTTCAGTCTTCAAACCCTCTTCTTATAGATGAAGGAGGTGTTTAGTCATTTCATATCATCAACCCTTTGACAGTGTTATTTTTCCTTTTACTGTTCTTTCAGGCTTTCACTGTGATCACAAGAGCTTTAATGAAAAACTCTCTGCTCTGTGGCTACATCCCAGGCTCAAGATCACATTTAGAAGCAGTTGTCTTCTCATGTGGAGCCAAATATTGTCTTCAGAGATGTTGGTAGGCCTTTGTCCTTGAAAGATCTATTTAAAACACTGTAAAAACACCTAGAATTAGTTTGAATTATGGTACATGAATTGCTAAGACTTGAGGGTGTATTAGTAGCGTGACCTAGGGTTGTAACCAAATTTATTTGTAGAATGGGAAGGTCTGTTATGACTGGTCTATAGCAGATGGAGGTTCTTTGGATTTAGGATAATTCGCCAAGGGAGAAATTCCTAAAGCGCCACTTCCTAACTTAGGGGAGACTTTTTGGACAAATTTGGATTGTTTCTTTAGAGCCTATGGGCAGACTAGTATGGCTGAGGCTAGGTAGGATTTGATAATGAGGTTTCATCTCGTCATGGGTGGGCTGAAAGGTAGAAGGGCAAAAAGTTTATTGGTGTTTTCTAGCTGGCAATTTTGACAAATTTTTAGATCAGCTGCTAGAAAACTTGGTTGTTACAACTAGTCATCACCAACAAGTGAAAAATACTGATGACTAACATGAACCCAACACATGCTTGTTCACCAGGTACTTTAGAGTAGAATGATCAGTGAACATCTTAAAATGACCTCCAAGTAAGTAATGGCAGAAATTCTACAACACATATACCATTTCTAGCCATTCTCTCATCGTTGTTGAGTAATTTCACTCCGCACTTGACAATTTCTAACTTGCAAATGCAATTGGGTGGTCAATATCTCCAGCTCCTAGCACGATACAAGAAGCATCAACATGCACATGGAATTATTTTGACCAATCTAGGAATACAAGGATAGGCGTAGTTACCATCTTCTCCTTAAGAATATCCAATGTCCTCTGACCGTCTTCGTCCCAGCAAAAAGAGGCATCCTTATTCAACAATTTATCCATCAGCACAGTGATTAGTGCATAGTGTTGAATGAACTTTTGATAGTATCCTATATGCCCTAAGATTGAGCGCAACTTCTTTACATTCTTTGGAGGATCCAAATTGATAATGACAACAAATTTTGTTGGATCAACCATCAATCCCTGCTGACAAACAATATGTCCCAGCAAAATACAAAAAGGGAAGCATAATATATAGTTATTCAAATTCAAAGAGGTATGATACTTTCAACAAGTATCCAACATCAAGCACAAACTGGAAACATGTTTCTTCACCAATCCAAAGATAGTCCAATCATCAAAATATACTCCTAATAACTTATGGATGTAATCCTTAAAAGCAGCAACCACCACACATGAGAATATAGTTGGTGCATTCTTCAGACCAAATGGCATAATTGTGTATTGGAATGATCCCCATTCCATCACAAAGGTAGTCTTACTCCAGTCTTCAGGCACAATTCTTATCTGGTGGTATCTAGAAAATCTATCAGTTAATGAGTAGGCCTCCTACCCACCTACATTATCCAGTACTTCATCGGAAAAAGGATTTGGAAAAGTGTCATTTACACAGGCATCATTTAATTTGCACAGATCCACACAGATCCTGATTTATCCCTTGGTCTTCTTTTCTTGGACCACCATTGGGCTCACCCAATCAAATTCATCTACTGGTTCAATAACTCCTGTAACAACCATTTTTTCCATCTCCTTGAAATTCTGCTTATATTTTGGATTCAACCTATAAGGCCGCTGCTTCATAGGCCTAGCATCTTGTTTCAGTGTGATCTTCATTACTCCAAGATCTCCTATAATCCCCTTCAACTTAGGAAATTTAGTAGGAAACAGACCTTGGTACTCAGTCAGTAGTTCTGCAACCTTCCCTACTGTATCATCATCCCAGTAATCTCCTACCTTAGCAAACTTGGGTTGTTCTTATGTTCCAATATTAACTTGTTTTGTATTTATTGGTTCAATCACATATAGTAGTTCAACCTGAGGCCTAGCAACTACGTGTTATCCTTATGACTCAAGGATATTAAGATTTCTCAGATCTTCCTCATTATCTTCAATAGTTACATTATGACAATCCACTGCAGCCTTTATCTGTGCACTCCATTCTTGTAAGGCCAATTATACTGGTTCCCTTGGCATGTCAAAAATAACATCTCGAATCTCCTGTAGTGCATCATCGAGGCATTGGAATCCACTTTCAAAACTAAAGGTTAGGATGAAAATTTCCTTTAGCACAACCCATTTAGCAGTGCCTCATCATAGCTTAGTGTCTAGGTACCAATTCTTGGGTATCCTGTCTAAAGTATGGATGAATATATGCACCCATTCTGGCTTCGGTTCATCTCCACAAATTGCAGGCCACTTAGCCGGATGATTGTGCGGATCAGCTTGGCCTGAACAGGTTTCCTCCATTTGGGTGTTTGGGTTTCCAAATCTTATGCGCATCATTCGATGACATTCTGCCCAACTAGCAAAATTGTCTTTGTGTGTCCCCCACCAATGCGCTGGAGTCAAGCGCAGTGTTAGATCAAGCGCATGGAACCTTTTTCCTTCTGGAACAACCCTTTCAAGTTCTTCGAAAAATAAATTGACACTTCCTATATCATCATAGTATGGTAATTCACATACCTCATAGGTTATATAGCGCAACGATATTGTCACCTAGTTACAGTGCAATGTAGAGACTTCATGTAGCTGGTTCTGCTAATGCTCTAGTTCCTCATCATAGTTTGATAGACATGAACTATCTTTCTCCCAGCTAAGCTGACCATTTGTTGTAGGATTGATCCAATCCTCCTCCTTCGCAGTCAACTTGTAAACATGATCGATATCTTCATTAGCATAGTCTTCGCATACCAGTTTTGTGTATCTCTCTCCTTCTGCAGGGTCCAAGGGGACCACATCCCTTGTCCCATTCCTCACAAACACCATACTTCCGTGCTTGAGGTTAATGATAGAATCCATATCAAAGGCCCAATCTAGACCCAACAACACAGGATATAGGTTGGTATCATCAACAGTCTGAATCAATTTGAAATCAGAAAGTACCTTAATTCCTTCAATATCTACTACCACCCTTGAGAGTCTACCCATTGGGATGATCTTCTGCTGATTTTTCATGTGCAGCTAAATGGTCGACCATTCTAGCTTAGGTTCTCCCATTCTTTGCCATGTATATTTTGGTAGCACATTTGCATCAAAGCCCAAATCTAAAATAACCTGATCACCTAAGTATTCAAACACATTTCTTGGCCTGTCATTCTCTTATTCTTGTAAATCTTGTTGACATTTTTTTTCTCTATCTGATGTTGTTCCTTCTTAGCACAGATATCAATCAAAGATTGAAGATTCTCAATTTCCTTCTTATTGCACAAAAGCTTAATACAGGCTTGCAAAAATGGTCTCAGCTCAGCAGACTCGGTCCCTTCGACGATATCCATGGCAGGCTTGCTTGGCACCATAGATGTCTATGCACCATGATCCATGAACTTCTTTCTTGCTTCAACAAATGTTTTCTTCTCCCTTTGTAGGTTAAATCCTTCCTTTTTTTCTCAGGAGCTTTCCGGACCCAAACATCATCGGTGGGCTTCTTTCCTTCTGCTTTATCTTCGCCAGTGGCTGCGCCACTTCTTGTTACAATGTTCACACTGGGTTCTTCATCATGTGATTTGACCCTTACCACATGGACATTCTACATAGGTGTATGTGTTTTCTTCTCCTGCGTTTTTTCAAATAATAAAAGACAATCCTCAATAATATGATTAAATTGTCGACAATACCTGCAGGATTGGCTTGATAAAAAGGTGCACGAGTTTGCAATCCAAGAAAATCGAAACCCTAAATTATCTGCTGAATATTGGGATAAAAAGTATATCTACACAGAGATCCATCGAATTTTCTTTGCTTCCTTGGCGATAGAACTACAAGAGTGGTTGTCTCGACTTACTAAGTTTCAAACCTGTTGGAAAGACAATGTGATCGCCAGGTGGACTCTTGAGTTGATCCGGCAATTGGAGAAATCTAGCAACAAGATTACCCGTGCAGTAGATTATTTGATCAATAACATTCTGAGCGATTTTATTAATGAGTTTGTTGTTGACGCTTTTGTGTCATATTCTGAAGCCGAAAGTAGATTTTTCAAGGGCTCTAGAGGTAACTTCCATGCTCATTGAGACTTTGGATTAAAATGCTTTTATGTGAAAAGGGTACCTTATGCAACCATATTAAGTGAATTATTACAAGAGGCCCTCCTAGTTTCATGTGCAGTAGGAAGGTTTATAAAGTGGATCAAGAAGAATATTTTGTGTATAGTCCCCTCAAAGGTAGATCTGAAAATGATGAGGAGTCTGCAACAAGCAGATCTAGTGAATCTGTGGACTCAGAAGAAAATGACTTAACTATAGTTCAGATCCCATCCACTCCACTTCCAAATTCATCTCACACTCTCATCTCATCCACCCCACCCCCACCTCCACAACCAGAAGTTGATATGGCTAACTCCATGAAGCCGCATAAATTCAGGGGTGTTGGAAATGAAGATATTGAGCAATTTTGGTTAGTCGCAAAAGTTGTGTGGACAATGCAACAAGTCAATAATGATGATGTTAAGAAAGCGCAACTTGCTACTACATTTTAGGAACATGCATTGGATGGGTACATGAGGTATGTAGCAACAAACCTAGCGACGATCGATGAGCTTAAAGTCACATTGAAGGAGCGGTTCAAAAATCCAAAATCATATGCTCAATGTGTTATTGAATTGAAGGAAATTCACCAAGAAGTAAATGAATTTGTATGGGAGGTGGATCAGCGGTTTAAGTTTACCATCAAAGACAGAGGATTTACTATTGATGGTACGCAACATAAAGAATGGGTCATTGCAATGTTTTTGCCACATCTGCGCCAACCTTTATCCCAGTAAAATATTACGACACAAGTTGAATTTGTGGAGATCGAAATGAAATTAGAGTCCTCACCTGTGTAGGCTATGCAGGTTAGGGCTCATAAAATCCAGAGCTAGTTAGTTGCCTTACACATGGAAATATAAAGTTTGCGGAAGGAAAAAGAAAAGAATGTGTGCAAAAGTATGGTGTGTGCATTGCAAAGCTGAAGGGCACCACAAGGATCAATGTCCTGTATATGGTAACTATCTAGCGATTGGAGTACCAAGTCCAATTAAGAATGTGGCAGGGCCTAGTGAGAAACCCACACTATGGTGTGCGATCTGTCAAGTGACGGGACAACACGAAATATACTTTTATCCTAGGATTGGTAAATATGTTCCGCATTTCAAACAGTCATATTGCACATTTTTTCGATCTGTGGAACATGAAGAAAAGAACTGTCACAACTTTGATCTAATGGTTAAACAGGTTGCTTCCTATAACAGGTTAAAGGTCGAGGGTCGGATTCACCTACATCACTATCTGGGCGCAGTGGATTTCATGGTAGAGGATGAGGAAGAGGAGGAGGAGTTAGTTGCAGAAGAGGGCAGATCATTTGTTAAAACTATGGGGATGCTGGCTAACTTGCATTTATGGAGGAGATTATGCAAAATTTGGAGCTATTTTAGCATTTATGAAGCTGCATCAACAGACATAAGGTCGTTTCAGTGGCGCCATCGTTATAAATATGGCATGAGGGACCGCATTAGTTCCCTTTGCTTTTTGAATGATCTGTGCATATTTCTTTCGTTGATCTTGTTTCTATTAACTGAGTTTATATCCAAACACTTTGAGACACTCCAAGAGACGTTGCGCAAGGAAGGGTTAGGCCACTTGATCCCTGGAACCATGACTGTTACTCCACCTACCCCTGCTACGTATGAATTTTTTGAGAATCCACAACGACAAAAGAAAAAGAAGGAACAGACGTATGGGACTCAAAAATCCCCATGAAACAAAACTCCTAAGCAGAAGCCCTCATGTGCAGACCATCAAAAGTGACCAATGGAAGAAGAACCAGAGGTCATTGTCAAAGAGGATATTGTGGAGGAAGTAGACCCAACGTCGCAGCTACCCAGTACATGGCGCGACACAAACCAATGGTTGAAGTGACCAAGGACCTGGATAAGGTCAAGTCGCACATCAACACACCATTTCTCCGAGAGAATGTGCCATTTGAAGGTGAAATGTTGCCAAATTACCTGCGCTAAAGTTGGAGGATTGGGACCTAGATAACCGCGCCGAATTTCCAGAGTTGGCGTTATCTGAATACTTGGAGCAAGTGCACTATGACTGAGCAGTAACTAAAGTTGAACCAATGTGATGGGCATTGGGGTTACAGCAAAATGGGCTTCTGAATCTCTTGACGGTTCCGAATTTTTGGCGCAACACCATTAATGATATTTTTCTGCGCCAGTTGCTACCCCTGGTGCATGACAACTGCCTATGGTTGGGAGAGCCCATTCCTATTGATAACATGTTGATCAATCGCATCACCAACCTACCTTACCAAGGAGAAGACCTGGCCAAGGCCTTTGGAGGAAAAGGACAGGAGAAAAAGGTCACACACAATGTTAAGAAGCAGTTTGGGGTAAACATAAATACCTGGGGATTTGTAGTTAGAGAAATAAATGACACTGCGATCAAGTTTGCTACCTTGATCCTTGCATGCAAGATGATGAGGAGGTGTCACGCCAAAGAAGTGTCGGCGCCCATGATTGCATTGTTGTGCAATGTGTAAAAGTGGTGCAATATAATTGGTCCAAGTACCTCTGTAACGAATTTCTGCAGAACGTCAGAGAAGTGCAGGAAGACAACAAGCACTTTTACTATGCATGGTTGTTGCTGCCTGTCGCATTCATTAGGTGGAATTTTTCGATGCAGTCCCAACTGCCAAAAATTGAGCCAAATTTATGTGAAGCCACGAAGTATGCGTCACTATGGGCATCTAAGATTCCATCCATGGTGACAAAGAATAAAATATTTTGGGTTCTCTTTAAAATGGAGTTGTTCCAGACGATGGAGTCCAAACCATGCCTATCACCCACACTCTATGACCAGTACAAGCACATCACAAATTTTAAAGCCACTTTCCACAATGTCCACATTCGTGCAAAGGCGAACATGTCAGGAATCTGGTATGAGTTGCCATATTTAGTTACGGAGGATGATCTCGCGTGCATTGCAACAAAGTGGCCCCCTGTCTCATTAAATGTAGCCACAGATGGTGGTGCAACTTGTTCTACACAACCAAAACCACCACCAACGAAGCTGCACATGTAGAAGGACCAAAGGAAGGATACGCAGGAACCAACCTCTACAAAAGAGATAGAGAATCCACTTGAAGAGACAGTGGATGTGCGCAGTGATGTTGAAATGGAAGATAAGGAAGGAGACAACGTAGATGCACCCTTGACATAGATAGACACGCATTGAGGCACCAAGAGAGGTGCTCAGTCCCTACTGGGACCGCGCTAGAAGAGAACAACATCCAAGAAGACCACAATTGAGCCTTTGGTGCTAAGGGATAGATACTTCGAAGAGATCGACAACACAATTGAGCCTTTGGTGTTCCAAATTCCCGGAATTGCGTTTCACCTTGAAGATCCAAACTTGCGTGCATATTTCCACACGCGGCCAGAGGTTAGAATTGACTTGGTCATCTTTTCCAGTGGCAAGCTCCATTCTATACACAAAATGATCACAGATGAGCTACAGTATCGAGAATACAAGGCGTCGTAGGCCACTAATGAAGCTCAGCAACATGCTACCACATTACATAAGGGACAACAGGTAGCAGAAGAAGCTCGACGCTTTGCAGAGAGCCAACGCGTAAATTTAGAATCCATGATCAATCGAATGTGATTCGATTTGCCCAAAGTAACAGTGCCCACCACTACAATGCCCACGATAAAGTGGGAGAGTTTGGCAGTCGCACCAAAAGATTCCCAATCAGAAATAAAAACCGTGTGCGTTGAGTTGGAGCAGAAAATCACAGACCTGCTGATGAAATTGCAGCCATAGACTCCTCCAGAAGTCTGAGCACAGTGCGCTGCAGTCATCTTGGAAGCCACTACAAGTGTTTCAGTCGTTGTGGAGGCATGCAATGCTTTATTTGAGGATGCCATGCGAATTTTGACCTCTGTCCAAATTGAACTCATAGTCCAGCAGCTGAGGACGGGCTTACGGGCCAAAGAGAAAAAATTCAATGAGATCTGAGTCACTACGCCGACCCTGGTACCAGCTCAGAGGCTCGCCTGCCTGCAAGAAGGTCATCCAATTCAACTAGAGATCAAGAAGTTACATCGACGGGAGCAGTTTCTAGAAAATCGAATGCAGCCATGGGTCGAAGAAGCACTACAACTGTTGCAGACCATCGACAGTGCACTCAAGGGGCTCCAGCAAACTCAGCGGAGCATGAACTTAGCAACCAAAGGACCAACTGCCGAGAAACTTGTTGGAGAGGCACAGAGCACTGCAGCACAGAGTACAGAGGTGATCCAGCCACTTAAACAATCCATTCAGGCGCTTAAGGCTAAGATGCAGGAAGTTGGACCAGAGTGACTCGAGTGTGAGTCACTATATTGTGTTGGGGGCCTGTTGGGTTAGGGTCCCCTGGGGTCAAATTTTCGATTAAGTTTTGTTAAAACACGTTGTGCGCAAAATTCAAGGGGTTTTGGGGTGAGTCAGAGTTCCTTTATCATTGTAACAAGTAAAAATGGAAACCATGAGTCTCAAACCATGGTTTGAGACCATGGTATTTGTGCGTTTAAGTCCTATAAATATGTAAGAGTGAAGTCAAGTTAGATAGAATCTGATTGCTGAAAAATTGAATGTAATGATATGATTTTGTGCAAGTTCTGTAATCGGTCTAGGTCAAGACAGGCTCCTGTTGTTGTGTGCGCAGAGACTTGAAGAAGAGTCTTGAGCTATGTAAAAGGACCCTGTTGTTGTGTGCGCAGGTGAAGAATATTATACTCATGAAGATCTATTAATAAAGAGAAGTTTTTGTGAATTTTATCTATTATGAATCCCATGTTTACGAGTTAATGTGTTGATTTAATTACAAATCATTTTTTGTTATGATTATTGAATGCATGTCGTCTAAAGTTAAATAGATCTTTGTATTCGTGCAAGTAATGCATATGTGTTAAGATTCTTGTTAGAAGATAAATATTTGTGATGGTGCAAGGGTTAATGCAACTTCTGTTAAGTATAATTGTCTATGTGCGCAAGATTGCATCAAAGTTAAGGGTTTTTCTGCAATTAGATCTGGTTTTATATGGTGAGATCTAAATTGGGTTAAGGAAATTATTGTGCAGAACAATAGTCATTATATCTTTGAAGAAGGGTAAATATTCGCATCATACGCTCCCTCAGGGTGTCAAAACCTGGTTCCAACACCCCCCCCCCCCCAATACTGCTTCAGGAGATACTTTGGTCTGCGCAAGCAGATCACTGCGGAAACGACTAGTAGTTGGAGGTTTTTGTTGGTTGCGCAAAACAATCTGAACCTAGGTCAGGACCCCTCAAGCCAAAAAGTGGGTAGAATCAGAGTTTTTCACAAGTGGAACTGTGAACAACTCGATAGGAGTCTCAATGTGTTGTGCCCTTGATGGACGAAGGGACAGCTAGAGAGCAGATTAGATAGTTGAGATTTGGTGGTGAGATGGACTTGGAGCATTGATAGAGGCAGGTCTACTGATCGGGAGCCAAAGGACCAGGCAAGTACAGGGTACGACTGAGAGGAGTTGTTAGATGCTACAGCCAAATGGTCAGAGTACCTTGTCTTGTACTATTGGATGTATGAGGGCCATTATCCCTGAGCCCTAGACTGTTGTATTATATGTTGTTAATATAACGATGTTAGGTTGAAAAAATAAAAAGTTGTGCATATTTGTGTATATATGATTTACTTCTTTATATTTCTGTTGTGCAAATTAGTTTAGTGGTTGAGATTCTTGGTTTGGTAGCGACAGTGATTTAAGACTCTAACCTAGACCCAAGGTCATGGAAATTCAACGTCAACCCCACTCTTACCTATCATTCTCATTCCCATCCTTTCCTTTCGAGTAGTGTTGTTTCTCATTGATAATTTCCTTCAAAGTCTCATTTAGTTTCTCTCTTGTAAAGCTAAAAGAGATGAAAACATGTCTTCTAAAGTGTGTGGAGACATAATTAAGAGTAAATACGCCATTGTTATGTTAAGAATGTAGATTGTATAGCAAAATGGGTTTGGCATTCTCTTCTTGTATTGTAGCTTTCATTTAGCTAGCTATTGGATGAGAGATCTCAAATTGTTTATGTCGCTAGACAGAGTGTAGACACCTTGAATCTAAATAACTATAACTTTAGAGAAAACCTTGCATTCGCTACTTTTTCTCCAAATAGCCTATTTATATTATTGCAAATTTCCTTGGATGAATTTTCCATATCTACATGATGAAGCTCAAAATTTGTGAGGGCACGGCCAATAACAGTTATGACTTTATCATCTATATTATATCATTCTAATAATTTATTTGGATGTACCAGTGACATTTTAATAATGTATTTGTATGTATAGATGGTTGTGTGTTCTCATTTAAATTCCTCATAAGTTCTTGTCCATCAATTACATTTTGATTATATTTTTGTTCATCAATTACATTTATATTTTCACCTTCTAGGTATAGAGATTTTGGCCTTGATTTTTTCCATAGTTTCCATCCAGAAAATTTTGTCTAAATTCATCTAGAAACAAACAGAAAAATTAAGAGTATGCCTATGCAAATTAAAGCTCTGTAAATACCAATACTTATTCAACACAATTACGTACAATGAGTAGAGTTGTACGACCACAACAGATTGATGTACATGTTCAATGGTAACTGTCATCGAACTAAGGCAAATGGAGGGCATGAAACGAGTGTGCAACAACTAATGATTGTTCCTTCAATTTAAAAAGAAAATGGCTTAAATTTTTCTCTTTGATTATAGGCTTACATAAAGGCAAATCTGATAAGGTATACAATTGCTATACTAAAAAAACATGGCAACTAATTCATACAAATGCATAGACCTTGATCTGATCAATGACAATAATTCAAACTTGGACATTAGGATCTTCCCACTTTGACCTTGACCTAATAAATGCCAATAGTTCAAACTTGGACATTATGATCTCCCACTTTGATACCATGTTATAAAAATAAAACTAAATTATTACAAATTGAAAACAAAACTTGGACATTATGATCTTCCCACTTTAATACCATGTTATAAAAAGCAAATTATATTATTAAAAATTAAAGGCTTAGTTGAATAGAGTGGGAATGGAGATACACAAATATACACAATATAATATTATATTATGAAAATAGTTCACAGCATAACAACGATATTCACTTCTCTTATAAAGAATTTGAAAAGTCATATTGTCCAAAAATCCTAACCCAAAAAACCTGATTTTTAATTAAAATTATTATATTGATTGATTTTATTACATGTAAGTCTTATATTTTGAGAATGCAAAAATCTTTATTATACAAACTTATTTTCCTCCAATTAGACATGGGCTTCTTGTTCTCTGAACACAAGCTTCCACACTTCTTTCCAGACACCCTTCCGGATAACCTAAGAAGCAGAAGGATAACCTAAGAAGTTCTCAGAGTAGAGGTAGGCAATCAGAAAGACAAAATGTCAATTGAATGAAAATGATTGCTCGACTAAGGGCAACAAGAACCAGGAGAATCGAACCCTTGTTGACTACACAAGCGCCTCTGTTTATCGTTCTCATCAACTGTCTGCCCTGCCACAGACTTTAAAGATCCCGAAAGATCTTTAAAGATTCATTTTCATCATGCTTTTCATGGTACCATTGTTCAACCGGCCTTGTTTGTGCAATGAAGTCAATTAACAATTTTACCACGGCTTATCTAGTTTGTGCAATGAAGTCAATTAACAATCTTACTAGTAATTTAAAAAAAATACCAGAGAAATTATCTGTCAGAACAGCGAACATATTCGCTTAATCTAAAAAATAAACGGAATGACTTAGAATTCGGCAAAGATTAGAATTCCCTCTGAACATTTCGAGACCCCCGTGATGTCTAATAATCTAATTAGAAAATGCTGACTGGGAATTGATGCTCCTGCATCACAAGAAAGGCAGACTCGTCAGAAAGCTCATCAAATATGATAATTACCTAAAAAATCTTAAAAAAAGGGACCATAAAAGCTAAAATGCCCTATACTGGTTCAAGAAACGAAGATTTGTGAAGAAAAAATTGTGGAAACAACTAGGAACATCTCGAGAGGTTCTGATATATCGCAGCAACACGAATCTAGGGAGGCTTAACAATAATGTGAAATTCTCCCACAAATAAATTATTCTTTGTGGATAGAAAATGTTTCACATTGTCATTTACTGCTCTGTTTTCTTCAATATTTTTGTTACACTAGTGCACACATTCAAATATTGTTGCATCTGTCTCTCATTCAGAATTATTGCATACTCTGCAATTGCTTCGCACTCTCCTTCTGTGGGAAATTTGTGGAGTTGAATGTAGTGCTCCATTTCATGCCCCAGTTCTATCCGTGGAATAGCACATTTTATGTTAAACCACTGTAGGGTATTTGTATTGTGTGTTTGATGTCTAGTTTCTCACATGGTTTTGATACTATTTAGGAAACCAGACAGCAAGCGCACAACTCCTATATCTAATAGTGGTTGTCGAGTATAGAGGTTGTGTTTTTCATGTCCGATTTTCCACATGGTCTCAAGAGTTTTGATACCATTTGGGAAACCAGACAACAAGCACACAACCCCTATACCCGAATTTGACATAAAAAGTGCTATTCCAATTGGAGCACTACTTTCAACTTCACAAATTTCGCTCAGATGCAGAGGTAGACGTAATTGCAGAGTATGCACTAATTCTCAATGAAAGACAAATGGAGCAATATTTGAACAATATTTGAACGCATGCACTAGTGTAATAGAAATGTTGACAAGAGAAGAGCAGTGGATGGCAATGTGGAAAAAAATTAACTTGCTGCGAGTTTGTTGTGAGTTTCATTATGAGAACATACAAACATTCAGAATACACATATTTTGGAAAACTCATTTAAGCTTTACATGGATACACATATTTAGAAAAGTCATTTGGGAAACATATTTAGACCTTTTGAGCAAAAGCTATGTCTATTGTTTGCAAAGCAATGTGAGGGTTGTTGATGTCATTTGCCTCACATTGTTTGACTTTATTGGAGAAAATGTGATGGGATTTCATGTGATGATAGCACTAATTCTCATTTTCTAGCTTGTTTTTCCTCATATTCATAATTATATGAAAATGTTAGGATCACAAAGCATCAAGAGAGAAATTGTTGTGTCTAAAGATACCATTGCTTGATCTCACCAGTTAGACAACTTAACATAGAATTTTTTGGACTATAAATAAGCTACATCAATGATAAATACCATGGGCAAAACTATGGGTTCTCATAAACCTGGAGCCTAAAACCACTAGTACCACCAGTAACTTGGCCGATCAAATTTACCTAATCTACCCTAACAATCCCGACTACCGAAGATTAACTTAACCCAAAAAAAAAATTATATATATATAATTCTGAATTTAAATTATTAATTAATTTCCTTCAACCTTTTCTATTTTACTCTTCCCTTAATCTAGTTCTAATTTAAATTGACTATACACTTCTTGAATCCTATATTTGAATTTGAATTTATTTGTTATACCATTTAATACATTCATTATAACCAAAATCTATTATTTCAATATTTTAATATGTTAATGCATTATTTTTTTTTAATTGTAATTCAAATTTAATTGGTTAAATATAATATTTTCAATATAATATTTTTCTTAATTAATCTTCATTTATTTGTAAAAAAATACTTATAATCACATATGATTATGTATTGTTGAGAAGTTTCAAATCAAGTGCAGTTTATCTTTAGGACAAGATGAGAAATGAGATCAAGGAGATAGGTTTAAAAAGATGGAGAAAGGATCCAACTAGCTATTAAGGAATAACGACTAGTTTAACTTAGAAAAGGAAAATATATAAATGAAATAATTTATTAAATAATTTTATTATTCTATTATATTTAATTTAGTTTAATTAGTTAATAATTATAATATATTCTATTATTATATTTTAGATATAATTAGGGTTCAAGATGTTATTATTAAGTATTATATAAATACAATTTTGATCATTAAAGTATATCTTTATTAAAAAAAAAACTATTGGTCAAAGTTGATTAAGAATAATAATAATATCCAAAGATATATATATATATATATATATAAGAAATTATCTAACAATGACTCCATAATTAGATTTATAATATAATATTAAATTATTTCATTATTATATCAATTTCAATTAGGTTTATTAGTTAATAAATATAATGTGTTTTATTATTATATTTTTATTTTATTTAAAAGATATTTCTTAAAACCGTAATAATGAGAAATTAGGGTTAATGTATTTATTCTTAGTATTATATACTATAAGTATATTTTCATTAATTTAATTTAATATTATTAATTTAATTTATTAAAAAGTTAAGGTCGAAGGAGATATATATATATATATATATATATATAAGGGATCAAAGAAGGGGTAAAAATAAATAGGGAAATCAAAAAAGAGAAAAGAGAGGAGGGGCACAAAAAGCCAAATAGCAACTAAGGATGAAGGGTCGTGATCCAACATCTACTAACACTCCATCCATCATCTTTATTAATGTTAAGAGTCCTTTTCTCGATTTCTAATGCTTCCCTTAACTTGCGGTGATGAAAATGGTCAATCCGACCAATAACCTTAGCTTCTTCGATGCAAATGTGATGCTTCGTATTTTCTACGTGCTCTGTTGTCACGCCCCCATACTCTGTTCCCTCATTGGCGGGTCGTGCGACACCAGCTAAACGACTATTTTTATTTTTTGTCATTTTCTGAACTACGCCTTTCCAATTTTCAAGTGGAAATGTTCACTTTATTATAACATGTTTTATGCGGAATTTAAAACATCTTCAACAATAAAAATGTGCACATAAACATTATAGAGAAATCACAATTTTATAAATATCATGTATAAAATTGGCTCTTTGTTTTTATACAAGCCGAGTACCCTGTCCTTACATAAAACAAAATTTTGCATGACTCGACTCGTCGCACGTTTAGCGTGTTGTCGGGGAGTCACATGACTTGACCCGCACTGTTGAACGCGTTCAGCCTCTGCTGTGACCGTCATGGAGTTTGGTCACACAACCGTGCCCGAAGTCGTGACCGCAACTCAGTCATGGGTCGGTCACTCGACTCGACCACAAACCTGCTGCACTTTGCCACAAAGTATCACTGTGACCCGCGCCCTGCACGTTAGCAAACGCCCGCTGAACTGACCCGTCGTTGCTGCACGACTATGACCCGAACCCTGCACGCATTTCTCTTACCCGAGCTGACCCGCTAACGTTCAGACCTGTGTTGGAACGACTTGCGGGCTCATTCATCGGCACACCTTGCAAGTCTAGAGTTGTGGTGGGATTTTTTGTTGGATGATCCAATGCCTTTGTTGTTTCATTCGTCGACGTATTAATACCATGAATCCATTGTATCATGAGGGCGTCGAGTGGCTCTCGGTGGACTCGAGTTGACCCAACCCTTAGTTCACCTTCCGCTATATCATATTTGTAACGTCAGCTTTGTAATCGTCGGCTATGATGCGACAATAGTTGCGCCCGTTGTCGTGGCGCGCACCCATCCACCATATTGCCTATGTGCGCTCGTGTGAGGTGCCCAACTCGCCTGAGTCAAGGAATGCCGACTCGTGGGCCTGACATACTCCCCCACCTTGATTCATTGTCGTCCTCGACAATCCGCTAGACCTCATCAACTACTCATCAAACTCTGCTATCTCCTTCTGCCAATTCCATAGCAAATCCTTCAGTTCCCAACTCGACTCCTTTGGTCTGTCCCTCCACTGAATGAGAAACTCCCTTCAAGCATTTCTCTGAAGGCCTGTCATAAGAAGATCAAGGATCTTCTCTAAAATCAAGTCTGGCCTATCAATGATCATGGTTGTACCACTCGGTGGTGTTTCTTGCTCAGGGTGATCAGCGTCAAGTCTAATTTTCTTCAGTTGGCTCATATGGAAGATAGGATGTCTAGAACGCATTTGGTCTGGAAGCTCCAGTTCATATGAAACTTCACCAACTCTATTCTTCACACGGAATGGCCCATCATATCATCTTGTCAAAGACCTAGTAGTCCCCTTAGGTGGCTGAAACTGATCTTCGGTGATCCTTAGATAAAGCACGTCTCCAACATTGAAGTGTGCATCCCTCCTATCCTTGTCTGCCCATTTTTTCATCCTTCCTATTGCATCATATAGGTGCATCCATGCTAACTCCAAGGCCTCCTTCCATGTTGTCAAGAACCTCTTGGCATGAGGGCTCTTCCCAAATTCTCTAGGTAGCACTGTATGTGATACAACTGGCATCTGTCCATTGACCAGCTCAAATGGAGTATACCCAGTTGCGGAACTCTTCTGCATATTGTAGCTAAACTAAGCAATATCTAGGAATTCAGACCAATTCTTCAGATCAGTCATGACAAAATGTCTCAAGTAGTCTTCCAGCAATGCGTTAATGTGCTCAGTTTGTCCATATTTCTGCAGATGGTAACTCGAACTCTGTAGAAATTTTGTCCCAACTAGCTTGAACAGGGCATTCCAAAACTTCCCTGTAAAGCATGAATCCGTATAAGATATGATACTAACAATATCCCCCAATAGTTCACAATGTGCTTGAAGAAAAGCTCAGTTGTCTTCTCTGCTCCACTTGGTATCTTCATAGGGACGAAGGTGGCATACTTGGAAAAATGCTCTACAACAACCATGATCCTGTTATACCCTTGTACCACTGGTAAATGACAAATGAAGTCCATAGAGACACTCAACCATGGCCTCTCTGGAATCGGAAAAGACTGCAACAATCCTCTTTGTCTCTGAGTATCTAATTTTTCTGAGAAATGATGCACGTGTGTACATATTCCTCCACTTCCTGCCTCATCCTTTCCCAAAAGTACCCTCTCTCCAACAATTCCATAGTCCGACGCTACCCCGAGTGGCCAGCCCAAGCTGAGTCGTGTGACTCTTTCAAAAGGTGCCTCCTAAGTCCTCATGAATTTGGAATGGAGATTTGATTCCCATAGAACAAGAAGCCATCCCATAAGTGAAACTTACGTGTCTTCCATTCCTTTACCAGCTTCAAGATCAACATTGCTTGTGTATCTTCCTCCACACTAGCTCGAATTCTATCTTGTATCTCCACGGACATGTTGACACTACTTCTTGTCCTATCAGATCGGTCCTCTTCTTCCAATGCTGATATTTGTGCCTTTCTACTGACGGCATCTGCAACAGCATTGAGTTTACCCGGCATGTAGTCAAGATTCATGTCAAACTCTGCGAGGAAGTCTTGTCAATGAGCTTGCTTCACTGACATCTTGGGTTGTGATGCAAAATAACTTGCAGCAATGTTTTCAATCTTGACAACGAATGGTTTCCCCACCAATTAATGTCTCCAGACGTGAAAACAATGAATGATGGCAGTCATTTCCTTCTCATGGACTAGATATATGCGCTCTCTATCCTGCAACTTTCGACTTTCATAAGCCACTTGATACCCATCATGCAATAGAACCCCTGCAATTTCAAAATCTGATGCATCAATGTGAACCTCAAATGGTTTCTCAAAATCATATAGCCTCAGTATCAGTGTTGTCACCATCCTTCTCTTCATATCTTCAAAAGCCTCACGACACTTCTTTGTCTAATTCCATCACTTCCCCTTCTTCAAAAGGTTTGTCAGTGGTGCAGTTATCTTGGAATACCCTTCTACAAACTTTTTTTGGTAGTTGGTCATCCCCAAGAAAAATCTCATATCATGGAAATTCTTCGGTTCCACCCAATCCTCTATTTCCTTGACTCTACTCAGCTCCATCCGTATGTGGCCAAGGAATGAAATCTTGGTGTGGGAAAACATACACTTGGAATTCTTCAAATACAGCTAATGTTCCTTCAGTGCTTCGAAGACCAATGCTAAATTCTTCTTATGATCCTCCATATTATCACTGAAAATTACAATGTCATCCAAGTACACCACCACAAACATGTCAAGGTATGGACGAAGTACATTGTTCATCAACGTGCAGAATGTGGCTGGAGCATTGCACAACCCAAATGTAATGACTAGGAACTAAAAGCTTCCATATCTCGTCACAATCACAGTCTTCCTCTCATCTCCTTCAGCTATCCGCACCTGATAATACCCCTATCTCAATTCCAACTTGGAAAACACTCAAGCTTTCGCAAGCTTGTCAAAGCAATCCGCTGCTAGCGGCAGAGGGTATTTGTTCATTATCGTTTTCTTATTCAATGCACGATAATCACAACACATTCGCAACTCGTTCGTATCCTTATTTCATTGGAACAATACTGGAGCACCATAAGGGGATCTTGAAGGTCGAATGAAACCTGCTTTGGATAAGTCCTTTATTTGCCTCTTCGACTCTTCCGATTCTGGCCTTGACAATTGATAGGGAGCTTTGGTTGGAGGTTCCTTCCCTGGCTCGAACTTAATGGAATGGTCCACTACACGACTTGGTGGTAGTACTTTCGGAAGCTCATCAGGCATAATATCTGAATAACACTTGATTACATCAAAAATCTCAGTAGGAATAGGCATCCCCACTCCATCATCAGTCTCGAATCCATGAATAACTACTGCAAATGTCTCGATCTTTGGGTCCTTCATATATTTACTCATACTTAGTGCAGAACCTGTTGCAAAATCACTTCCCTATGCTGCCCATGAGTAGGTAAAGTCCACGATCGTGAGTCCTTCCATAATTCTCTCTCACTATTGGAAGGCATAAAAATTTCTTTGTTACCCTTCAAAATTCCCGCCCCAATATCATGTCAAATTCACTCATCTCCATCGTAGCAAAGTCCAGACAACCCTGCCAATCACCAATACGAACTGGCACTTCATTTTCCAAACCCAACACTTTAGTCCTGTATTTCACTGCCTTCACTTCCAGATCAATGGGAAGAAGTTGCAGCCCATATTCCTTCGCTACATTTTTTGCCATAAAATTATGTGTGGCACCTGTGTCCCACAATGCTTGCATATTCTTGCCTAGAAGCTCTAGATCAAGAAACCCCAAACTATGCAACCAAGTTTTATAAGAAACTTCAGACTACATACATACCCGGTTACTGCAACATTTCTTGCTGGCTTTGATACCATTTGTCACACCCCCATACATCGTTCCCTCGTTAGTGAGCCATGCGGAACCTACTAAATGACTATTTTTCTCTTTCACCATTTTCTGAACTACGCCTTTCCAATTTTCAAGTGTTAATGTTCACTTTATTATAACATGTTTTAAGTGGAATTTAAAACATCTTCAGCAATAAGAATGTGCGCATAACCTTTATAGAGAAATTGCTATTTTATAAATATCATGTATAAAATTGGCTCGATATTTTTATACAGGCCGAGCACCTTGTTCTTACATAAAACACAATTTTGTATGAGTCAACCAGTCGCACATTCAGCGCGTTGTTAGGGAGTCACATGACTAGACCCATGCTGTTGGACGCATTCAGCCTTTGCCATGACTGTCGTGGAGTTCGGTTACACGATCGTGCCTACAGTCGTGACTGCAACTCGGTTGTGGGTCAGTCACCCGACTCGATCGCAAACCCGCTGCAAATTATGACCATGACCCGTGCCTTGCACATCCGCAAATGCACGCAGAGATGACACGCCGTCGTTGCATGACTGTGACCCGCACCTTGCACGCATTTCGCTAATCCGAGCTGACCCGCTAACGCTCAGACTTGTGTTGGCCCAACTTGCTGGCTCATCCTTTGCCACACCTCACAAGTCTAGAGTTGTGGTGGTGATTTTTGTTGGATGATCTGATGCCTTTGTTGTTTCATTTGTCACCGTATTTATACCACAACTACACCATATCATGAGGGCGTTAGGTAGCTCTCGGTGGACCCGAGCCGACTCGACCCTTGGTTGACCTTCCGCCGTATCATATTTGTAACGTCGACTATGATGCGACAGTAGTCGCGCCCGTCTATAACGTCTCTACCCCGCCACAATGCCAATATGTTATGTATGTCCACAATGTTGCATGCTCACGTTTATAGAGCGACAAAACGATCATAACGTCGCAAGCTGCCCAATACGACCCGAAGGCGCCCATGGGTGCACCCGTCGCTGTGGTGCGCGCTTGTCCACCGTATTGCCTATGTGCGCCCGTGTGGGGTGCACGACTTGCCCAAGTCAAGGAATGCTGACTCGTGAGCCTAACATCTACTAAGGCAGAGGAGCGTGACCTACCATGCTTAAGGTCTGCCACGTGCTCATGAATCCTTTGATTACTGGAATGACTAGTTTCACCCATGTATGGAGCCCCACAAGAGCAAGGAATTAGGTGAACACCTTTACCATCCCTGGGGCTTACCGTGTCTTTAACTAACTTTAGAGAACTTTGAATAGTACGAAGGGAATTGAAAGTCAAGGAAACATTATGTTTCTTAAGGATCCTAGCGATCTTATCAGTAGTCCCTTGAATAAACGGGAGGAAAACCCTAGATAACCAAATTAGATATTAATTCTAAGTTCAGTTTCAACTAATTTATTGTTTTTAATATATATAGTTAACCCTTATTTCATTAGTATTATATTTAGTTTAACCAAATTCTATTATTTTATTATTAATTATGTGATCTTTCTTTCCTCATTAAATTCATTAATATTAATTTATTTGACTATTATTATTTATTTCAATTTAATCTCAACTTTCTAAAATTAATTTATATTATTATTAATTAGCGTCCTTATTCTGTTTACACTCACTAGTCATATTTTTTCTCTATATATTTTTTATTTAGCATTATTTGAAACTTTATTATGAGTTTTTTGTCCCTAAAAATGGATGAAGTGTCTACTCACAACATGGGACATAGTATTCCAGAAAAATTCCTCAATATCTACAAAAAAAAATGTTAATTTAATGTTTTTGGTGATAGAAGAATCCCATGCCCTTTTTGGTCCCTTCTTCGTCCCTTCTGTTATGTCCGTTATTCAAATTTCAATCTAGTTCTTGCTAGTTTTTGGAATTGAGGAATTTAATAATTTCCAATCCTTCTTCAGGTTTTGTCCCTAGCTCCTCTTTGGTCCTTTGTATTTCTTCTCTTACTGCTTTTAGTAAATTATTTTGTTCATAAATCACCTGTATTGATGGCTAAGTATCATTGATTGATTCAATGATATTGGTCCATAATTGATTTTTAACATGTGCCATGGGTTCTTTGAAATTCAACTCTGTTTCCAACTTCTTTAATTGTTCACTCAACCTTTTAGCCTTTTTCTCTTCAATATTGGCATTAATCTGTGCAATCTTTTTGGCATCCTCTAGATTTTTAATATGTTTATCTCATTGGTTTGTATGGACATGTCCTGCATTGATTTTACCAATTTACTGGCTTCATCTTATTGCTGGACTGCTGAAGTGGAATATTCAGTGGCAGAAGTGGTTGATGAGGTCACTGGCACTGATGTAGCTAATGGGACCTTTGGAGCTAGTTCTTCTGCTAGAGTAGATGGCACTGTTGTTGTAACCATAGGAATTACAGTTGCAGGGACTTCCTGTGTTTTATTGGCTTCTTTTTCTTGGACCAATTTGTCCATCTGAATCTCCATATCTTTCATTTGGGCTGTCAACTACAATATGAGACTCATCATCTCATCCTTTTGATTGGATTCCTGTAGAATCTCCTTGGCCTGTGGATTCTTTGTAGGAGGTAATTTCAATTGTTTTTTGAGTGTAGCAATATCAGCATTCTTCTTTTTAATTAGCTCCTCTGCAACTTTTACATTGTCAAGTTCATAACCCACCTCAATCACTAACTCCTCCAAGGATTTGATTCTGCTATCCTTAGCATATGATGAAGCTTTCTCAACTTTAAGCTGATATCTCATATTTATCAAAGTATTCTGAAGCTTTTGAGCACTCATTTTTTTTGTAGCTATTATGGAATAAAGCATCTCTAAACTCTGTTTATGGAATTCTATTTGGTCCAGGGGATGAATATCTTGAACTGGAACTTCAAAATCAATCTTTTTGTAATCAGATGTTGTTTTAGGAGTTGGCACTGTGGGTTGATGGACTGTCATCAAGAATTTCTTGTTTTTGTAATCAAAGGCTGAAAGCAGCCTGTTTTTTATCCCAGGAGTCTGCTTCAAGTATTGATAATAAATTTCATTTTTTATTTCCTCATTCTTAGCCTTAATTTATTTATACCTTTCCTTAATTTCCATATCTGTGTCCTCTATCTACTTTGATGATGACACTTTTACACTATGTTGTTTCTGGATCAACTTTGTATTGGAAGTGGTAGGTTGCTTTTAATTTTCAATCATTGTAGGAGGCACAGTGTCTTTATCTGGAATCTTTGTATCTATAACCTCAATTGTTTCTTTATCTTTATCTGTTGGATTAATCTTTGGCTTCTTGCTATACCTGAGTTTTAATTTTGATTCTATGGTAGTTTCAACAGTGTATGACCCTTCTTCCCTATTTATTTTCATGCTTTTGTCTTCCTGAGCTAGAGTCTGCAAAATGTGACTAGTATCACTCTGGTTATCAGCTTCTATCAGTGTGTTTTCTAATCATTCAAATTGGTTAGAAAATTTCTCAATTTCAGTCTACTTTTCATGAATGTAGAGAGTTAATTTACACTTCACTCTCATTTTGATGATTATACCATAAGGATCATAGTGCCAAAGGAAACTTTTGTTGAATTTGTACTCTAACAACTGCTTTTCTACCTCTACACCTGCTTCTCTGTTATTACATATAAAGGGACCCACTTGGTTCTTCAGTTTAAACTGGGTTTTCTTCTTAGCAACCAAGAAATTTACATAATCTGAGTTCAAAATATGTCATATATACTCTAAAGAAAACAACCTCATAGGTAAATACTTTGGAAATTTGTAAGGAATGAGGGTTGTCCCATAAACTCCGACTTCAGTGTGATTTTGGTATAAATACCAATCACTTGTCCTGCTCTGTTCAGATAACTGTAAAAATTTCTTGATTTCATCACTGATCCTAGGTTGCACACTATTTTTAAGTAGATTTACCAATGGATGGATAAAACAATCTGTAAAGTCTGCATAAGAAAACTTAGATGACTCCTTTCTGATTAAGGAAATCCAGAATATAAAATATTGTGGATTTCTTCCACATCCATCTTTTGAAGAGTTATGAGGAAATTTTCAGACTGAAAATAGAGAAACATATGGAAAAGAAATGAAGTATATCTAAAGACACCTTCAGTAGGTAATTTGACAAGTTGTTCATGTATGTTGTCAGCAATGTACTGCGCAAAATTGTAAATGACTACAGGGGGTTGACCAGGTATAAAAATGGATAGGAAACCAAGTATTGATGCATTAGTATGCTCATCTATGAAATATCCAAATATAAAAGACAACATGGAAAAATTGTGTCTGGTTCCTTCTGGAAATTTGGAAGAGGAGTATGGAGGGTTGAGCTTGGCGATTTCCACATAAGAGATCATGAATGTTTGGAAAATTTGGAATCTCTTGGGAAAATCCAACTCCAAATAGAACTTTGTGAGAGTTTCAAGGGACAAAGGGACTGCATTAGGCTCAGACTGCAGTTGAAGCATTTGGTTTAGAGATTCAACTGTTATGGTAAACAATGCTTCTTTTTCAGAATTGACAATAGCTCTTTGATTTGGAGAATAATGAGATTGACATAATCTAATGGCTTATGGGCATTGATGGGTGTGAGGAACAAAATACTTGGGAAAATTTGACTCCGAAATAGGCACATCATCTACTTGGTCCAAGGAATTCTCTTGGCTCCAATAGTGGAGCTCAAGAAGATTAAATTCAGTTACAGGATATGTGATTTTGAAGTCTACATCTACCAAGGGAGTATGTTCTACATCTACAACAGGAGGTTATAGAGGGTTGATTACAATTGTGCTTTTGGATGCCATTGATAGGTTTAATTTATCAGTTTTAAACACTCTTAACCTTTAAAACTATGTTTTTAGGTCTCTGACACGCTTCAGTAAGATTAAAATATTTACAGAAGGACTTTTAAATATAACATAGGCTTTATCTTGTACTACAAAAAAGGTTACTACTGATCACTTTGACTAAAATTAGCAATTATGTATCAAAAAGTGCAATTTTCTTGACCTTCTAGCTTTAACGGAAGATTTCAAGGGTTATCAGTGAAATTTATGTAATAGAACAATCTTAAAACATCAAATTTGGAGAAATAAGGCTTCTAAGTAATGTGGAAAAAGCTTTGGATGTATCAAAAGGTTCTGTAGGTCAACAGATGGCAAAACTCAATTTCAAATTTGTTCTAAAATAGGTCACAACTTCGAGAAACTAAAAATACTTAGGGTTTGTGTCTATCTGAGGAATTTATGAAAGAAAGGGGCATTCTTTTAAGGTATACAAGCTTATAAGGCTTCAATTAACAGTATATTTCTTTTAGATTTGATGGATAGATCTCTTTCTAAAAAATACCTGGAAATTCATTGTGGAAAAGGGTTTGCTGGGTTTTGAAAGCTTTCAAAAGCTTATTGTGGTCTTTATATGCAATCTGGAGGCTTCTCAGTGATTGTAGCAGCTGATTCTGCCAATTTTTGTTAGTTTTTTAGGTAAAACAGAGGTGGAAGCGTGATTTTCTTGTTCTGAAGAGGTTTTAAGAGTAGAAAATGGTAACATAAGCTTGAAATGAATGCATTTCGGGTGTTTATAAACAGTTTTAGTGAACAATAATCGCATTAAACATAGATCATTTCAAATCATGGTGTTTTAGGCGCGGAGGAGGATATTACTGCCAATGGTTTTCGCAATGTCAAAAGGCGGTAAATGGTTTTTTTTGAATCAATGCGATCCAACAATCAAATGATGCATGGAGGAGAGATAAAGGTTCAAAACAACTTTTATCACATTTATCATTTTGGTTATTGATCGCACAATTAAATTTGCGATGGGAGATTTGCACCATCGAATCTGACGAAATGGAGTGAATGGTCGAGATTTAATGATGGAACTGCGGGGTAATGGGCGTGGGGCTCGGGATTAGTTATGCAATGGGAGCGGTAAATGTATTAAAATGTAATGTTTTAACACATAGTTTAAATATTGAATATGATAGGCGGGTAAGGTTTATATATAACAAATAAAATGGATATATGTGTAATGTAAACATTGGGAGGGTTAATATAAAAGGTATAGTTTAAACCTATGGGGAGCGGGGAAAATATCACGTGGGGAAAATATACCATAGGTTAAAAGTAAAATATGGGTTGGATATATTAATATAAAATGAATTCTGAAGGGTATTTTGGGGAGTTAATACATTATATTAGTGCGTTAATAATGAAATGTATGAGTGGGAATGAAAAAATATACTAAGCATAGTGTTAAAACATGATTGTAGACAAGATTTTCATAGTAGTGACCTAGTATTAACATTTTAACACGTATACTTAGGATAAAAGCATTTCTTTTGGGTTTTTTGGGTATTTTTGAATGAAATGAGAATTAGTTAAAGGGGTTTTTAATTTTTCTAAGTAAAAATGTATTTTAAACTTAGGAAAAGGGGATTTTGTAGGATAAAATGAGTAATGTAAGGGGAAAAAATACTTTTTATGAAGGGGAAAGGATGAAAATGTCGGAAATTTCAATACCTTGGTGCCAATTATTCATTAAGACGTGGGTCTGGTCCCACCAAAAGTCAGAGAAATGCTTTAAGTCTTTATAAATGAAGGGTATAGTACTGGAACACATTGTGGGGAGGAAAATTAGTAATTTTCCAAATGATGTTTATCCATGCCTTGTGAAACTGCTTTCTTCCTACCCATATGCTACCTTAACATTTTTTTTTCATTTTTCTTGGGTGCATTTGAGCTTGCAAACCCTTGTTCATTTTTCTATTAAAAAAACAAACAAACTAATTTCTATCCTTATTTATTTCAAGGGCTCAGATCAAGCTGTTGAGCTCCTTTTTTATTCTCTACCTAACTACTGATCTGCCAAGATTAAACTATTTGGAAAGATATTTATTCTCTACCTATCAACATGAAATTTAAAGCATGAAAAAGTCAAGATTAATCTATTTAACTCATCATGGATTATGGAATTTTGAACAAGCTGCACATAATCATTTATTTTGTAGTAAAGCTGCTAATTCCATGAAGCTGAGAAATATGGCATGAAGGATTGCATTAGTTCCCTTTTCATTCTGATTGATTTGTGCATATTTCTTTCGTTGATATTATTTCTATTAAATGAGTTTATATCTGAAAACTTTGAGACACTCCAAGAGACCCTGTGAAAGCAAGGATTAGGCCACTTGATCCCTAGAACCATGACTACTACTCCGCCTACCTCTGCTATGTTTGAAGCTTTTGAGAACCCACAACCACCAAAGTAAAAGAAGGGACAAACATCTGGACTAGAAAATCCCCATGCAAGCAAACTCCTAAGCAGAAGCCCTCACATGTAGACCATCAAAAGCGACCAATGGCAGAAGAGCCAGAGGTCATTGTCAAAGAGGATATTGTGGAGGAAGTAGACCCAATTTCGCGGCTACCCATGTACATGACGTCGTGCAAACCAACGGTTGAAGTGACCAAGGACCTGGAAAAGGTCAAGTCCCACATCAACACACCATTTCTCCCAGAGAATGTGCCATTTGAAGGTGAATTTTTTGCCAAATTACCTGCGCTAAAGTTGGAGGATTGGGACCTGGCTGACCACGCCAAATTTCCAGAGTTGGCGCCGTTTGAATACTTGGAGCAGGTGCCCTATGAGGAAGCAGTAATTAAATTTCAAAGAATATGATGGGCATTAGGGTTACAACAATCCAGTCTTTTGAATCTCTTGACGGTTCCACATTTCAGGCACAAAACCATTAATGATATTTGTTTGCGCCAGTTGCTAGCCCTGGTGCATGACAACTACCTGTGGTTGGGAGAGCCGATTCCTATTGATGACATGTTGATCAATTGCATCACCAACCTACCTTGCCAAAGAGAAGACCTGGTGGAGGCCTTTGGAGGAAAAGGACAGGAGAAAAAGGTTGCAAACAATGTTAAGAAGAAGTTTGGGGTAAACAGAAATACTTGGGGATTTGTAGTTAGAGAAATAAATGACCTTGCGGTCCACATTGTCATTCATTGCTCTTCTCTGGTCAACATTTATGTTACACTGGTGCATGCATTCAAATATTCTTGCATCTACCTCTCATCCAGAATTAGTGCATACTCTGCAATTGCTTCCAACTCTTCATCTACAGGAAATTTGTGACGTTGAACGTAGTGCTCCATTTCATGCCCAGTTCTATACGTTGAATAGCACTTTTTATGTCAAACCACTATCAGGTATAAGGGTTGTGTGCTTGATGTTGGGTTTATTATATGGTGTCAAGGGTTTTGATACCATTTAGGAAACCAAACAGCAAGCGCACAACCCCTATACCCGACAGTGGTTTGACATAAAAAGTGCTATTCCACAGATATAACTGAGGCACGAAATGGAACACTACGTTCAACTCCACAAATTTCTGTCAGAAGTAGAGGTGGATGTAATTGCAGAGTATGCAGTAATTTTGGATGAGAGAGAGATGCAGCAAAATTTGAACACATGCACTAGTGTAATAGAAATGTTGACAAGAGAAGAGTAGTGGATGGCAATGTGGAAGAAAATTAACTTGCTGCGATTCTGTTGTGAGTTTCATTATGAGAACATACAAACATTCAGAATACACATAATTTGGAAAACGCATTCAGAAGCTTACATGGATACACATATTTAGGAAAAGTCATTTGGGAAACAAATTTAGACCTTTCAAGTTTCAACACAAGACATAGATGAAAAGTTGTGTCTAATGTTGGGGAAACATATTTAGACCTTTGAAGTTTCAACACAAAACACAGAGGAAAAGCTGTGTGTAATGTTTGCAAACCAATTGTGAGAGTTGTTGATGTCATTGGCTTCACATTGTTTGAAATTATTGGAGAAAATGTGATGGGATTTCACGTGATGATAGCATTAATTCTCCTTTTCTAGCTTTGTTTTTCTTCATACTCATAATTATATGAAAATGTTAGGATCACAAAGCATGGAGAGAGAAGTTGTTGTGTCTAAAGATATTATTGCTTGATCTCATTAGTTAGACAATTTAACATTGAATTTTTTGGACTATAAATAGACTACATCAATGATAAATATCATGGGAAAAACCATGAGTTCCCATAAACCTAGAGCCTAAAACCACTAGTAACTTGACCAATCTAGAATTTTTTGGACTATAAATAGACTACATCAATGATACATACCATGGGCAAAACCATAGGTTCCCATAAACCTTGAGCCTAAAACCACCAGTAATTTGACCAATCAAATTTACCTAATCCACGCTAACAATCCTCGACTACTATCAAAAATTGACCTAATCCCTCTATATATATATATATATATATATATAAACCTAATTCTGAATTTAAATTATTAATTAATTTCCTTCGACCTTCTTTATTTTACTCTTCCCTTAATTCTAATTTAAATTTATTATACACTTCTTTAATCCTATATTTGAATTTTAATTTATATTTAATACCATTTAATACATTCATTATAACCAAAATCTATTATTTCATTATTTTTATATGTTAATGCAAATAATTAAATTTTTGCTTTTTAATATTATTATTAATGGGATCATAATCTATTATTTTATTATTTTACACTCATTATTTAAATTAATCCTTCTTTCCATTTACAATTTTGTAATATATTTTATTTTCTTAAATTATTATTTTTAATTGTAATTCAAATTTAATTGGTTAAATATATTATTTTCAATATTATATTTTTTCTAATGAACTCTCATTTATTTGTAAAAAATTGTTTTTTGGTTATAATCACATATAATCATATATATTGTTGAGATGTTTCAAACCAACCAGTGTGGTAAAATGAGATCAAGAGACATGTTTAAAAAGATGGAAAAATGATCCAACTAGCTTTTAAGGAATAACAACTAGTTTGACTTGGAGAGGAAAAATATATAAATGAAATAATTTATTAAATCATTTTATTATTATATTATATTTAATTTAGCTTAATTAATTAATAATTATAATATATTCTATTATTATATTGTAGATATAATTAGGGTTCAAGAAGTTATTATTAATTATTATATAAATACAATTTTGATCATTAAATTATATCTTTATTAAAAAAAAAAAAAACTATTGGTCAAATGTGATTAAGAATAATAATAATATCCAATTAGAAGGAAATATATATAAAAAAGAAATTATCTAACAATGACTCTATAATTAGATTTATAATATAATATTAAATTATTTTATTATTATATCAAATTCAATTCGGTTTATTAGTTAATAAATATTGTGTTTTATTATTATATTTTTATTTTATTTAAATTATATTCCTTAAAACTGTAATAAAGAGAAATTAGGGTTAATGTATTTATTATTGGTATTATACATTATAAGTATATTTTCATTAATTTAATTTAATATTATTAATTTAATTTGTTAAAAAGTTAAGGTCGAAGGAGCTTTAAATGATGATGATGATGATGATGATGGTTAACATCCAGACCAATCTTTGGTCTATCGGACCTAAAGAAAAGAGTTATTTAGTTTGATTTAAGATTTTATTTCTATGCTCAAAAATCTTGGAGAGAAGGCTCCGGAGCTCACTATAATTTTGACATCTTAAATGGCCAAGAAGGTCAGTATCGCAACAAAGATTATGAAATTGAGCTCTAATGTGGTTGTACGTGGGGCACTCTAAGAGGAAGTGGTTTTCATCCTCGATGTTCATATTCTCACAGAGATGGCAAATCCTTTCCATCCATGGTGTTTTAGGAACTGTCCAACGATCTGTTTTACTATGGAGCACATGAGAGTTCATTCTAATATTGGCTATATTAATTTTCTTCTTTGAGCTAGTTAAAACAGAGAGATACTTTTGATCTTCTAGGGTGGGGTTGATGACCTCCTTATAATATCTTAATTTTCTTTTAGCTTCTAGATCTTTCTCACACCACATTTTTTCTTTGAACTTAGAAGTAATAATTTTTTTAATGTTATTAATGTATTGCTTTTAATTTTAAGGTTATACGTTATAAAACGCTTCTGGATTTGCTCAATCTTTCTCCAAGATTCTCTAGAGATACTGCAACCCCAAACCTCACATCCATATAGGATAATAGGAGTGAATAAAGTTTCAAAGAGGAACTTCTTTCTATCTCACATTACGAGGTTTTCCATTTAACAATTATTTTCAAGACCAAAATAAGCTTTCCACCCCCCATTATATATATATATAGGGAAATCAAAAAAGAGAAAAGAGGGGAGGGGTGCTAAATCCAAACATCAACTAAGGATGAAGGGTTGGGATCCAACATCTACTAACACTCCATCCATCATCTCTATTAATGTTAAGAGGCATTTTCTCGATTTCTAACGCTTCCCTTAACTTACGGTGATGAAAATGGTCAATCCTAGCAATAAACTTAGCTTCTTCGATGTAAATGTGATGCTTCATCTTTTCTGTGTGCTCTACTGTCACACCTCCATAATTCGTTCCCTCGTTGGCGGGCTGTGCGGTACCAGCTAAACAACTATTTTTCTTTTTTGCATTTTCCAAACTACGCCTTTCCAATGTTCAAGTGTTAATGTTCACTTTATTATAACATGTTTTATGTGGAATTTAAAACATCTTCAGCAATAAGAATGTGCACATAACCATTATAGAGAAATCGCAATTTTATAAATATCATGTATAAAATTGGCTCGTTGTTTTTATATAGGCTGAGCACCCTGTTCTAACATAAAACATAATTTTGCACGACTCGACCCGTCGGACGTTTAACGCGCTGTCAGGGAGTCACACAATTCGACCCGCACTGCTGAACACGTTCAACCTCTGCCATGACCATTGTGGAGATGCATCTTGGAATACCCTTCTACAAAATTTTGTTGGTAGTTGGTCATCCCCAAGAAAACTCTCATATCATGGAAATTATTCGGTTCCACCCAATCCTCTATTGCCTTGACTCTGCTCAGCTCCATCCGTATGTGGCCTTGTCCAATAATGTGGCCAAGGAACGAAATCTAGGTCTAGGAAAACACACTTGGACTTCTTCAAATACAGCTGATTTTCCTTCAGTGCTTCGAAGACTAATTCTAAATGCTTCTTATGATTTTCCATGTTATCATTGAAAATTACGATGTCATCTAACTATACCACCACAAAGGTGTCAAGGTCTGGACGAAATACATCGTTCATCAACGTGCAGAATGTGGCTGGAGCGTTGCATAACCTGAATGGCATGACTAGGAACTCAAAGCTTCCATATCTCGTCACACTCGCGGTATTCCTCTCGTCTCCTTTAGCTATATGCACCTGATAATACCCGTGTCTCAAGTCCAGCTTGGAAAACACTCGGGCTTTCGCAAGCTTTTCGAAACAATCCGCTGCTAGAGGTAGATGATATATGTTCTTTATGGTTTGCTTATCCAATGCATGATAATCACAATGCATCTGAAACTCGTTCGCATCCTTCTTCCTTTGGAAAAATACTAGAGCACCATAATGGGACCTTGAAGGTTGAATGAAACCTGCTTCGGATAAGTCCTTCAGATGCCTCTTCATCTCTTCCAATTCCAACCCTGACAGTCGATAGGGAGCTTTGTATGGTGGTTCCTTCCCCAGCTCTAGATCAATGGAATGGTCCACTGCATGTCTTGGTGGTAGTACTTTTGGAATCTCATCAGGCATAAGATCTACATAACGCTTCATTACATCAGAAATCTCAGTAGGAATAGGTGTCCCCACTCCATCATCAGTATCGACTCCATGAATAACAGTTGCAAATATCTCGATCCTTGGGTTCTCCATAGCTTTACTCATACTTAGTGCAGAAACATGCTGCATAGTCACTTCCATATGTTGTGCATGAGTAGGTAAATTCCACTGTTGAGGAGGTAAATCCCCTCTGCGGACAGAGGCGATCCCTACTAGCCCAGCAGGGGTCTAGCAACAATCACGAAAGGTTACGACGCAAGTTCCTAGTTATGAATGAAAAGAACAAAGATGGAGGCCTACCTGGAATCCAATGCTATGATCTGAAGAAGAGAGCGCTCCCATTCCTCAGCCTCGGCAGATCATGATCCTCCACGATCTCCGCGGATGGACACCTGCACATGCAAGAAACAAACAGATACAAGCATAAAATCCAGCATACGCAACTAAATATCAGTCAGAAAGGATATTACTCATATTAACATAATCGAAAATAGAGTGGAACCATAATCGTAATCATTCATTAAATAACAATCGAAAGAGATTACAACCAAAGTTCTGACATCGTGGTCTCCTTCGAATGGGTCTCCAGTCATTCACGTCTCGCAAAGCTTTCCAGGGAAAGGGCAAACCTCTCCTGAGTCTCTCGACGATAGTCTCCTTACTTGAGTCGGCCTTAAGGGAAGAAAGAGGGTTCTTACAGCATAAAGGCTCTTGGGAATTTGGAGATTCAAAGCTTAGGCACTTCCAGACTTTCAGCCCTTCAGCCCCTTCATCAATGGATGAAGGCTATATTTATAGAGGAGAGGAGGAGGTTGGGATCCCTACAATAGTGGAAGGGAGGCCTTATCCTTTGGGAGGTTCCCCATATGGTGGAAACAAAAGGCCAAAGGAGGAAGGCCGTGGTTATTCAGTCGAAACCACTCCCGATGACTCATCCACGAAGTTGTTGTAATCGAAACTTCGCCTCCTTTTTTAAAAAACTTTCCATAAACAGAGTGGCGCAGGTGCAACACTGGGACAGAGCGCCAATTGGCGCGGGCTCAGTGTTAATTTTCCCCCATTGGCGCGAGTACATAACGGGCTACCAGCGCCAATGCAAAAACAAGTGTTTTTAGGGGTCTGCTCAGGAAATGATCAACAGAAGGAATGTTGTCCTCATGGAAAGGGATGCAATGAAGGTATTTTCAAGGCTTGACATTGCTCACAGGTCACATAATGGGTCCTCCATTGTGCGGGACGGGAAATGGTAGGGACGGTGACAAATTACTGTGTAACAGATGCCCCCTAAAGCATGAGGCTCGAGAGAGAGAGAGGGGTGAAATGCTTTACGAGAACATGTTCAACTGAAGGCCCGCCATCGGAAAACCTGCGCAGAAAGATACAACTGATATCTCAAGTACATGATGTATATGTGGCATGGACGCAGCCATCCGAAACAGAGTATGCTATAATCCGGATCCAGGGTATGGGCGCAGCCATCCAACTAAGATCAAACAAATAGACTCAGGTATGGTCGCAGCCATCCAATCAGTGAGTCATGTACATAATGATAATAATCCACAATCGCAGCCTGGATTACAACATACACAATCCAGGGTCTTGCGCTCCATCTCGACCCAAACAAAGTACAAGTTCAAGCATGTGAATATGTGAGCTGAAGTCGAACATGCAAGAACATCGTCTGATTACCAGCCAATGATGAAAGCTGTTAACAGACACGAGAGGAACCACCAATAATGACAATGGCCCTCAAGGTACTACAGGTACAATCTACGGCGTGTGAATCAATGAGTTGGCGTCGAACACCCGCAGAATCACTCGATCGGAGGCCAATGATGAAAACCCCACGTCGAATGCGACGAACCTGCCATTGAGGCATGCAAGCTCCAAGGTACCATAAAGGAGTCTCTAGATCAACTTCCTGGATAATGAGCTGAAGTCGACAGGAAGTGACCTTGATCGAAGGTGGGCCATAATGTTTCCCACATCATTGACACGAGATAGAGGAACATGATGTTTTGTTGTGAATCAGGATCGTATGAGAAACAGAGGAAGGTTTATATTCGCAGAGGCCAACTTCTCTTGAACATATAAACGGCACGACAGTGGACTTGGCAGTATTTGACATCAACGGATCAGAGGTCATGGTGACGAGGCAATGAGCAGATGAGAGGTCAAAAGGGATTATCCAAACCCATGGAGGCAAAGTGAAGAAACGAGATGAGATGTCCCCAACCCGACACGAATGTAGACAAGTGCCATTTTCAAGAGCGAAATACTGCCAACAACAACGACGATGATGGTTCCATTTTTCCCCCACCATTTTGGTGAGTACCTCTTTATTTTTACACAAGCTTGAAGAGGATACCATATGCTTGTCATATAAGTCTGCCCTTCGGGCGAATCCATCCTAGTGCATTTAACGAGTCTTAGGAAGGAGGAACTCGGAGAACGTCATTTCGACTGGATCTGATGTCATCAGGTTTTAACGAGTCTGACAAAGGGAGAACTCGGCGTCTTTTCATGTTTAGGGAGTTTTAAAAGACAACAAAAAAGTAAACTCCACAGGTCCCTTTTCGTAAATAGTTCCTCAGATCCGAAAAGGTAGAAAACAATATCCGAGAAAACCTCCTAGTCGCGAAAGGCTAGGGTATTCATTTTTCGTAATCAATCCATCCCAGCCCGAAAAAGGGGTAAACGTATACTGGGTAGATGTCGATTCGTGTCCATTTTAACGAGATCAAAACGACAAGGGCCTCGGCAATCTTTTCATGTTTAGAGAGTCAGAAAAGAGCTGAAAGATGACTCCTCCTAGAGGAACGAGTGATATAAAGGGTAGCAACTGGTTTCGGTAATGGTGGAACTGCTCAGAACAAGTAAAGGTTAAGAGGCTGGCTAACAAGACCACTCATCGCAGCAGTTCCTCAGGAACGGGTAAAACAACCAAGTGAAGGCATATGATTGGCCAAGAAAATAGTGACGATGGAGTGAGAAAACCAAGGTTCATCTGACAAAAATAGGCTGATAATATGGCAATGGTTTCATTTTTACACAAGCTTGAAATCAAAAAAATCTACTTGAAGTTGGTTTCATTTTTACACAAGCTTGAAACAAAGATAAACTATGCTTGAAACCGGTTTCATTTTTACACAAGCTTGAAACGGAAACAAACTATGCTTGAAAAAGTGAGCATGCCCCCCAGCATGGTGACTCAATTCGAGGTATATGCCCCCCAAGCTTCAGTCCATATGAAATTCAGATGGAGTGAAGGTTCAAGTTACGAGATCAAGAGAAATATTTGACTGGGATTTTACGAGAACTGATCAAAGACTTGAATTGAACAAAAACGTGTTTCATTATTTTAACGAGGTTGACACATTAAAATAACTATCCTCAGACACCCTTGTTTCATTTTTTAAGGAGCTTGACACAAGACAAGGAACTCTGCTCCGACAACCTTGTTTCATTTTTTAAGGAGCTTGACATAAGACAAGGAACTCTGCTCCGACAACCTTATTTCATTTTTTAAGGAGCTTGACACAAGACAAGGAACTCTGCTCCGAGAACCTGGTTTCATTTTTTAAAGAGCTTGACACAGGGAGGAAACCGTGCTCTAACCGACCTTCATCGAAATGAAGAAGAAGTCAGTGCTTCCAAGGGTTCCACTCCCGGTGGAAGGAAAAAATCCTGGAAGTCAGGACCCAATGCCCCCAGTACACTATGCACGATGGTATCGTCATTGAGTACAGGCACGGGGTAGGTGGCCACATAGTTGACCTGCGGTGGAGCAGATACAACGGGTGGATAAAAACCCGGAGGGGGTGATGGTGGACCATTTGCCACATTAGGACCAAAGAACGAAAGCTGATCAATGGTCACAATCCTTCCTTCATGCGGAAAACAGACCACACGAAAGAGGGAGGAGACGAGCGCTCCCATGGCATAGGTGTAATCGCGCCCCAAAAGTAGATTGAAATCCAAGGGGCCTGGAACAACCATCAAATCCATATGGACGGTTTTACCTCCCAAAGTAACCGGTAACCTTGGAAGGATCCCCAACGGTTGACTCGTCCTTCTGTTAAAAGTCAACAGATTCTACGTAACAGGCGCAAGCGATGGTGAATCGAAAGCTTGCCAGGTAGTTGAAGATAGAATACTAACAGAGGCACCTTCGTCTATAATGGTGCTAGGTACAACCAGACCAAGAGCCTATACTGTGATCTCGAAAGGCACGTAAGACGGAAGGCGGTATCCTGCAAATCGACTCCAATCAAAGGAAGCGACCAAACTACTTGGAGGGGCTACCATCGAACCGAGATGGTCTTCCCCTGGTGTTACGAAAGAAGAAGGAGCATCCTCCACGACCTCCATCTCGAAGGTGGGAGGGGTATCCTCCAGGATCTCCATCACGAGAGGTGGAGGAGCAACTTCTTGAGGTATAGGGACAGGAGAATCCTTCTCCAAGTTTGAAGAATCTAAAGAAACAAGAAGAACCTGAGGGATGTGAGGTTCACTCTTGACGGAAAATACCTGGTGCACCGTAGAAGGGGCCAGCTCAACCGATCCCACGACCAACGGTTGGTCGAGAATGGATTCCTGAATCTGAATTTCTGAGGGAGCGAGATCGACCAAGGATGACTCTTGACCAATCATAGGATCAACTAGTGGAGGACTCAAAGAAATCCATTTATAACGAGCCGGGAGGCATGGTGTAGAAATGCTTTCATTGTCCAAGATTCTTTTGGCTTCATCCATATATGGACAAAGGTGAATGGCATGGTGCCCTTCACACAACTTACAGGGATTGGTAATCTTACCCTGCTTCTTAGGAGCCTTACCAGCGCTAGCTGAAGACGTGCCCCCAACCTGACTCCCAGAAGCCAAAGGCAACGGCAGAAGACCGCTGGACCATTCTTCAAGCACCTTGGGAATGCCATGGTAGTCTCGAAGAAGATGGTCTCCCGTGCACAACATGCAAGGGAACTTGACTTTCCGCGGAGGGTTGGGAGGTTTATCAAGAGGAGGTGCATTAGAAGCAGCAGCTGCAGCCTTAGCCTCTCTCTTATCAGACTTCTTCTTCTTTGTCTTCTTCTTCTTCTTCTTAGCCACCTGGTTACTCGAATCTAGACTTTCACTAGGCGAATTAGAAGATGAGGACGCAGAAACAGGCGAAGAAGGGGAGAGGTCCACCTTGGAATCAACATGATGTTGTTCAGGTGGAGGAACTGATTGACCAGTAGCTGAGACATTCGGGACCACAGAGGTTGAAAACAACCAAACAAGAAACCCAACAGTTAACCCAGGAAGGGACAACGTTGCCATATAAGGAGCACCAACATTCCCAAAAGGAGGAAAATGACTAGGATTCCCATCGGAGGGGATTCCTTGGTTGGTGAACTCCGGAAAAGTTGCCATCAGAAACGATCTTCAGAACAACACCCTAAGGAAACTAACTTTAACCAGGAATATTTCGTGGGCAGTTAATTTTTATGACATTGAAACAAAACTCTACCGTTTCATCTTTTAAGAGTCGAGAAACAGGCAAAAGGTGACTCTATCGCTTTCAGATTGGAAACAAGCGTGAAAGGACAAGCGCTTGATGATCCTTTTCAAATTTAAAGAGTCAGAAAAGATCAAAATGACTGCTCAGGAATGCTAGGCAAAGGGTGTACCAAATAACCGTGAACTGCAATATACACCTTGGTTTCAAAATGAAAGAGAAATCAACCAAGGACTTAACGTACGTGTAGGCAATCTCCCCGAATGCTGTGTCCGGTGTATCACGGGTATAGGGCAGCAGACTCAGCTTCCTATGGATAAAGGATTGAAACCTAGTGGGGTCTCCCTTTATATACGCGACGGTACGGGGAGCACAAGTCCGTACTAGTGTTGTCTAAAGACAAGAGGCGAACGACAGCTACTAGGTTTTAAGACGTCGGAACACGTCTCTAGCCTAGACCTCTAAATGTGTTTCGTTAGATTTCAATGCTGCCTTAGTGTAAATTGAGTAAATTTTAAAGTTTATCTTCAATTACGTTTCAGTTTCAAGGCCCTACCGTATGTCATATGACAATCTCCTGTATGCAGCTATATGAGAAAAGAAAACTTTCAATTCGATGAATGCTATCTAGTTAAGGGAAGAGCTTCAAACAATGATGCAACAAACAGCAATACTGAAAACGAAACTTTCCAAACTAGATGACTTTCACTATCCAAAAGTAATTTCAAACATTCAACGAAGCGAATAATGCAATGTAATCTATGCAAAATCCTTTTTTTTCAAAAACTATGCAATTGTAATCTATGCACAATTTCCTTTTTCTTTTCAAATGATAAGAATGCACTCAATGCATTTTTCGATGAAATGAGAATCTACTTAATGCATGCTTTAATGAAAGAGAATGCACTCAAAGCGACTTTTAGTTTTCGATCATTAAACAATGTAATCTAAGTTCAATGATGGACCTCAAAAAATACTTTTCAATGCAATGTGATCTAATGCATTTTAACGAAAAGCAAAGTATGAGATGAAAACTAAAACAACGCAAATCTTCTTAATGCAAAAGAGATGTAAACAAACACTAAGAATGCAATCGTTGTTTCAAAAACACTTTGTAACAAAATTCCTCAAAAGGTGACAAAACACAAAGAGGACCTCCAAAGCATGAGATCAAAACAAGGCATTCATTCCCTTTTACATCAAGTAATCATGGAAAGAAGACATTCCAAACAATGAGCAATGTAATCTATGCTCATACAGAGGAAAGGCCAGAAGGGAAAGACACACTGGTGAAGGATTTAGGGAAAAAAATCTCAAATTTCACACATCCTGAAATTGGCCCGACTTGTACATTGACAACTAGCGCCAACTGGCGCGACTTGTACATTGACAACTAGCGCCAATGGCCAATTGGCGCGGGTTGCTAACTGACAACAAGCACCAACGCCTGAAAATGAAAAAAACAAAGAATTTCTCCCAACCAAGACCAGACTTCCCACTTCAAGCTGAATCTAAAACAAACCCAGAAGCAAAGTTCTAACCAAAAGAAACTTCCGAACAAGGGTAACCCTACCACCTACAGGAAATGGCGTGACTGTCTGGCTGTAATCTGCGCCGGACAGGGGATGGCGCGAGTGATGAACTGGCAACCTGCGCTAATTGGCGCGACTGTCAGGCTATAAACCGTGCCAATCAAGCCAACCATTAAAAGGTGAAAATTCGGAAAATCAGAGGTCAGATTTGATCCTCTGGGGTTGAACCAAAAGCCAAAACACAAGAAGAGCTAGCCCAAAAGGCCAACCAAGCAAGGAAAACCATTAAACAATCAAAACGAGACAATCAAAACTAGACGATCCCCAGCGGAGTTGCCAAATTGTTGAGGAGGTAAATCCCCTCTGCGGACAGAGGCGATCCCTACTAGCCCAGTAGGGGTCTAGCAACAATCACGAAATGTTACGAATGAAAATACCAAATATGGAGGCCTACCTGGAATCCAATGCTATGATCTGAAGAAGAGAGCGCTCCCGTTCCTCAGCCTCGGCAGATCACGATCCTCCATGATCTCTACGGATGGACACCTGCACATGCAAGAAACAAACAGATACAAGCATAAAATCCAGCATACGCAACTAAATATCAGTCAGAAAGGATATTACTCATATTAACATAATCGAAAACAGAGTGGCACCATAATCGTAATCATTCATTAAATAACAATCGAAAGAGATTACAACCAAAGTTCTGACGTCGTGGTCTCCTTCGGATGGGTCTCCAGTCGTTCACGTCTCGTAAAGCTCGCCAGGGAAAGGGCAAACCTCTCCTGAGTCTCTCGACGATAGTCTCCTTACTTGAGTCGGCCTTAAGGGAAGAAAGAGGGTTCTTACAGCATAAAGGCTCTTGGGAATTTGGAGATTCAAAGCTTAGGCACTTCCAGACTTTCAGCCCTTCAGCCCCTTCATCAATGGATGAAGGCTATATTTATAGAGGAGAGGAGGAGGTTGGGATCCCTACAATAGTGGAAGGGAGGCCTTATCCTTTGGGAGGTTCCCCATATGGTGGAAACAAGAGGCCAAAGGAGGAAGGCCGTGGTTATTCAGGCGAAACCACTCCCGATGACTCATCCACGAAGTTGTTGTAATCGAAACTTCGCCTCCTTTTTTAAAAAACTTTCCATAAACAGAGTGGCGCGGGTGCAACACTGGGACAGAGCGCAAATTGGTGCGGGCTCAGTGTTAATTTCCCCCCATTGGCGCGAGTACATAACGGGCTACTAGCGCCAAGGCAAAAACAGGTGTTTTTAGGGGTCTGCTCAGGAAATGATCAACAGAAGAAATGTTGTCCTCATGGAAAGGGATGCAATGATGGTATTTGCAAGGCATGACACTGCTTATTGGTCACAGAAACGACCCTCCAATGGGCGAGATGGGGATTTCAGGGACGGTGACAAATTACTGTGTAACATCCACCATCATGATTCCTTCCATAATGCTATCTCACTGTTGGAGGGCATAACAACTGCTTTGTTACCCTTCAAAAATTCTTGCCCCAATATCATGTCAAAGTCGCTCATGTCCATCCTAGTGAAGTCCAGACAACCCTGCCAATCACCAATATGAATTGGCACTTCGTTTGCCAAACCCGACACTTTAGTCCTGGAGTTCAGTGCCTTCACTTCCACATCAATGGGAAGAAGTTGCAGCCCAACTTCCTTCGCTACATTTGTCGCCAAAAAACTATGTGTGGCACCTGTGTCCACCAATGCTTGCATACTCTTGCCTAGAAGCTTTAGATCAAGAAACCCCAAGTTATGCAACCAAGTTTTATAAGAAACTTCAGGCTGCATATATACCTGATTACTGCAACATTTCTTGCTGGCTCTGATACCATTTTTCATGCCCCCATACTTCGTTCCCTCGTTGGCAGGGCGTGCGGCACCGGCTAAATGACTATTTTTATTTTTCGTCATTTTCCGAACTACGCCTTTCCAATTTTCAAGTGTTAATGTTGACTTTAGTATAACATGTTTTATGCGGAATTTAAAACATCTTCAGCAATAAGAATGTGCACATAACCATTATAGAGAAATCACAATTTTATAAATATCATGTATAAAATTGGCTCGTTTTTTTTATACAATCCGAGCACCTTGTTCTTACATAAAACATAATTTTTCACGACTATACCCATCGCACGTTCAGCGCACTCTCAAGGAGTCACACAACTCGACCCACGCTACTAAACGTGTTCAACATCCGTCGTGATCGTCATGGAGTTCGGTCACGCAACCATGCCCGCAGTCGTGACCGCAACTTGATTGTGGGTCGATCACCCAACTCAACCGCAGACCTACTGCACTATGTTGCAAAGTATCACAGTGACCCATGCCCTGTACATCCGCAAACGCCCACTGAACTGACCCGCGTCATTGCACGACTGTGACCCACGCCCTGCACACACTTCGCTGACCCGAGCCGACCCTCTAATGTTCAGACCTGTGTTGCCCCGACTTGCGGGCTCATCCTTCGCCACAACTTGCAAGTCTAGAGCTGCGGTGACAATTTTTGTTGGATGATCCGATGCCTTTGTTGTTTCATTCGTCATTGTATTTATACCACGACTCCGCCTTATCATGAGGGCATCGGGTGGCTCTCGTTTGACCTGAGCCGACACAACACTTGGTTCACATTTCGCAGTTTCATATTTGTAACGTCAGATTTGTAATCGTCGACTATGATGCAACAATAGTTGTGCCCGTCTATAACGTCGCTACCTCGCCACAATGCCAATACGCTACGCCCGTCCACAACATCGCACACCCACAGTTATAGTGCGATGAAACACTCATAATGTCGCAAGTTTTCCGGATACGACCCGAAGGTGACTATGGGCGCGCTTGTGGCCGTGGCGCGTGCCCATCCACCGTATTTCCTATGTGCGCCCGTGTGGGGTGCCCGACTCGCCCAAGTCAAGGAACGCCGACTCATGGGCCTAACATCTGTTAAGGAAAAGGAGCGTGACCTACCATGCTTAAGGTCCACCACGTGCTCATGACTCCTTTGATTATTGGAACGACTAGTTTCACCAATGTATGGAGCCCCACAGGAGCAAGGAATTAGGTAAACACCTTTACCATCTGTGGGGCTTACCGAGTCTTTAACCAACTTTAAAGAACTCCAAATAGTATGTAGGGACTTGAAAGTCGAGGAAACATTATGTTTCTTAAAGATCCTAGCGATATTATCAGTAGTTTGTTGAATAAACGAGAGGCGAACCCCAGATAACCAAATTAGATATTAATTCTAATTTGACTTTCAACTAATTTATTGTTTACAATATATATTTAACCCTTATTTCATTAGTATTATATTTAGTCTAACCAAATTCTAGTCTTTTATTATTAATTATGTGATCTTTCTTTCCTCATTAAATTCATTAATATTAATTATTTTGACTATTTTTATTTATTTCAATTTAATCTCAAATTTTTGAAATTAATTTATATTATTATTAATTAGTGTTCTTATTCTCTTTAGACTCACTAGTCATATTCTTTCTCTATATATTTTTTATTTTAAAATTCTTTGAAACTTTATTATGAGTTTTTTTGTCCCTAAAAATGGATGAAGTGTCTACTCAAAACATGGGACATAGTGTTCCAGAAAAATTCCTCAATATGTACACAAAAAACTGTTAATTTAATGTTTTTGGTGATAGAAGAAGCCCACGCCCTTTTTGGTCCCTTCTTGGTCCCTTGAGACGCTCGGAAAAATCAAAATTTAAGAACACATTTAATTTACCAATCCAATTGCATAAAATTTCAAGATGCCTGGCATGTACATGCAACTATAAGGTTATAACCTACTATAATATAATTTTGTCTTTAAACCTTGAGTATTTATACAATGAAAACCTAACCTTGAGTATTGTATATGCATCTATAAGGATATAACATATTAAAATATACTATTTTTGGTCTATATATTTCTAATCCATACATGTACAACGAATTCAAAAGAAAGAATCAACTCATAACGACTGAAGTTATTCTCTGAATCTATAAATGCTACAAAATAACATTAAAGGAACAATGGTGTGGAAGTAAAATACTGCTAAATAAATGAAAACACAACACTTCAGAGGAATTGTGATTTCCCTTTGAATTCTAAAATCTATGAACTAATGCTTCGATAACTATTGCTACAAAAATGAAATTTTCATGCTAAGGAATTGAAACACACATGCAACTAAACAAAGAAATGAATAAAGTCCTAGAGAAATAAAGCCATAACTCACAAGAAGGGACACCATTGAAGCCATAGCTCACAAGAAGGGACACCACTTCCAGTAGCACTGCTAGAGCTGGCCCTTAATAAGAATATTATTGGGATGAATCCTCAACTACAAACACTAATTAAAGAGATGCAATCAAGATTCTATGTTGATATGTATTGCATTAATCTTGAACAAGCAATGAAAGAACACAATATGCAGTGTGTCAAATTCTTCTTCTCTCCAAAGATGAACCCAAATGGGTTAGTATCCAAGATATTTAAAAGCATGGGGCTTGGGTTGTTGGGGTCAAGGTTGGGGATTTCAACCAAATCCCAAAGATACCCTACAACTCTCAAACCATATTTTCTCCTAAAACTTCTCTAAATATTCTTTAAAAACAACAAATTCCTATGAAGTGACTAACCAACATAATCTTGGGAATTTCTAATAATTGCATCTGATTTTGATGGGTCCTCTTCTTGTTGGAAATCCTCATTTTTTGGAAACTACACTGCTTTTTCTCCAGATTCTTCAACTCCATAAAAATCCCACCTTACACTCTCATGCTTGAAAATTAAAAGGATTTTTGTAGAAAGGTTTGAAATCTAAAATGCACTTGGCATCCAGATTAATTCCACAACAGAGATTCTAAACTAATTCCACAATCTATTTCCAATAATTTTTCCTTACATGGGGAATTCTATAGTAATAATTGAAATAACACAAATGACTTGTTCCTACCACAATGATTTATCAATGCATCACATCAGCATATTTAAATATGGATAGTTCATTCAATATCCCTATAAAAATTGACAATGAAATTGCCAAGAATTTTAAAGGAAACCAAAGGGGTATTATCAGATGATTTAGCCTAGAAAAGGGTGTCTAATAGGTAAATAGGAGCTCGAGTGCTCATTAAAAATGCTGAAACTAATCAACAAAAAAGTACATATCCAAGTCTCATTAATAACGTTAGTCACAATGTCAAACATGTTCTACATTGAATATCCACCAAGTCAAGAATAACCAACAACTAAATTTTTTACACAAACACACACCCCCTCCTCAACTCGCCGTTGAGGTTGACCTCATGGTCCTAGCAACCAAATAAATGTAGAATCATTGAATTGAGTAAGTAAATATTATCTATCCTCAGATCTCAACTTAGTATGTTTCATTAAATATAAATCATTCAATACATCAACATGGCTTTACTTTATACACCATTTAATGAATAATTTAACTAGTGTTCCATGGGGACGCGAAAGGTTAGGTGCACACACCCCACACACTTAATTAAAAACATAAAATAGAAATAAAAAAATAAAACAAAACTTTAAAAAATAAAAATAAATAAAACTAAAGAAAACATTTAAATGTTACCTAGGTTAACTTACCTATTCATTTCCCAAATTTTCTTGCCTGTTGTTGATCTATTATTTCCTTCCGTTAAGATCTTCTTTCCTGCCATCAAGCTTCTCTCTCCTACTGAGCGCTTCTCTCCTGTCAGGATGACCCCATTAGTTGGTGGATCATGCATGGGGATAATGCTCCAAAGATCCAACACAAATTTTTATTCACTTATTATCTGAGATTGCTAGTTCCTCTGCATCAAAGAGGAATTTGGTCCAATTATAGCTTCATCCATTATATCAAGAGGAATAGACTTTCCTCTAGGAGAGAAAAGAAGCTACTTGTAGTGCACATTTCTCTACATATTTCACATAGGAAGACACTGGAGTACCAGAGGTAACCAAGAACACGATGGGATGTGGATCCAGAGGATAGTGCGCAGATAGATGATGAGGATGGACTAGATGAGCTACAACATGGTTTGGTTGGAGTTCCATTGGTTACTCACGAGAGTGACTTTGAATCAGATAGCAACATTCCCATTGATGGTCCTGGTGATTTTATGCAACAAAGGGATGTAGAGGAGCAATCATTGAGATTGAGTTGTTGATGTTGATTTGATTTTTAGTGTTCATTATCCATTTTTACTTTTCAGATTTAACTTTTGTGTTGTGACACTAGATATTGATGACCTCAAACTGATTCTTGACTCCTCACTCTTAACTATTTTTGAGTTTGAGGCTTTGAGTTATATAAATATTGAATCTAGTAATTTACTATTTTAGTGTTCAAACTTTAGTATCTAGTATATAGTATATAGTTATACTAAACACTAGTTTGTTTTTCTTTCAATTTAGATCCTAGAATGATGAATGATGAATTTAATTGTTAAATCAATTCCTAAGATTAAATTTTGACTTGATCTGGACATTCTAGAACATTCACACCCATATTCTATTAATTCACTTTAATTATTTTATTTTCCTAATTTTAGACTTAGGTTCCCTTTAAAAATAATTAATTATTTTTATATAATACAATTCGAGTGGAATTTGACCAAACAATTTCTGGGTAATTTGGGATACATGTGTCTAAGCCTCCCTAAAAATTTTGAGACTTAGAGCAAATCTGATGCTACCCCAAAATTAACACTCCTGCTTAGCGAGGAATGTGCTCTAGCAATACACCCTCTAAGTACTGCTATGATCCTATAGCATCTCCCTTTGTGATGTTGATGACTGACATTTTTTCCCATTAACCCTGCGCAAATGTTGCATATGTATTGTTTCTGACATTGCCACTATCAACACTGCATCCGTACTACAATTCTCTCTAAATTCTACATCCATGTTGTTGCTGACTCTGCCACTGCACTGCATCATAGTTTCTTACTGCCACTGAAAAAACATCCAAAATTGGACAATTATGATGCATCTCAGTGATGAAGATCTGATTGTTTCTAGCCTCTGGTTTGTCCCTATGAAGTTTTTGCACTGCTACTGGCTTCTACATTGTGCCTTCTTCCACTGCTGGCAAATATTCTTTGCGTTGTTCAAAATCTGGCGCTACTAACCAATGCACTTTCATTTCTGCACTCCTCTGCACTAACTGGCACCCATCCATCCCACTACTTATGATTTGGGCTCCTGCAAAAATGTATTGATCTAAGAGTTGGAATCCTTAAGGATCATGCCCAATATTGTAGATCTCTAGGTCTACAACTCCAAATCACCCCACCTCCCTCCTGAAGGCATATGGGAAATCATAGAAAATTCCTCCTCCTCTATGTTCTTTGCTCCGATCTATGGATCATGCTTCTCATCCTTGTCCTTCTTTCTAAGAGTACATTGTGTGGTGTAATGTCCCATCTCGCCACACCGGAAGCACTTTATCTTTCAAAGATCATTATCCCTCCTGCACTGCTCTTCCTACCCCTTTGATGCAAGGGTCGCATACTCCTCCTCCTACTTCTTGACCTTTGAACCACTGTTATTCCCGCCCTCAAGTTAACACTTGAGTAAGTCTATCCTCATCTCTTCTTGCTGAAGAGCAACCCACATAGACTCCCAGTCAAAAAATTGTCTTCAACCAGGATGCTCTGGAAAAATACTTTATATTCTCCAGACACTGAGTTGAGGTCCAATCCGACCATCTCTATGGCCTTAGAACTTGCTCCTACAGCTGCCAATTGATCTCGGTTTTCTTGAAGTCTAGACAAGAACGGATCAATACGCTCTCCCTTTTGCATCCTGGTGGTCCGAATTTTTTCTTCCAAAAACATCTTTTGCTGCTCGGAAGATCCCTCATACAACATAGCCAATTATGCTTCCCACATCTCGCTGGTTTTCCCTTTGCCGAAAATGTGAGACACAATGTGATCCTTCACTTTATCGAGGATCGGTATTTTGGCCTTTTCCATATTCTTCTTGAAGGCCCTTCATGGTTTTGCATCCACCGGATCATCTAGAGCACTGTGGATAACATGCTTGAGGTCATACTCATCTAGAAGGAAGGAAACCCTTGCCTTTCAGATTACATAGTTGGAGGCACCCTCCAACCGATCCTAGTCATGCAATCCAATGGTGGCCATCTCACCCAACAACTGTCAATTTGTTGCCTCTAACCCTCTATGCAGCTGGCTTTACACACTCTCTGCTGGAGCAAGACACAAAATATGTTGCTACTACACAGGAAATTTGAGCTTCTTTTGGGCAAGAAACTTACTGAGGTCATAAATCCCCAAAAATGTCTTTTAGCTACTCTTCTTGACGTTTATGCACCAACAATCACTGCTACACAACAAACTGTGTCCTCCAGCTATTAATCCACATATATATGCTACGTTGCTCCCTCTATCTCGGAAAAACAACAATTTGGAAAAATCCTACCTCTCTGTCAGCTCACTTAGAGAGATATTTTCCATGTTGGTCTAGCCCTCCTACCTTGGACTGTGCACTCCACTAGGAAATTGATCTGCTGCTTGCGAAAATCCTTGATCCCTAGTTTCTTCTACCACATTGCATCTGTTTTATTTTTTCTTTGCTTCTCTTTCACATAGCTTAAGAAAGCTCTGATACCTTGTGAAAATTTTGTAAACTGGAATCCTATTGCAGCAACTGGAATATATTCACCTAATTTTTAATTTTAACTTAACAATTTATTTGCACTTTCCTATGAAAAACAATGAATACATCTCACTACAAACTACACAAATAAATTGTGGAAGAAATACAAGTGCAAAAACAAAACTGAAGAAGAATAGATCACACACACATCTGATACAGTTGTTTTTGGACCAATGTCCCTGAAAAAACCAATGCAGGAAAGCCGGTGCAGCAAATGAGGGTTTATATTATTATGCAGTAAATATTTCTAAGTACAAGTCTATGATTGAAAAATCTATAAAATCATGCAAAGAAATTGATAGAAAATATCTCATGAGACAAACCTCACTCCTCCACGGAAACTTGGCACTGATCAGCATCCAAACAGATTGCCCTATGCTACCTCTGCGCAATCTCTGCATCATAGCTACAATTTCCCTCTGTCTCTGTGGTGGTCTGTCTACTGGCTGGAAACTGAGACATCTTGACCTCAAGAAAACCTCTCTAGGATCCGGCACTCGCCCAACGTTGTATCCTTAGAAAAATTGTGACTTTCCTTCAACCTCTGTGCAGTGATTGCATAAGCACTACGTCACTATGTCTCTATTGTTATGCACTCTCCAGATCAGGAATGCTTCCACCTAGAATTATTGCCCCTCTGCGGAAGATATTTCGATCGAAGTTTCTCTGTGAGCACTACTCACTAAAGAAATTGATCTCTAATATTTTCTCCATCTTGTCAAATGTGATTTCCAAATGACTCGTCAAGCCATTCTTATAGTCTTCTCGTTGAAAATTCAACAACCCAGATTAGATCTATATTCAATTGTTAAGATTAAATTTTGACTTGATCCACCTTTTCTAGAACATTGACACCCATATTTTATTAATTCACTTTAATTATTTTATTTTTTTAAGTTTAGACTTAGGATCATTTTAAAAATAGTTTTTATTTTAATATAATACAATCCAATGGAATTTCACCAAATGATTTATGGGTTATCTAGAATACATGTGTTTAAGCCTCCTTGCAAATTTTGAGACTTAGAGCACATCTCATGCTACCCCAAAATCAACAACCATGTGTAATGGTCTCCTAGGTGTGGGGATACCCTAACTAGGAGTAGATACTACAACGTGGACTTGGTCTCTTGTGCACTTTTGGAGGGAAACATGAGAGAAGACCAAGTGTGGACGATATTGGGCACTTATGGTTTGTTGGAGGATAGGTTGATAGTGTCCAGTTGGAGTCGAAGTGCAGCTCCTTGATGGACAAAGGTGATTGCTAGCCTGGCAGTTGTTGGAGCTCAAGGGTTTGATCAACTAGGAGGAGGATTGTGGAGCCCGACACTAGTGTGTGTAGAAGGACTTCTACAACAAAAGATGGGTAATCCTCATATCTCGTGGTCATTGTGAGAGATGGAAATATCACAGTGATACATGGCAACCCTTCGTGCCATATGTTGGTCTTCATCAGAGCAGCACAAGAAGACCATAGTGGGTTGAATTTCTTGAGTAGATGAAGAGAAACAATGGGAAGATTGAGAGTTGTTCACAAGTGGAACTGTGAACAACTCGACAAGAGTCTCAATGTGTTGTGCTCTTGATGGATGAATGGAAAACTAGAGAGTAGATTGGAAAATCGAGATTCAGTGGCCAGATGGACTTGGAGCATTGATAGAGGCAAGTTATGTATATCAGGAATCGAAGGACCGGGAAAGTACAAGGTATGACTAAGAGGAGTTGTTAGATGCTACATCCAAATGGTCAGATTATCTTGTCTTGTACTAGTGGATGTATGAGGGCCATTATCCCTAGTATGGGAGCCTAGACTATTGTATTATATGTTGTAAATATATTGAAGTTGGGTTGAAAAAATAAAAAGTTGTGTATATTTGTGTATATATGATTTATTGCTTTATATTTCTATTGTGCAAAGTAGTTTAGTGGTTGAGATTCTTGGTTTGGTAGCACTAGTGATTTAAGACTCTAACCTAGACCCAAGGTTATGGAAATTCAACATGGTATCCGAGGATATCTAAGCTACTTTGGAGGGCAGTGAATCAAAGTGTGCACAATGAACCAACTCAGAGGGATTTGTCGATGTCTAGATCATGGAGTAGAGGGTGCAGTTGAATACATGGAGATGTGGTCTTGACAGATTACATGGCGAGATGGGATAGGATTAATGGAGGATTGGTGGTGAGCCTGGTCAACCACACTTTGTTGTAGGGTAGATAGTTGATTTTGGACTTCTGTTGATGTGTCATGGATGGTTGGGATAGCTCGAGGGTTTCGTTGGCATGGACGATATCAGGTTGATCGAGATGGCTTCATGTGATGGACTATAGGTTGGCAAGCTAGAGTCTTCATCGGATCGTGGTGCTTCATATCTGAGATTGGTGGGATTTTCACGAGTGGTTTTTGATCCGGGAGGATGATTTCTTGTAGGAATGAGCCAATGGAGATCGTGTAGGCTCAAAGGGAGTCTAGCCATAGAGGGAGTAACCCTATGGAGGTTTGAGATCTTCAGGTTCATATGTGACAAGGCAGAGGCACTACCAAGATTTTCATATTCATATATAGGGTACACTGCAGTGATGGATCCCAGATGAGCTAGTGTCGTCAACAAATGATGATGTTTACTTCCTAGTCTTGGAATTACCTCCATCGCTAAGAGGGAGTGTTGATTTTTGTGTAGCTTGGGAGGTACTCCAATCCCTAGTATTCGAGGGTTGGAGGTCAAAGCACCACAACTGAGTTTGTGGGCTTGATATCCAAGCATGGGGGTTTTGCACCCATCGATGTTTGGTCCGAAAAAATGATGATTTTTCAACATGTGATACATGAGGATGATAATGCTCGTCGAGTCCAATCTGGCGCATCGAAAATCATCTAACTATGAGATGTCATTGAGGACTTATGAATTTTTGAAGGTTACTAATGGGTTTGCACTTGCATGTTTAGGTCATCCTAAGTTGTTTTAGGCTTATGACAGGCTGGAAACCCTTGTGTGACATCATAGATAGAAGACCGTCAATTGTGTATAAAAGGAGGGTGAAGGCAAGTATTTTAGCATCCATTTTGTGGGACAATCCTCCAAGAAGGTAACTCTAAAATTGAAGGCTAGCTACAGGAGAGAGAGGGTCAATGAAAGCATGGGACAAGTCTGAATAGGAGGTCAAGGTTCTGAGCAGGAATGCAGATCTATTGAAGGATTGTCATAGGTTTAAAAGACAAGTCCGAGAGGTCTCTTTTGAGGTCGAGTGTCTGGGCATGAGTGCGGACTTGGTTGAGGATTGTCTTAGTGCTAAAAAGGTGAGTCTGAGTAGTTGTTCTAGGGTCGAGGTGTTAGGAATACAAGTCAAGGAGCAGGAGGGACATTACATTGTTACGTGGGGTGACTATTTGGGCTAATTGGAGTATGCTGAAGGCTACATCAAGTTTTTTTTCTAGGCCATGGGTCTTAGCAAGCAGCTGGAGGTGTATTTTGGGCATCATTAAGGATAACTAAGGCTGGAAGGCACAACGTGGCATAGGAGGTGCCTCTCCAAGGCAGGTTTCACCCCTTAAGGGCTTAAACTTGTTGACTGGGTGGAGGATTAAGGGTTGCATGGTATGCCCTAACCAGAACTGCAATGGAAAACAAGTGCAAACAAAGTAAAACAGTGTTTTGTGGAGGTTTGTCGGTCAAATGCGTTGACCAAATTTGGATCGTGATAGGGCAGCCTATGGAAGTCAATGAGGAGAGGGAATATCTCATGGTTAGATGCCCTAGATCAATGATTGGGCAGCAAACTTGGAGCAAGGGTTTGTCATGTATTGGGTCAAAGTGTTTACTCTTACATGAATCAGTTGATGGGAAACTTGAGGAGGCCTTAGGATTTGTTTGGAGGAGCCCGCGTGGATTTTTGGGAGGCCTACCAAGAAGCCAAGGTGACAACATGCATATTAGATCAGAAGGTAAGAGGACAACAACAAGGTATGTTGCAGAAGGACCCTTGTATGATGGATTGATGGTGTTGTAGGTGAGGACACATTCAGGTGCTTAGATTTGTGCAATATATCCTCTATTGCAGGGAAAAGGGAAGATTGGTGAAGTTTGTGAGCAACCATGTGTAAGGGTCTCTCGTGGACTGTTGGAGGCAGCGTGAGAGAAGACCAAGTGTGGATGAGATTGGGAACTTATGGTGTGCTAGAGGACAATGTGATAGTGTCCAAGTTGGAGCCGAAGTGCAGCACCTTGATTGACAAAGGTGACTGATGGCTTAGTAGTTGTTGGAGCTCAAGGATCTGATCAACCAAGAGCAAGATTCTAGAGCCCGAGACTAGTGTTTGGAGAAGGACTTCTACAACAAAAGATGGGCATTCCTCCTAGCCCGTGTTCATTATGAGAGATGGAAATCTCATAGTAATAGGTAGCAGCCCTCTATGCCCTATTTTGGTCTTCATCGAAGCAGCGCAAGAAGACCATAGTGGGCTAAATTCCCTGAGTAGCTGAGAAGAAGCAGTGGTGTTGGGTTAGGGTCCCATGGGGTCAAATTTTTGGTTAAGTTTTGTTAAAACGCACTGCGTGCAAAATTCAAGGGGATCTGGGGTGGGTCAAAGCTCCTTTATCATTGTAAAGGGTGAAAAGGGAAACCATGAGTCTCAAACCATGTTTTGATACAAGGTATTTGCGCGTTTAAGTTCTATAAGTATGTAAGAGTCAAGTCAAGTTAGATAGAATTTGATTGCTGAAAATTTGAATGTAATGATCTGATTTTGGGCAAGTTTTGTAATCGTTCTGGGTCAAGACAGGCTCCTTTCACTATGTGCGCGGAGACCTGAAGAAGAGTCATGTGTTGTGTGCAAGGACCCTGCTACTCTGTGCACAGGTGAAAAATATTGTACTCATTGAAGATCAATTAATAAAGATATTTTTTGATGAATTATGATCTATTATGAATCCCATGTTTACACATTAATGTGTTGATTTAATTATAAATCTATTATTTTTATTATTATTGAATGTGCATTGTCTAAAGTTAAATAGGTCTCTGTATCCGTGCAAGTAATGCATTTGTGTCAATAGTCTTGTTAGAAGATAGATCTTTGTGATGGTGCAAGGGTTGATGTTAGGTCCCTATAATACTAGTGTATCCCCTTATTTTGTTAGTGTAGCCCCCTTATTGTTATTTTTGTACCCCTATAGCCCCAATATTATTATTATTGTGCCCCATAAAAACCACTATTGTTGTTGTTGTGCCCTTACATTATTATTGTTAGGTCGGCTAGGATTATATTGTGACCCCACGAATTCATATATATAGAAAGGAGGTTTTTTCATTTGTATCATCTAAGAATTGTTCATTTATGTAATGTAAAGGAGGTTTACCCCTTTAAGTGGCCAATTTCTGAGGCGTTAATCTTTCTTTTCTTCTATTTTGGAGTTGGTTTCATAACATTTGGTATTAGAGCTTCGGATTCTAGGGTTTCGTTGCTTCAAACAGGTCATCGTGGCATTTTCTCTATAACGTTTTTTCTATGAAGTTTCAAAAGCTAAAAAAAAAAACCCATTTTTGAATCAATCGTGATGAACATCGTGTAAAAATTTCAGATATTCATTCACGATATTTTCGGAGATATGATCTGTCGAAGTTAGGGTTTTTGTAGGCTCTGGAATTTCATCTCAAATAGGTGACCTTGGGAAAATCGTCATAACTCTCTCTCTGGACATCAGATTAGAATGCTGTAAAAAGTTACCAAAATCACACGGAATGAAGTTTCTTGTGTATCAATTTCAGATCCGAAAGAGGAAATAGTGACACGTGGAATGTCGTACAAGTTCGCTCTACTAAACCAATCCATAAGTAGGTCATTATGGGAGATTGGGCATAACTTTGACTTGAAGGCTCCAAATTAGGTCATACCTATGGCATTAGAAAGAAGATTCAAAGGGCTAATACATGGCCTAAATTTAGTTATTAGAGATCCGAAATCACAGAGATTATTTAGTTTCAATATCAAGCTCCTCAAAAGCAAGAAAAATATGTGTATTTGTTTTTCAAATTGCGCAAGTTTTGTTTGAAAAATCAGTTTGAAGTGATTTCAAAGGAATATTGAAGCTTAGATATCAGGATTAGGTTCTAAAATCCCCCCTAAAATAATTCCACACCCATTAAGCCCTCAGAAAGCTCTAATATGACGCATGAGGAGAAATAATTGCATTATGATATATCAAAATTACGGTACCAAGTGCAACAAATTTTGATCTCACAAAGAGCAACCAAAGATGACATAGATGGTTTTAAAACAGACATGGAGGCTCAGTTGGATGGTTTTAAGGGTCAAATGGAAGCTAATATGGATGATAAAGTAATGGAATATCACATCGAACATCAACAACAAGTTCTCCAACTCTCAAAGGATAACACAACTTTGGTGCAGAATCAAATGAAACAACGAGAAGATCAACGTCACAACAAAAGAAGTTCTGAAGTAGTCATGGAAACAAGAACTTGATAACTACAAAATAGATCAATTTTAGAGTATCTCAGCAAGTGGAAGAACTTACCCGGTGAAGATTCCACATGGGAGGATGATAATTTTATACAGAAACATCAAGAAATAATCAAGTGTTGAGGACAACACTTGTTTAAAGGAGAGGGGAATGTTAGGTCCCTATAATACTAGTGTATCCCATTTTTTTGTTAGTTTAGCCCCTTATTGTTATTGTTGTACCCCTGTAGCCCCCATATTGTTATTATTGTGCCCCATAAAAGCCACTATTGTTATTGTTGTGCCCTTACATTATTATTGTTAGGTCGGCTAGGATTATATTGTGACCACAAGGACTCCTATATATAGAAAGGAGGTTTTGTCATTTGTATCATCTAAGAATTGTTCATTTATGTAATGTAAAGGACGTTACCCCCTCGAAGTGGCTGATTTCTAAGGCACTGATCTCTCTTTTCTTCTATTTTGGGAGATGGTTTCATAACAATTAATTCAACTTTTGTTAAGTATAATTATCTATGTGTGCAAAACTACATCAGAGTTAAGGGTTTTCCTACAATTAGATCTGGTTTTATATTGTTAGATCTGAATTGGGTTAAGGAAATTTTTGCACAGAACAATAGTCATTAGATCTGTGAAGAAGGGTTAAGATCCACATCATATGCTCCCTCAGGGTGATACTTTGGTCTGCGCAAGCAGATCACTACCAAAAGGGCTAGTAGTTGGAGGGTTTTGTTGGTCACGCATAACACTTTAAACCTGGGCAGAATCCTCAAGCCAACAAATGGCTCTGTTTTCAGGACCGGGATCTATTTGAGGGAAGTTTGATGTGGCCTCCGACGAAGAACAAATTGCAAGATTGGCTTGATAAAAATGTGCGCGAATTTGCAATCCAAGAAAACCGAAACCCTAAATTATCTGCTGAAGATTGGGAGCAAATGAATATCTATACAAAGATACACAAAATTTTCTTTACTTCCTTCGCGACATAACTAAAAGAGTGGTTGTATTGGCTTGCTGAGTTTCAGACCTGTTGGAAAGACGACGCGGTCACCAGGTGGACTCCTAAACCGATCCAGCAATTGGAGAAATCTAGCAACAATATTACCCATGTGATATATTATTGGATATATAGCATTATGATCGGGTTTGTTACTGAGTTTGTTGTTGACACTTTTGTGTTATATTCTGAAGCCGAAAGGATATTTTTCAAGGGTCATAGAGATAATTTCATGCGCTCATTGAAACTCTGGATTAGAACGAATTTATGCGAAAAAAGTACCTTGTGCAACCATATTGAGTGAATGTTTGGAAGAGGCCCTCCTAGTTTCACGTGTAGTGTGAAGGTTTACAAAGTGGATGAAGAAGAAGATTTTGTGTATAGTCCCCTCAAAGGTAGATCTGACAACGAGGAGTTTGAAACAAGTAGCTCTAGTGGATCTGTGTGAAAATGACTTAACTATAGTTCAGATCCCATCCACTCCACTTCAAAATTCATCTCACATTCTCATCTCATCCACTCCACCCCCACCTCCACCAACAGAAGTTGATATGGATAACTCCATGAAGCTGCAAAATTTCAGGGGTGTTGTAAATGAAGATATTGAGCAATTCTGCTTAGTCACAGAAGCTGTGTGGACAACACAGCAAGTCAATAATGATGATGTTAAGAAAGTGAAACTTGCTACTACATTTCAAGAACGTGCGTTGGATTGGTACATGAGGTATGTAGCAACAAAAACTAATGCGAGGATCGATGAGCTTAAATCCACATCGAAGGAGTAGTTCAAAAATCCAAAATCATATGCTCAATGTGTTACTGAACTAAAGGAAATTTACCAATAAGTAAATGAATTTGTATGGGAGGTGAATTAGCGGTTGAAGCACACAATCAAAGATGGAGGATTTACTATTGATGATACGCTGCAGAAAGAATGGTTCATTGCAATGTTGCTACTACATTTGGGCCAACCTTTATCCCAGCATAAGATTGCGCCACAAGTTGAAGTTGTGGAGATCGCAATGAAATTAGAGGCCTCACCTGTGCAAGCTACACAGGTTGGGGCTCAGCAAATCCAGAGCCAGTTAGCTTCCTTACACTTGGAAATACAATGTGTGCAGAAAGAAAGAAAGAAAAAAAATGATATGTGCGTAGGAGCATGGTGCGTGCGCTGCAAAGACAAAGGGCACCACAAGGATCAATGTCATGTATATGGTAACTATCTATCAATTGGAGGACCAAGTATGATTAAGAATGTGCCAGGGCCTAGTAAGAACCCCACACTATGGTGCGCGATCTGTCAAGTTACGGGACAATATGGAACAAAATTTTGTCCTAAGATTGGTAAATATGTTCCAGATCTCAAACAATTCTATTGCACATTTTTTCGATCTGTGGGACACGATGAAAATAACTGTCGCAACTTTGATCTAATGGTTGAATAGGTTGCTTCCTATAGAATGCACGATGAAGGTCGAGGGTCAGATTCACCTGCTTCACTGTCTAGGCATGGTGGATTTTAGGGCAGAGGATGAGGAAGAGGAGGAGGAGTTGGCCGCGGAAGAGGCTAGGTCATTTGTTATAACTTCGGGGATGTTGGCCATTATGTACATGACTGTCTGAACCCAGCACAGGCTTGTTCACCAGGTACTTTAAAGCCAAATGATTAGTGAACATCTTAAAATGACCTCCAAGTAAGTAATGGTGGAAATTCTGCAACACATATACCATTGCTAGCCATTCTCTCATCGTTGTTGAGTAATTTCACTCCACACTTGACAATTTCTAACTTGCAAATGCAATTGTGTGGTCAATATCTCCAGATCCTAGCACGATACAAGAAGAATCAACATGCACATGGAATTATTTTGACCAATCTAGGAATACCAGGATAGGTTTAGTTACCATCTTCTTAAGAATATCCAATCTCCTCTGACCATCTTGGTCCCAGAAAAAAGATGCATCCTTATTCAACAATTTATCCATCAGCGCAGTGATTAGTGCATAATGTTGAATGAACTTATGATAGTATCCTGTATGACCTAAGATTGAGCACAGCTTTTTTACATTCTTTGGAGGATCCAAATTAATAATGACAACAACTTTTGTTGGATCAACCATCAATCCCTGCTGACAAACAATATGTCCCAACAAAATACAAAAAGGGACGCATAATATACAATTCTTCAAATTCAAAGAGGTATGATACTTTCGACAAGTATCCAACATCAAGCGCAAACTGGAAACATGTTTCTTTAGTAATCCAAAGACAGTCCAATCATCAAAATATACTCCTAAGAACTTATGGATGTAATCCTTAAAAGCAGCAACCACCACACATGAGAATATAGTTGGTGCATTCTTCAGACCAAATGGCATAATTGTGTATTGGAATGATCCCCATTCCGTCGTAAAGGTAGTCTTACTCCGGTCTTCAGGCACAATTCTTATCTGGTGGTATCTATGAAATCTATCAGTTAATGAATAGGCCTCCAACCCACCTACATTGTCCAGTACTTCATCGTAAAAAGGATTTGGAAAAGCATCATTTATATAGGCATCATTTAATTTGCGCAGATTCACACAGATCCTGATTTATCCCTTGGTCTTCTTTTCTTGGTCTAGCATGGGGCTTACCCAATCAAATTCATCTACTGGTTCAATAACTCTTGCAACAACCATTTTTTCCAGCTCCTTTAACTTCTGCTTATATTTTGGATTCAACCTGTAAGGTCGTTGCTTCATAGGCCTAGCATCTGGTTTCAGGGTAATCTTCATTACTCCAAGATCTCTTATAATCCCCTTCAACTCAGGAAATTTAGTAGGAAACAGACCTTGGTACTCAGTCAGTGATTCTGCAACCTTCCCTACTGTATCATCATCCTAGTAATCTCCTACCTTAGCAAACTTGGGTTGTTCTTATGTTCCAATATTAACTTGTTTTGTCTTTATTGGTTCAGTCACATATAGCAGTTCAACCTAAGGCCCAAAAACTACTTGTTATCCTTCTAACTCAAGGATATTCAGATTTCTCGGATCTTCCTCATTATCTTCAATAGTTACATTATGACAGTCCACTGCAGCCATTATCTATGCACTCCATTCTTGTAAGGCCAATTATACTAGCTCCTTTGGCATGTCAAAAATAACATCTTGAATCTCCTGCAGTGCATCATCGAGGCATTGGAATCCACTTTCAAAACTAAAGGTTAGGATGAAACTTTCCTTTAGCACAACCCATTCAGCAGTGCCTCGTCGTAGCTTAGTGTCTAGGTACCAATTCATGGGTATCCTGTCTAAAGTATGGATGAATATATGCACCCAGTCAGGCTTTGTTTCATCTCCACAAATTGGAGGCAACTTAGTCGGATGATTGTGCGGATCAGCTTGGCCTAAATAGGTTTCCTCCATTTGGGTGTTGGGGTTTCCAAATATCATGTGCATCATTCGATGACATTCTTCCCAATTAGCAAAATTGTCTTTGTGTGTCCCCCACCTATGCGTTGGAGTCGAGCATAGTGTTAGATCAAGCGCATGGAACCGTTTTCCTTCTGGAACAACCCTTTCAAGTTCTTCAAAAAAGAAATTGACACTTCCTATACCATCATAGTATGGTAATTCATGTACCTCATAGGTTATACGGCACAACAATATTGTCACTCAGTTACAACGCAACGTAGAGACTTCATGTAGTCGGTTCTGCCAATGCTCTAGTTCCTCATCATAGTTTGATAGACATGAACTATCTTTCTCCCAGCTAAGTCGACCATCTGTTGTAGGATTGATCCAATCCTCCTCCTTCGCAGTCAACTTGTTAACATGATCGATATCTTCATTAGCATAGTCTTCGCGCACCAGTTTTGTGTATCTCTCTCCTTTTTCAGGGTCCAAGGGGACCACATCCCTTGTCCCATTACTCATAAACACCATACTTATGTGCTTGAGGTTAATGATAACATCCATATCAAAGTTGCAATCTAGACCCAACAACACAGGATATAGGTTGGTATCATCAACAGTCTGAATCAATTTGAAATCATAAAGTACCTTAACTCCTTCAATATCTACTACCACCCTTGAGAGTCTACCCATTGGGATGATATTCTGTTGATTCATCATGTGCAGCTGAACGATCGACCATTCTAGCTTAAGTTCTCCCATTCTTTTCCATGTCTATTTTGGTAGCACATTTGCATCAAAGCCCAAATCCAAAATAACCTGATCATTAAGGGAATTTAGAGGTCTAAAATGGGCCTCCTAAGGAAATAATAAAATAATAGGTAAACCAATAAAATAATATGTATGAATTTGCAATTCACTTTTTTCACCAAAATCCATGTAACTATGGTTGAATTCAATTCAGAAGTGATACCAAAATAAAATTAATAAAAAATTGTATTGATGTGATATAAATAAGAATGAGCTTTTCAAGAAATAATCATTATCATTGCACAACTAATACATTTGTCCTTTGTACTTAAATAACTTAAAATAAAGTACAAATATAAATTCATAAATTCTTAATTATAGAATATACTATTAATTAAAATCTATATTATTTAAATTATATAATAACATGTAAATAATATACAATATCAAAATAATATAATATATGTAATATATTGTTTTAGGTATGAATTTTATTTTACGTATTAAATTGATTTTATTTATAATATAAGAATAAATAATATATAATATAAAAAGAAATATAGTATATATTCTATAATATTTAATTTATTTTTCATAGTATTATATATACTAATATATGTTATGTTATTAATATAATATAATGAAATGAATTAAGTTTTATTTAAATTTTTTTTTTAAAAAGTATTGAAATAAATTTAATTTATATTTATAAGTATAATATAAGATTTATATACATTGAAATTTAGTTTTCTTTTTTGCCCCAAACTATGTTGTACCTAATATATATTTTTTCAACATACAAAACTAATATACTTTTCTTCATCCTACAAAACTAAAATGTTTTTTTTTTTTCTTTAATTTAAATACGTTTGTATTGTTATTAATATAATAATGATATTATTAATAGATTTGATTTATCCTAAAATTACAAGGTTACGCTTTTATTTATTTTGATTTCATATGTATAATATATATGTATAGATATTAACTTATAATTAATTTGAAATTGTAATATTAAATAAAATGAGATAAATATATAATTTAAAAATATACAAATATAATATTTATTGAAAAGTGTGTAAATACATGAAGATTGTGTAGGGATATCCATTGTTTCTTTCAAAAAATATGAAATGATAATAATATTATTTTATTCAAAAAGTGTTAAATGACATTTAATATGAGTACTTTATTTTATGACTTTAAAAGTACTTGAAGCACTATCATGGTTAACCACGAGTTTTTATCCACCATTAAGAATGTGACAAATAAATACCTTTAACTCAAGCAATGGCACCTCAACCATTAGGGATGATGTCATCCCCTAGAATGTGATTGGTTCTCATAAAATTAATTTTGATTGTAAATTTTCCTTAGGAGGCCCATTTTAGACCTCAAAATTCCCCTAATGCCTATCTAAGCAGTCAAACATATTTCTCGGCATGTCCTTCTCTTATTCTTGTAAATCTTGTTGACAATGTTTTGCTCTATCTAACGTTGTTCCTTCTCAGCGCAGCTATCAATCAAAGATTGAAGATTCTCAATTGCCTTCTTACTGCACAAAAGCTTAATACAGGCTTGCAAAAATGATCTCAACTTAGCAAACTTGGTCCCTTCGACGATATCCATGGCAGGCTTGCTTGGCACCTTAGATGTCGATGCACCATGATCCATGAACTCCTTTCTTTCTTCAACAAATGTTTCCTTCTCCCTTTGTAGGTTAAATCCTTCCTTTTTTTCTCAGGAGCTTTCCGGACCCAAACATCATCGATAGGCTTCTTTCCTTCCTCTTTATCTTCACCAATGGCTGCACCACTTCTTGTTACAATGTTCACACTGGGTTCTTCATCGTGCGGTTTGACCCTTACCACATGAACATTCTACGTAGGTGTATGTGTTTTCTTCTCCTGCATTTTTTCAAATAATACAAGACAATCCTAAAGAATATGATTAAATTGTCGACAATACCTACAGGATTGGCTTGATAAGAAGGTGTGTGAGTTTGCAATCCAAAAAAATCTAAACCCTAAATTATCTGCTGAATATTGGGATCAAAATTATATCTACACAGAGATCCACAGAATTTTATTTGCTTCCTTCGCGATAAAACTACAAGAGTGGTTGTCTCGGCTTACTGAGTTTCAAACCTGTTGAAAAGACAATGTGATCGCCAGGTGGACTCCTGAGTTGATCCAGCAATTGGAGAAATCTAGCAACAAGATTACCCACGCAGTAGATTATTGGATCGATAGCATTCTGAGCGGGTTTTTTACTGAGTTTGTTGTTGACGCTTTTGTGTCATATTCTGAAGCCAAAAGGAGATTTTTCAAGGGCTCTAGAGGTAACTTCCACGCTCATTGAGACTCTAGATTAAAATTCTTTTATGTGAAAAGGGTACCTTGTGCAACCATATTGAGTGAATTATTAGAAGAGGCCCTCATAGTTTCACGTGTAGCAAGAAGGTTTATAAAGTGGATCAACAAGAAGATTTTGTGTATAGTCCCCTCAAAGGTAGATCTGAAAATGACGAGGAGTGTGCAACAAGTAGCTGTAGTGAATCTGCAGACTCATAAGAAAAGGACTTAACTATAGTTCATATCCCATCCACTCCACTTCCAAATTCATCTCACACTCTCATCTCATCCACTCCACCCCCACCTCCACAACCAGAAGTTGATATGGCTAACTCCATGAAGCTGCATAATTTCAGGGGTGTTGGAAATGAAGATATTGAGAAATTTTGGTTCGTCGCAGAAGTTTTGTGGACAGTGCAGCAAGTCAATAATGACGATTTTAAGAAAGCGCAGCTTGCTACTACATTTCAGGAACACGCATTGGATGGGTACATGAGGTATGTAGCAACAAACCTAGCAACGATCGATGAGCTTACAGCCGCATTGAAAGAGTGGTTCAAAAATCCAAAATCATATGCTCAATGTGTTATTGAATTAAAGGAAATTCACCAAGAAATAAATGAATCTGTATGGGAGGTGGATCAACGGTTGAAGTGCACCATCAGAGACAAAGGATTTACTATTGATGGTACACAACCTAAACAATGGGTCATTGCAATGTTTTTGCCACATCTGCGCCAACCTTTATCCCAGCAAAATATTGCGACACAAGTTGAATTTGTGGAGATCAAAATGAAATTAGAGGCCTCACCTGTGTAAGCTATGCAGGTTGGGGCTCAGCAAATCCAGAGCTAGTTAGTTTCCTTACACATGGAAAAAAAAATTGCAGAAGGAAAAAGAAAAGAATGTGTGCAAAAGTATGGTGTGTGTGTTGCAAAGCCGAAGGGCACCACAAGGATCAATGTCCTATATATGGTAACTATCTAGTGATTGGAGTAGCAAGCCCAATTAAGAATGTGGTTGGGCCTACTGAGAACCCCACACTATGGTGTGCGATCTGTCAAGTGACGGGACAACACGAAACATACTTTTATCCTAGGATTGGTAAATAAGTTCCGCATTTCAAACAGTTATATTGCACATTTTGTCGATCTGTGGAACATGATGAAAATAACTGTCACAGCTTTGATCTAATGGTTAAACAGGTTGCTTCCTATAACAGGTTAAAGGTCGAGGGTTGGATTCACCTGCATCACCATCTGGACGCAGTGGATTTTAGGGTAGAGGACGAGGAAGAGGAGGAGGAGTTAGTCGCGAAAGAGGGCAGATCATTTGTTAAAACTATGGGGATGTTGGCTAACCTGCATTTATGGAGGAGATTATGCAAAATTTGGAGCTATTTTAGCATTTATGAAGCTACATCAGTAGACATAAGGTCGTTTCAGTGGCGCCATCACTATAAATATGGCATGAAGGACCGCATTAGTTCCCTTTGCTTTCTGACTGATCAGTGCATATTGCTTTCGCTGATCTTGTTTCTATTAACTGATTTTATATCTGAACACTTTGAGACACTCCAAGAGATGTTGCACAAGGAAGGGTTAGGCCACTTGATCCCTAGAACCATGACTGCTACTCCACCTACCCCTGCTATGTATGAAGTTGTTGAGAACCCGCAACCACAAAAGCAAAAGAAGGGACAGACATATGGGACTCAAAAAACCCCACGTAAGCAAAATCCTAAGCAGAAGCCCTCATGCGTAGACCGTCAAAAGTGACCAATGGAAGAAGAGCCATAGGTCATTGTCAAAGAGGATATTGTGGAGGAAGTAGACCCAATGTCGCAACTACCTAGTACATGGCGTGACACAAACCAACGGTTGAAGTGACCAAGGACCTAGATAAGGTCAAGTCACAAATCAAAACACCATTTCTCCCAGAGAATGTGCCATTTGAAGGTGAAATATTTGCCAAATTACCTGCGCTAAAGTTGGAGCATTGGGACCTGGCTAACTGCACCGAATTTCTAGAGGTGGCGTTATCTGAATACTTGGAGTAGTTGCACTATGATGGAGTAGCAATTAAAGTTGAACCAATGCGATGGGCATTGGGGTTACAACAATATGGGCTTCTAAATCTCTTGACGGTTCCGCATTGGGCGCAACACCACTAATGATATTTTTCTGCGCCAGTTGCTACCCCTGGTGCATGAAAACTGCCTGTAGTTGGGAGAGCCCATTCCTATTGATGACATGTTGATCAATCGCATCACCAACCTACCTTACTAAGGAGAAGACCTGGCGAAGGCCTTTGGAGGAAAAGGACAGGAGAAAAAGGTCACAAACGATGTTAAGAAGTTGTTTGGGGTAAACATAAATACCTGGGGATTTGTATTTAGAGAAATAAATGACCCTGCAATCAAGTTTGCTACCTTGATACTTGCATGCAAGATGATGAGGAGGTGTCACGCCAAAGAAGTGTCGGCACCCGTGATTGCATTGGTTGTGCAATGTGTAAAAGTGGTGCAATATAATTGGTCCAAGTACCTCTGTAATGAATTCTTGCAGAACGTCAAAGAAGCACAAGAAGACAACAAGCACTTTTACTATGCATGGTTGTTGCTGCCTGTCGCACTCATTGGGTGGAAGTTTCCGACGCAGTCCCAATTGCCGAAAATTGAGCCAGATTTATGTGAAGCCATGAAGTATGCGTCGCTATGGGCATCTAAGATTCCATGCAGGGTGACAAAGAATAAAATATTTTGGGTTCTCTTTAAAATGGATTTGTTCCAGACAGTGGAGTCCAAACCGCACTTGTCACCCACACTCTATGACCAGTGCAAGCACGTCGCAAATTTTAAAGCCACTTTCCACAATGTCCACATTCGCACAAAGGCGGACATGTCAGGAATCTGGTATGAGTTGCCATATTTAGTTATGGAGGATGAGCTCACGCGCATGACAACAAAGTGGCCCCCTATCTCGTTAAATGTAGCCACAGATGGTGGTGCGACTTCTTCTGCACAACCAAAACCACCACCAACGAAGCCGCGCATGCAGAAGGACCAAAAGAAGGATACACAAGAACCAACCTCTACAACAAAGACTGAGAATCCACCTAAAGAGACAGTGGATGTGCGTAGTGATGCTGAAATGGAAGATAAGGAAGGAGACAATGCAGATGCACCCTTGACATAGATAGACACGCGTCGAGGCACCAAGAGAGGTGCTCAGTTCCTACTGGGACCACGCTAGAAGAGAAAAGCATCCAAGAAGACCATAATTGAACCTTTGGTGCTAACAGATAGATACTTCGAAGAGATCGGCAACACAATTGAGCCTTTGGTGTTCCAGATTCCTGGAATTGCGCTTCACCTTGAAGATCCAGACTTGCGCACATCTGTCCATGCGCGGCTAGAGGTTGGAATTGACTTGGTCATCTTTCCCAGTGGCAAGCTCCATTCTATACACACAATGATTGCGAATGAGTTACAGTATCGAGAATACAAGGTGTCGCAGGCCACCAATGAAGCTCAACAACATGCTACCACATTACATAAGGGACAACAGGTAGCAAAAGAAGCTCGACACTCCGCAGAGAGCCAACGCATAAATTTAAAATCTATGATCAATCGAATGTGATTCGAGTTGCCCAAAGTAACAGTGCCCTCCATTGCAGTGCCCACGATAAAGTGGGAGAGTTTGGCAGTCGCACTAAAATATTCCCAATCGGAAATAACAACCGTGTGCATTGAGTTGGAGCAGAAAATCACAGACCTACTGCTGAAATTGCAGCCCTAGACTCCTCCAGAAGTCTGAGCACAATGCGCCGCAGTCATCTTGGAAGCCACTACTAGCGTTTCATTCGTTGTGGAGGCATGCAACGCTTTATTTGACGATGCCATGGGAATTTGGACCTCTGTCCAAGTTGACCCCATAGTCCAATAGCTGAGGATGGACTTACGGGCCAAAGAGCAACAGTTCAACAAGATCTGAGTCACTACGCCGACCCTGGTACCAGCTCAGAAGCTCACCTGCTTGCAGGAAGGTCATGCAATTCAAACAGAGATCGAGAAGTTGCGTCGACGGGAGTAGTTGCTATAAAACCGAATACATTCGTGGGCCGAAGAAGCACTACAATTGTTGCAGACCATCGACAATGCACTCAAGGGGCTCCAGCAAACTCAGCGGAGCATCAACTTAGTAGCCAAATGACCAACTGTTGAGAAACTTGTTGGAGAGGCACAAAGTGCTGCAACACAGAGTACAGAGGTGATCCAGCCACTTAAACAATCCATTCATGTGCTTAAGGCTAAGATGCAGGAAGTTGGACCAGAGTGACTCGAGGACGAGTCACTATATTGCATTGGGGGCCTGTTGGGTTAGGGTCCCCTAGGGTCAAATTTTCAGTTAAGTATTGTTAAAACACTTTGTGCGCAAAATTCAAGGGGCTTTGGGGTGGGTCAAAGTTCCTTTATCATTGTAATAGGTAAAAATGGAAACCATGAGTCTCAAACCATGGTTTGAGACCATGGTATTTGTGCGTTTAAGTCCTATAAGTATGTAAGAGTCAAGTCAAGTTAGATAGAATCTGATTGATGAAAAATTGAATGTAATGATCTGATTTTTTGCAAGTTTTGTAATCGGTCTAGGTCAAGACAAGCTCCTGTCGTTGTGTGCACGGAGACCTGAAGAAGAGTCTTGAGCAGTGTACAAGGACCCTGTTGTTGTGTGCGCGGGTGAAGAATATTGTACTCATGAAGATCTATTAATAAAGATAAGTTTTTGCGAATTCTAATATATTATGAATCGCATGTTTATGAGTTAATGTGTTGATTTAATTATAAATCAGTTCTAGTTATGATTATTGAATGCACGTTGTCTAAAGTTAAATAGATCTTTGTATCCGTGCAAGTAATGCATCTTTGTTAAGAGTCTTGTTAAAAGATAAATCTTTGTGATGGTGCAAGGGTAAATGAAACTTTTGTTAAGTATAATTGTCTATGTGTGCAAGACTGCATCAAAGTTAAGGGTTTTTCTGCAATTAGATCTAGTTTTATATGGTTAGATCTGAATTGGCTTAAGGAAATTATTGCGCAGAACAATAGTCATTAGATCTTTGAAGAAGGGTTAAGATTCACATCATACGCTCCCTCAGGGTGTCGAAACTTGGTTCCAACACCCCCCCCATACTGATTCGGGTGACACTTTGGTCTGCGCATGCAGATCACTACTGAAACGACTAGTAGTTGGAGGGTTTTGCTGGTTGCGCAGAACACTCTGAACCTAGGTCAGGACCCCTCAAGCCAACAAGTGGGCAGAATGAGAGTTGTTCACAAGTAGAACTGTGAAAAACTCGACAGGAGTCTCGATGTGTTGTGCCCTTGATGGACAAAGGGACAACTGGAGAGCAGATTGGACAACCGAGATTTGGTGGTCAGATGGACTTAGAGCATTGATAGAGGCAGGTCTGCAGATTGGGAGCCAAAGGACCGGGCAAGTACAGGGTACGACCGAGAGGAGTTGTTAGATGCTATAGCCAAATGGTAAGAGTATCTTGTCTTGTACTAGTGGATGTATGAGGGCCATTATCCCCGAGCCCTAGACTGTTGTATTATATGTTGTTAATATAACGATGTTAGGTTGAAAAAATAAAAATTTGTGTATATTTGTGTATATAGGATTTACTGCTTTATATTTCCGTTGTGCAAAGTAGTTTAATGGTTGAGATTCTTGGTTTGGTAGTGGCAGTGATTTAAGACTCTAACCTAGACCCAAGGTCATGGAAATTCAACGTCAACCCCACTCTTACCTATCATTCTCTTTCCCATCCTTTCCTTTTGAGTAGTGTTGTTTCTCATTGATAATTTCCTTCAAAGTCTCCTTTAGTTTCTCTCTCTTGTAAAGCTAAAAGAGATGAAAGCATGTCTTCTAAAGTGTGTGGAGACATAATTAAGAGTAAATGCGCCATTGTTATGTTAAGAAAGTAGATTGTATAGCAAAATGGGTTTGGCATCCTCTTCTTGTATTGTAGCTTTCATTTAGCTAGCTATTGGATGAGAGATCTCAAATTGTTTATATCGCTAGACAGAGTGTAGACACCTTGAATCTAAATAACTATAACTTCAGAGAAAACCTTGCATTTGCTACTTTTTCTCCAAATAGCCTATTTATATTATCGCAGATTTCCTTGGATGAATTTTCCATATCTACATGATGAAGCTCAAAATTTGTGAGGGCACAGCCAATAACAGTTATGAATTTATCATCTCTATTCTGTCACTCTAATAATTTATTTGGATCTACCAGTGACATTTTAATAATGTATTTGTATGTATAGATGGTTGTGTGTTCTCATTTAAATTCCTCATAAGTTCTTGTCCATCAATTATATTTTGATTATATTTTTGTTCATCAATTACATTTAGATTTTCACCTTCCAGGTATAGAGATTTTGGCCTTGATTTTTTCCATAGTTTCCATTAAGAAATTTTTGTCTAAATTCACCTAGAAACAAACAGAAAAATTGAGAGTATGCCTATGCAAATTAAAGCTCTGTAAATACCAATACTTATTCGACACAATGACGTACAATGAGTAGAGTTGTACGACTACAACAGATTGATGTACATGTTCAATGGTAACTGTCAGCGAACTAAGGTGAATGGAGGGCATGAAACAAGTGTGGCTTAAATTTTTCTCTTTGGTTATAAGCTTACATAAAGGCAAATCTGATAAGGTATACAATTGCTATACTAAAAAAACATGGCAACTAATTCATACAAATGCATAGATCTTGATCTGATAAATAACAATAATTCAAACTTGGACATTAGGATCTTCCCACTTTGACCTTGACCTAATAAATGCCAATAGTTCAAACTTAGACATTATGATCTTCCCACTTTGATACCATGTTATAAAAAGCAATCTAAATTATTAGAAATCAAAAACAAAACTTCGACATTATGATCTTCCCACTTTAATACCATGTTATAAAAGGCAAACCATATTATTAAAAATTAAAAGCCTACTTCACAACATAGAGTTGGGATGGAGATACACAAATATACACAAGCGCCTCTGTTTATCGTTCTCATCAACTGTCTGCCCTGCCAGCATCTTGTAAAGATCCCGAAAGCATCTCTCAGTTCCAGCGCCATTCCATTCATTTTCATTATGCTTTTCATGGTACCGTTGTTCAACCGGCCATGTTTGTGCAATGAAGTCAATTAACAATTTTACCAGTCATTTAAAAAAAATATCAGAGAAATAAATAAACATAGTAATTATTCAAACCATGTACATCATAATCTAACTTTTTAATGACTTTTACTATATGTAATACCACGAACTTACTACCATAAATCACTAATACCGAACTCATCCAAAACCATAACTATCAAACAGTTTCTCGACTCTTGCAGAGGCACTTGGCCTTCGCTCTAAGACACAACAATTTGCTCTCAAAAACTCCGTTGTGAAACCGGATGTTGGAAAAGATCATAGGAAGATTGTTGAGAAATTTGACTCGACAATTTGTTTGACTCAACATTGAGGAAGGGCTGAAATGCAGAAATTTGTTTGTTTGTCCTTGACTCTTTCTTTCTGGGATTTCGCGAGTCAAGGGACCTGCAACCTAGCTTTGCATATTCTTCTCTGTCTCTGTGCGCACTGGTGGCAGAGATCCTCACTAACCCTCAAGCTCATCTGGTCACAGGCATCTGGTCCTCTCTGGAACATTCTCAGACAGGACAGCATTGACACAGATGCAGCGAACAAATTTTCTTTTATATTGTCTGTCAGAACAGCGAACATATTCGCTTAATCTAAAAAAGTAACGGAATGACTAGAATTCCCTCTGAAGATTTCGTGACCCCCGTGATGTCTAATAATCTAATTAGAAAATGCTGACTGGGAATTGATATTCCTGCATCTGTTTGAAAGGCAGACTCATCAAATATTGATAATTACCTCATGAAATGGTTTTTATCTGAATTCGGACCTTCGGATAAAAAAAATCTAAAAAAAAGGGACCATAAAAGCTAAAATGCCCTGTACTGGTTCAAGAAACGAAGATTTGTGAAGAACAAATTGTGGAAACAAACTGGGAACATCTCGAGAGGTTCTGATATATCGCAGCAATAGGAATCTAGGGAGGCTTAACAATAATGTGAAATTCTCCTGGAATAAAATAAATTATTCTTCGTGGACAGAAAATGTTAACATTTCTTTCACATTGTCATTCACTGCTTTTTTGTGTTCAACATTTCTGTTACACTAGTGCACACATTCAAATATTGTTGCATCTGCCTTTCATTCAGAATTATTGCATACTCTGTAATTGCTTCGAACTCTCCATCTGTGGGATATTTTTGGAGTTGAACATAGTGCTCCATTTCATGCCCCAGTTCTATCAGTGGAATAGCACTTTTTATGTTAAATCACTGTGGGTATAGGGGTTGTGTGTTTGATGTCTGGTTTCTCACATGGTCTCAAGGGTTTTGATACTATTTAGGAAATCAGACAGCAAGCACACAACTCCTATATCTAATAGTGGTTGTCGGGTATAGAGGTTGTATTTTTCATGTCCGGTTTCCCACATGGTCTCAAGGGTTTTGATACCATTTGGGACACCAGACAACAAGCACACAACCCCTATACCCGAATTTGACATAAAAAGTGCTATTCCAATTGGAGCACTACTTTCAACTTCACAAATTTTGCTCAGATGCAGAGGTAGACGTAATTGCAAAGTATGCACTAATTCTCAATGAGAGACGGAGGGAGCAATATTTGAACCCATGCACTAGTGTAACAGAAATGTTGACAAGAGAAGAGCAGTGGATGGCAATGTGGAAGAAAATTAACTTGCTGCCAGTTTGTTGTGAGTTTCATTATGAGAACATACAAACATTCAGAATACACATATTTAGGAAAACTCATTTAAGCTTATATGGATACACATATTTAGGAAAAGTCATTTGGGAAACATATTTAGACCTTTGGAGTTTCAACACAGAACCAGATGAAAAGCTCTGTCTAGTGTTTGCAAAGCAATGTGAGGGTTGTTGATTTCATTTGCCTCACATTGTTTGACATTATTGGATTTCATGTGATGATAGCACTAATTCTCATTTTCTAGCTTGTTTTTCCTCATATTCATAATTATATGAAAATGTTAGGATCACAAAGCATCAAGAGAGAAACTGCTGTGTCTAAAGATACTATTGCTTGATCCCACCAGTTAGACAACTTAACATAGAATTTTTTGGACTATAAATAAGCTACATCAATGATAAATACCATGGGCAAAACTATGGTTTCTCATCAACCTGGAGCCTAAAACCACCAGTAACTTGGCCGATCAAATTTACCTAATCTACCCTAACAATCCCTACTACTGAAGATTAACTTAACCCAGAAAAATTATATATATAAACCTAATTCTGAATTTAAATTATTAATTAATTTCCTTCAACCTTCTCTATTTTACTCTTCCCTTAATCTAGTTCTAATTTAAATTGACTATACACTTCTTTAATCTTATATTTGAATTTGAATTTATTTTTTATACCATTTAATACATTCATTATAACCAGAATCTATTATTTCAATATTTTAATATGTTAATGCATTATATTTTTTTAATTGTAATTCAAATTTAATTGGTTAAATATAATATTTTTCTTAATTAATCTTCATTTATTTGTAAAAAAATACTTATAATCACATATGATTATGTATTGTTGAGAAGTTTCGAACCAAGGGTAGTTTATTTTCAGGACAAGATGAGAAATGAGATCAAGGAAAGAGGTTTAAAAAGATGGAGAAAGGATCCAACTAGCTATTAAGGAATAACAACTAGCTTGACTTAGAAAAGGAAAATATATAAATGAAATAATTTATTAAATCATTTTATTATTATATTATATTTAATTTAGTTTAATTAATTAATAATTATAATATATTTTGTTATTATATTTTAGATATAATTAGGGTTCAAGATGTTATTATTAATTATTATATAAATACAATTTTGATCATTAAAGTATATCTTTATAAATAAATAAATAAAAAAACTATTGGTCAAAGTTGATTAAGAATAATAATAATATCCAAAGAAATATATATATGAGAGAAATTATCTAGCAATGACTCCATAATTAGATTTATAATATAATATTAAATTATTTCATTATTATATCAAATTCAATTAGGTTTATTAGTTAATAAATGTAATGTGTTTTATTATTATATTTTTATTTTATTTAAAAGATATTCCTTAACACTGTAATAATGCGAAATTAGGGTTAATGTATTTATTCTTAGTATTATATACTATAAGTATATTTTCATTAATTTAATTTAATATTATTAATTTAATTTATTAAAAAGTTAAGGTCAAAGGAGCTTTATATATATATATATATATATATATATAAATATATATATAATGATTTAAGGGATCAAAGAAGGGGTAAAAATAAATAGGAAAATCAAAAAAGAGAAAAGAGGGGAGGGGTGCTAAAGCCAAATAGAAACTAAGGATGAAGAGTCGTGATCCAACATCTACTAACACTCCATCCATCATCTTTATTAATGTTAAGAGGCCTTTTCTCGATTTCTAACGCTTCCCTTAACTTGCGGTGATGAAAATGGTCAATCCAAGCAATAACCTTAGCTTCTTCGATGCAAATGTGATGGTTCGTCTTTTTTGCGTGCTCTGTTGTCACGCCCCCATACTCTGTTCCCTCATTGGCAGGTCGTGCGTCACCGGCTAAACGACTATTTTTCTTTTTCGTCATTTTCCGAACTATGCATTTCCAATTTTCAAGTGGACATGTTCACTTTATTATAACATGTTTTATGCGGAATTTAAAACATCTTCAACAATAAAAATGTGCACATAACCATTATAGAGAAATCACAATTTTATAAATATCATGTATACAATTGACTCTTTGTTTTTATACAGGCCGAGTACCCTGTCCTTACATAAAATAAAATTTTGCACGACTCGGCCCGTCGCACATTCAATGCATTTTCGGGGAGTCACACGACTCAACCCACGCTGTTGAACACGTTCAGCCTCTGCCATGACCATCATGGAGTTCGGTCACACGACCGCGCCCAATGTCGTGACAACAACTCGGTTGTGGGTCGGTCACCCGACTCGATCGCAGACCTACTGCACTTTACCACAACGTATCACTGTGACCCACGCCCTGCACATCAGTAAACACCCGCCGAATTGACCCGTCATCGCTTCACAACTGTGACCTGCACCCTGCACACATTTCTCTTACCCGAGCTGACCCGCTAATGTTCAGACCTGTGTTGGAACGACTTGCGGGCTCATCCATCGCCACACCTCGCAAGTCTAGATTTGTGGTGGCATTTTTTGTTGGATGATCCAATGCCTTTGTTGTTTCATTTGTCGACGTATTAATACCATGACTCTGTCGTATCATGAGGGTGTCGAGTGGCTCTTGGTAGACCCGAGCCGACGCAACCCTAGGTTCACCTTCCGCTGTATCATATTTGTAATGTCGGCTTTGTAATCATCGGCTATGATGTGAAGATAGTCGTGCCCGTCAATAACGTCGTTGCCCCGCCACAACACCAATACGCTACGCCCGTCCACAACGTCGCACGTGCGCGGTTATGGAGTGACGAAACACTCATATCATCGCAAGCTACCCGATATGACCCAGAGGCACCCTTAGCCGTGGCCTATTTCCTATGTGCGCCCGTGTGGGGCGCCTAACTCACCTGAGTCAAGGAACGCCGACTCGTGGGCCTGACATACTCCCCCACCTTGATTCATTGTCATCGTCGGAAATCCGCTAGACCTCATCAACTGCTCATCAAACTCTGTTATCTCCTTCCGCCAATTTCATAGCGAATCCTTTAGTTCCCAACTCGACTCCTCCAGTCTGTCCCTCCACTGAACGAGAAACTCCCTTCGAGAATTGCTCCCAAGGCCTGTCATACGAAGATCAAGGATCTTCTCTAAAATCAAGTTTGGTCTATCAATGATCATGGCTGGACCTCTCGGTGGTGCTGCTCGCTCAGGGTGTCAATTATCATGGCTGGACCATCCTTCTCTTCATATCTTCAAAAGCCTTACGACACTTCTTTGTCCAATTCCATCACTTCCCCTTCTTCAAAAGGTCTGTCAGTGGTGCAGTTATCTTGGAATACCCTTCTACAAAATTTTGTTGGTAATTGGTCATCCCCAAGAAAACTCTCATATCATGGACATTCTTCGGTTTGTTAGATGATCCAAAAATAATTTTATCATAGGTTATAGTATTAGAATAAAATAATTATTAATTTAAGATATTAAATTAATAATTATTATTCTAGAATATTTAATATATTTAGGAGATATTTAGAATTAGAAATTTGTTAATGAAAATTAGGACTCTAGAAAAGAGTCGTTTCTTAGGCTCTAAATTAGGAGTAAAGTTAGTAGTTTTGTTAAAAGCTCATTTATTGTAAATGGACACTTGTTTAATTTCCAAGTGATCCATAGAACTTATAAATAGGTTAGTTTTCCTATTTTCTTTGAATGTGTAATGAGAGAATGAGTGTGTGAGTTTACGTATGTAAACTCCTGCAATTTGCCCTGTAATTTTTTGCTTGATCAATAAAAATTGTGTGTCTGAGGACACTTCTGCTCTTTCATGTGGTATCAAAGCCACGGTGATGCAGTGAGGAGGAGATTCCAGCTCTGTCAGGTCGTGGAAAACTCAACTCCGTTGAAGTGATCAGCAAAAGATTGGTATGAGATTTGTAAATTTTTTTTGATTTTAGATCTGCAAATTCTAAAATCATTTTTTTAAAAAGAGCCACTGCAAATCTGTGTGATTTTTAAATTGTTTGAGTGAACAAAAAAAAACAAAAAGAGGAAAGCGCTCTTTCCATTTCCTCACAGGGTTTATTTTTTTCAGATTGAATTAGTTTATAAAATTTGCAATTGAAAAATCGATTTTGAAAGATCGATTTTGAAAAATTTCAATCTGCAATTGAAAGATCAACTTGCAATCCTGAATATCGATTTTGCAATATCGATTCTGAATATCAATTTTTGAACATTGTAAAACGATTATACAAATCGATTCTGGCAAATCTGCAATTTGCAAATCGATTCTGGCAAATCTGCAATCTGCAATTGAAAGAAGAGCAATTTGCAATCTGCAATTAGAAGATCGATTTTGAAATCTACACTTACAGCGTTCTGCACTTCCAGCATGCTGCCTTTGAACCAACGTTTTTTAAAACAGAGTTTTAAAATAATTGAAACAGCAATTAGAACCAGCGCTTGGCAATTAGAACCAGTGTTTTTTTAAAGGTCCATTTTCTGCATTTGACATCGATTCATATCGATTTTGCAATAGCAGCTGGCTATTAAAAAGTGCGTTTTGAAATCTGCGTTAAGAAGGCGTTAAGAACAGTGTTGAAATCTGCAAGTGAAACCAGCGTTCCAGCATTCCACGTTTCAGAAGTTCTGTGACAGTGCTCCAAAATTTGAGAAACCAGCGTTCCAGCGTTCTGTGACAGCGTTTCAGAAGTTGAGAATATATTTGAAAACAGTGTTGAAATCTGAAACCAGCGTTTTCTGCACAATAGAAACAGCGTTCCAGCATTCCAGCATGTTAAATGTGTTGAACAACGTTTCAATTGAACAATAGAGCATTCTGCACAGCGTTTTTAATCAGCGTTGATGCACAACTTCAAAAAGCATTTTTGCCAGCGTGTTTTTTTTTTGCCAGTTTGAAACAGCCTCTTTAAAATACTTTATAGCATTTTGCAATGGAAAGAACCAGTGCCCTCCAGCAATAAAGATCCAGCGTTCATTACATTTGTTGAGGTGCTCATTTCACGTTCAATATTTTTTATGCATATAGTCTTTTGCAATGTTTCATTGAAGTGATTTGTTCACTTTGTAATTGGAGTTTTTTTTTGTGATTTGTAATCATAATTGGAGCGATAAGGTGGAACTTTGTATTTGGAGGAATAAGTAGATTTTTTGTGAAGAATATTATAATAGTTTTTTTTTGGAGTGATAAGGGTATTGTAATTTTCTGGAGTAATAAGGAGATTTGTGTTTGTAATAGTGTGACTCAAAGTAGTTTTACTTTGAGGGGGGGTAATTTTTTTTTTTTACCAGCTTGTCCAGGAGCACTATTGTAAAAATCAAATTTTGAAAGTTGCCTTGTAAAAACTTGAGAAATTGACTAGAGCCAAGTGCAAAGCTCAGTCAATTTTCTCCTTTTTTTACGACTATTCGAGGGTCAAGGTCAAGCCCCGATAGTTCGTTTTTTGCGTCGTGTGTTGCTGTTGTGTTGCGCATCTTGATTTATTTTTGAGCTTGATTCATGGTGAGAAGTCTTAACGCTACAATGTCTAAGTTGATAAATTTCTTTTCTGATTCCGACAAATTTGAAGGCTCAAAATCTTACAAAACATGGCAATGCCTCATCGAAAGCACTCTTGTTTATAATGAACTATGGCATGATATTTGTGATGGAGATGTAAAGCCAAATAAACCTATAGATGCAGCTGCGCTAGCAAAATGGGAAGTTAAAAATGCCAAAGCATTAGCTCTCATTAAATCCTCTGTCAATGATGAAATGTATGTCCATATCGAAAATGCTAAAGATGCATGATCTTCTTTGAGAACTTTTAAAGAGTTGTTTGATACTCAGCCTCAATCAAAAAGAGTTGATCTACAATTAAAATTGTTGCATCAAAAATTGATTGAAGACGGAGATATTCTTGAATACATCTCTAGACTTAAGAATATTAAGCAAGAAATTGTTAATGTTGGTTTTCAAGTAGTTGATGATAGTTTTATGGTCACAATTCTAATTGCTGGGCTTCCTTCTTCTTACACACATTTTTTAGAAACTTTGTAGCTCACTGGAAAGTTAGAAAAGCTAAAGTTTGATGAGCTCTGCGAAATGTTGACTCAACATGATAAAAATTTTGGGAAGAAAAAGAAAGTTGGCGAAGATGTTTTTCTAACAGAAGCCAGTACTAGCAACTCCCCAGCTGACAATTCCAAAAACAAAGGCAAAGGTAATTTTAATCAAAATCAAGGTCGTGGTCGCAGTCAACAAAGAGGAAACAACTCCAACAGAGGCTTCAATTCAGGCAGAAAAAATTTTCAAGGCAAAGGCAATAATCAAAATAGAGGATCTCAGCAAGGCACAGGATAGAATCCGGGAAGAGGTCAATCTCAAAACAGAGGACAAAGCAGAGGGCGAGGACAGTCCCAAGGCAGAGGACAGTCTCAAGGAAAAGGCACTGATTTGAGTCAAGTTGTTTGTAGGCGATGTAACAGAGTTGGTCACTATGCTTCAGATTGTCGCACATCTATCAATAAAATTTCTAAGTTTCAACAGCCTTCAACACAGTTTGCAAATGATCAAGATCAAGATGATAATGACTCAGAATATGTCTTTACTTCTTCACCAGCAATCCAAATTTCCTCTTATGTTAAGAGTGATTATGAAGATGCTTGGATTTTGGATTCAGGAGCAACTCAACACATGACATGTAGACGGGATTTCTTTTGGAATTTTCAAGAGTGCCATCTTAACTCCATCTTTCTAGCAGATGATACAAAACATATGCCTTATGGAAAAGGTGCAGTCAAATTTTTTCTCCCTGACATTGGAGAAAAATTGATTTCCAATGTGTGGTATGTACCCACCTTTAAGAAAAATTTGTTGTCCTTGGTCATGATTCGACAAGCAGGGCATCAAATAATAATGGAAGATGGGTTAGTTACGATTAATTCAGTCAAACAGAACTTCCAAACAGTGATGACAGGATATGAAGACGGAAAACTGTTAAGGATGAAAGGAACAGTTATTCCAAGACATTCTGATTTTGCTGGGGCAGTTACTACAGGAATTTCACCTATAAGACTATGGCATGTAAGATATGGACATTTGAATTTTGACAGTCTTTCTCAATTGGAGAAACAAGGGATGGTTAAAGGACTTCCGACTTTCAACAAAGAAAATGCTAAGTGTGAAGACTGCATTTATGGCAAACAAAGTCGAGAAAGTTTTCCAACAAGTACATGGCGCGCAAACAGGCTGCTGCAACTAGTTCACAGTGATGTGTGTGGTCCACTACAAAGTTCATTAGGTGGTTGCAAATATTTCTTGCTATTTATTGATGACTTCAGTAGAATGACTTGGATTTACTTCTTGAAAAACAAGTCAGAAGCATTTGAGAAATTTAAAATTTTTCGACAACTTGTTGAAAATGAAGCCAAAGAAAAGATAGGTACTCTCAGGACAGATAATGGGGGAGAATTCAACTCAAATGAATTCAAAACTTATTGCAGTGAAAATGGCATCAGAAGGCATCTTACAAATGTCTACACTCCACAGCAAAATGGAGTCGTAGAGAGGATGAATCGCACATTGTTAGGCATGGCGAGATCCATGTTAACTTTCAAAGGGTTAAGTCCAACATATTGGGCAGAAGCAATCCATACAGCTGTCTATCTCAGAAACAGATCTCCAACTGCTTCATTAGAAGGAATCACCCCTTATGAAGCTTGGTTTGGCTTCAAGCCTAAAGTTAAACATCTTCGAGTTTTTGGATCCATCTGTTATGCCTTAGTTCCCAAATAAAAGAGAACTAAGCTTGATTCAAGAAGTTTGAAATGCACCATGATTGGCTATTCATATGAAAAGAAAGAGTATCGTCTTTTGACCAGTGGAATATTTATTGTGAGCAGGGATGTCATTTTTTATGAAACAGAGAGTAAGAGTGCTGAAGAAATCGAAAATCTTCTTCACAAGTTAGAAACCAAGGGCAGTAAAAGGAAAGGAAATATGCAAAGTCAACCAACTTCACCAAATTGGTATGAACTTGATTTTCCTTCCTCTGAAGATGATTCATCCAGTCCATCTACTTCACCAAAACCATCTAGGTCTTCTAGCAGTTCATCAGCATCTCCAACCAGCGGCAGTTCTTCTGATAGTGATTCTCCAGATTCACCACCTGAACGACCAACATCAGTTTACATTAATCCCCTCTACAATGACGGAGACTTCTCAGAACCTCAAAAAAGTGAGCAACAACTTCCAAAATGGACAGTTAAACTCTTGAAAGATGTAAGGCCTAATGAACAAAACAAAACAGGAACAAGGGGATCAAAACGAAATGATGGAAATTTTGCTTTGATAGCAAATGATTTTAATGAACCTTCTTTTTTTCAAGAGGCAGTAAAACATAAAGCATGGCAACAAGCAATGGTTGATGAATATCAGGCAGTTCAAGACAACAACACTTGGCAACTTGTTGATTGTCCTCAGCATGTTAAACCTATTGGATGCAAATGGGTTTATCGAATTAAGTACAAACAAAATGGTGATATTGACAAGTATAAAGCACGCCTTGTTGCTAAAGGATTTGCGCAGCAGGAAGGAATCGATTATGAGGAGATCTTTTCTCCCACAGCCAAATGGAACACCATCCGCCTCACACTTGCCTTAGCAGCTCAGAAAGGGTGGAAAGTTCATCAAATGGATGTCAAAAGTGCTTTTCTCAACGGGGACTTACAGGAAGATGTATACATGACACAACCACCAGGGTTTGAAGTTAAAGGGCAAGAACATAAAGTCTGCAAATTAATCAAGGCTTTATATGGATTAAAACAAGCTCCCCATGCTTGGTATGCCAAAATGGATGAATACCTTCGCAAAGTTGGTTTTCATCGCAGTGAATCTGATGATACTTTGTATGTGCGCCAACAGGGAAAATATCTGGTCATTCTCATTATGTATGTTGATGATTTGATCATTACAGGAAATAATGATGATCACTTAGAACAGGTGAAAAAGGAGTTGCATGCAGGTTTCAAGATGACAGATTTGGGACTACTTCACTACTATCTTGGAGTTGAAGTAAGCCAACGTCCACATCAGATCTTCATTTCCCAGAGAAAATATGTAGCAGAAATTCTTCAGCGATTTGGAATGCAGGATTGTAAGCCTGTCCTTACCCCTATGGAACAAAACTTAAAACTTTCAAAATTTGAAGGGGGGGAAAGAGTGGACAGCACGACTTATAGACAGTTGATTGGCAGCTTGATTTATTTGACCACCACTCGTCCTAATCTATCTTATGCAGTCAGTGTTCTTTCACGTTTTATGCAGGAACCATTAGACAGCCACTGGAATGCAGCCAAAAGAGTTCTTCGATATATCCAAGGAACAAAAGATTTTGGTCTTCTTTACAAAAAGACTAAAAATTTTGTACTTGGTGGATTTTCAGATGCCGACTTTGCTAGCAGTATTGATGACAGGGCATCAACCTCAGGTTACTTAATGAACATGGGATCAGCTGCAGTTTCCCGGGGTTGCAAGAAGCAAAATATAGTGGCCACTTCTTTAGCAGAAGCAGAGTACATTTCAGCATGGGAAGCAGCATGTGAGATTGTTTGGTTACGTCGGGTTTTACAGGACTTGGGGATTCCTCCAGCAGAAGCTACTTCATTATTCATCGAAAATCAATCAGCAAAAAAGCTTGCCAAAAATCCAGTTTTTCATTCAAAGAAAAAGAATTTGGACACCAAGTATCATCATATCAGATCTCTCATTGCAAAGGATTTACCAAGGCTGTGTTGTTTGCCCTTCGTAAGATCACTATCACATTTACAAACTTCTTTGGCAGATTAAAGTTACCAAGTTCAGGGATGAACTTGGTATTCTGTATGTATCTTGATCCTGGGGAATGTTAATGATCCAAAAATAATTTTACTATAGGTTATAGTATTAGAATTTAAAATAAATTATTAATTTATTAAATTATTAATTATTATTCTTAGAAATATTTAATATATTTAGGAGATATTTAGAATTAGAAATTCTTAATGAAAATTGACTCAGAAAGACACTCTAGGGTTTCAAATAGATAAAGTTAGTAGTTTTAGTTAAAATTATTTATTGTAAATGTAATACCTGTTTAATTTCATATGATCCTATGAGCTTATAAATAGGTTAGTTTTCCTATTTTCAATGTAGTAAAGGGAGATTTGATAAAGAGTTTATTATTAAACTCCTTCACCTATTTCCATTTGCTTCATCAATAAAAATTGTGTGTCTGAGGACACTTCTGCTCTTTCAAGGTTCCACCCAATCCTCTATTGCCTTGACTCTACTCAGCTCCATCCGTATGTGGCCTTGTCCAACAATGTGGCCAAGGAACGAAATCTCGGTCTGGGAAAACATACACTTGGACTTCTTCAAATACAGCTAATGTTCCTTCAGTGCTTCGAAGACTAATGCTAAATTATTCTTATGATCCTCCATGTTATCACTAAAAATTACAATTTCATCCAAATACACCACCATAAATGTGTCAAGGTATGGACGAAGTACATCGTTCACCAACGTGCAGAATGTGGCTGGAGCATTGCACAACCCGAATGTCATGACTAGGAACTCAAAGCTTCCATATCTCATCAAAATCGCAGTATTCCTCTCGTCTCCTTCACCTATCCACACCTGATAATACCCGTGTCTCAAGTCCATCTTGGAAAATACTCGAGCTTTCGCAAGCTTGTCGAAACAATCCGTTGCTAGCGGTAGAGGATATTTGTTCTTTATTGTTTACTTATTCAATGCACAATAATCACAACACATTCGCAACTCATTCGTATGCTTCTTTCGTTGGAAAAATACTGGAGCACCATAAGGGGACCTTGAAGGTCGAATGAAACCTGCTTTGGATAAATCCTTCAGTTGCCTCTTCGACTCTTCCAATTCCGGCCTTGACAGTCGATAGGGAGGTTTGACTGGAGGTTCCTTCCCCGACTCTAGCTTAATGGAATGGTCCACTGCACGACTTGGTGGTAGTACTTTCGGAAGCTCATCAGGCATAAGATCTGAATAACGCTTCAGTACATGGAAAATATCAGTAGGAATAGGCATCCCCACTCCATCATCAGTCTCGAATCCATGAATAAACACTGCAAATTTCTTGATCTTTGGGTCCTTCATAGCTTTACTCATACTTAGTGTAGAAACCTGTTGCACAATCACTTCCCTACGCTGCCCATGAGTAGGTAAATTCCACCATCGTGAGTCCTTCCATAATGCTATCTCACTGTTGGAAGGCATAAAAACTGCTTTTTTACCCTTCAAAAATTCCCGCCCCAATATCATGTCAAATTCACTCATCTCCATCGTAGTGAAGTCCAGACAACCCTGCCAATCACCAATACGAACCGACACTTTGTTTGCGAAAACCGACACTTTAGTCCTGGATTTCATTGGCTTCACTTCCACATCAATGGGAAGAAGTTGCAGCCCAAATTCCTTCACTACATTTGTTGCCATAAAATTATGTGTGGCACCTGTGTCCACCAATGCTTGCATATTCTAGCCTAGAAGCTCTAGATCAAGAAACCCCAAGCTATGCAACCAAGTTTTATAAGAAACTTCAGACTACATACATACCCAGTTACTGCAACATTTCTTGTTGGCTCTGATACCATTTGTCACACCCCATACTTCGTTCCCTCATTGGCGGGCCATGTGGCACCTACTAAACAACTATTTTTCTCTTTCACCATTTTCTGAACTACGCCTTTCCAATTTTCAAGTGTTAATGTTCACTTTATTATAACATGTTTTATGTGGAATTTAAAACATATTTAGCAATAAGAATGTGCACATAACCATTATAGAGAAATTTCTATTTTATAAATATCATATATAAAATTGGCTCGATGTTTTTATACAAACCGAGCACCCTGTTCTTACATAAAACAAAATTTTGTACGACTCAACCCGTTGCACGTTCAGCGTGTTGTCAGGGAGTCACATGACTGGAGCCGTGTTGTTGGATGCGTTCAGCCTCCACCGTGACCGTCGTGGAGTTCGGTCACATGACCTTGCCTACAGTCATGACTGTAACTCGGTTGTGGGTCAATCATCCGACTCGACCGCAAACCTGCTGCAAAGTATCACCGTGACCCATGCCCCGCACATCTGCAAATGCACGCTGAACTAACCCACCGTCGCTGCACGACTATGACCCGCCCTCCACACATTTCGCTAACCCGAGCTGACCTGCTAACGTTCAAACCTGTGTTGGCCCAACTTGCGGGCTCATCCTTCGCCACACCTCACAAGTCTAGAGCTGCGGTGGTGTTTTTTGTTGGATGATTTGATGCCTTTGTTGTTTCATTTGTCACCATATTTATACCACAACTCCACCATATCATGAGGGCGTCAGGTGGCTCTCTGTGGACCCAAGCCGACTCGACCCTCGGTTGACCTTCCACCATATCATATTTGTAACATCAGATATGATGAGACAATCGTCATGCCCGTCTATAACGTCGCTGCCCCGCCACAATGCCAATACTTTATGTATGTCCACAACATCGCATGCCTGTGTTTATAAAGCGACGAAACAATCATAATGTCGCAAGCTGCCCGATACGACCTGAAGGCACCCATCGCCGTGGTGCGCGCTTCTCCACTGTATTGCCTATGTGCGCCCGTGTGGGGTGCTCGACTCGCCCAAGTCAAGGAACGCTGACTCGTGAGCCTAACATCTACTGAAGCAGAGGAGCATGACCTACCATGCTTAAGGTCTGCCACGTGCTCATGAATCCTTTTATAAATGGAACGACCAGTTTCACCCATGTATGGAGCCCCACAAGAGCAAGGAATTAGGTGAACACCTTTACCATCCCTGGGGCTTACCAGGTCTTTAACCGACTTTAGAGAACTCCGAATAGTACGAAGGGACTTGAAAGTCAAGGAAACATTATGTTTCTTAAGGATTCTAGCGATCTTATCAGTAGTCCCTTAAATAAATGGGAGGCGAACCCTAGATAACCAAATTAGATATTAATTCTAATTTGACTTTCAACTAATTTATTGTTTTTAATATATATAGTTAACCCTTATTTCATTAGTATTATATTTAGTTTAACCAAATTCTATTGTTTTATTATTAATTATGTGATCTTTCTTTCCTCATTAAATTCATTAATATTAATTATTTTGACTATTATTATTTATTTCAATTTAATCTCAACTTTCTAAAATTAATTTATATTATTATTAATTAGCGTCCTTATTCTCTTTACACTCACTAGTCATATTTTTTCTCTATATATTTTTTATTTAGCATTCTTTGAAACTTTATTATGAGTTTTTTGTACCTAAAACTGGATGAAGTGTATGCTCAAAACATGGGACATAGTATTCCAAAAAAATTCCTCAATATCTACACAAAAAAAATGTTAATTTAATGTTTTTGGTGATAGAAGAATCCCATGCCCATTTTGGTCCCTTCTTGGTCCCTTAAGACACCTGGAAAAATAAAAAATTAAGAACACATTTAATTTAACAATCCAAGTGCATAAAATTTCAAGATACCCGACATGTACATGCAACTATAAGGCTATAACCTACTACAATATAATATCGTCCTTAAACCTTGAGTATTTATACAATGCAAACCTAAAATTGAGTATTGTATATGCATCTATAAGGATATTACTTATTAAAATATACTATTTTTGGCCTATAAATTTCTAATCCATACATCTACAACAAATTAAAAAGAACGAATCAACTCATAACGACTGAGGTCATTCTCTCTGTTATCACTCTAATAATTTTCAAAGTTGTGAGATTTTTTATTATAGTTTAAAGAATATCATAGGTAACCACAAACCTACTTTTAAACTTTAGAATCTAGCCTTCCTAATGTTCAGAGAGGGCTCTCTCTATAAGATTTAGCTTTGTTGATTATATGTGAAAAATGTTATCGATGAAATAGGTAACTGCACTATTACCTAATTTTTTTTGGTAGGATAAAAAGCACCCGATTTTGAAAAGTGGTGATGCAGAATCAATTTTTTTTTAGAGCGGTGATTTTCATGCTAATTTTGAAACGTATTGATGCAGCATCAACCTTTTTTTTATAGAGTGGTGATTTCATGTTGGTAATAAAACACAAAACTTAGATAAAAAAAACATATATAAAAACAATAAAAAAAAACAATAAAAATGTAAAAAAAAACAAAATTAACTCGTTAATATATATATATATATATATATATATATATCTCAAAAGAATTGACAAAATTTGAAAAAAAAAACACATAATTTAAAGAAAAAATAAAAAAATAAAAAAACATCAAAAACATTTTTTTGTAAGTTATTAAAAAAAACCATATAATGAAAAAAAAAAGAAAAAAAAAAAGAGAATTTAGAAATAATTTAAATTACAAAATTAAAATTTAGATAAAAAAAAAAAATACAAAAAAAAAAAAAAAAAATTTAAATTAAAAAATAATAATAATAAGAAAAAAAAAATAAAAATTTTAAAATTAACAAAAAAAACAAATTAAAAAAAAAACAAATTTAAAATTGAGAAAAAAAAAAAAAACTATCATTAAAAAAAAAAAACGAAAAAAACCACGTGCAAATAATTAAAAAACAAATATCCATAAATTTACTGTTTTTTTTAAATGAAATAATTTATAAATTTTAAAAATGAAAAACTAAATAAACTAAAAGATTAAAAAAAAAATTTAAATTAAATTAAAATTTAATAAATTTAATAAATAAATTTTAAATTTTAAAAAATAGTTAATCTAAAATATTAAATTTAAAAACAAAATTAAAAAACAAAAAACAAAAAAAATTAAATTTAAAATAAAAAAATTTGAATTAAAAAAAATAATAATTTTAATTTTTTGAATTTAAAATAATAATAATAATAATCATGTATGTATGTATGTATGTATGTATGTATGTATGTATATATATATATATATATATAAATTGATCGTGGTGGCGTCGCCAATCGGCCTCCCGCCCAGGTGGCGGCGGAGGCCGGCCGCTGGGCGGGCAGGCGATTCTGAGAATCGGCCAACCGCCAGGGGAGGGCGATTCCGGGAATCGCCCTCCTGCGGTGAGGAGGCCGATTCTGGGAATCGCCCTCTCGCGGTGGGAGGCTAATTCTAGGAATCACCCTCCCACCACGGGAGGGCGATTCCGGGAATCGCCCTCACGCCACGGGAGGCCAATTCCGAGAATCGCCCTCCCGCGGCAGGAGGCCGATTCCCAAAATCGGCCTCCCGCCGTGGGAGGGTAATTCCTGGAATCGGCCTCAGGGCGATTCCCGGAATCGGCCTCAGGGCGATTCCCGGAATCAGCCTCAGGGCGATTCCCGGAATCGGACTCAGGGCGATTCTCAGAATCGGCCTCCCGCCCAGCGGCCGACCTCTGCCGCCACCTAGGCGAGAGGCCGATTGGTAGCGCCACCACGATCAGAAAATTCTTTTTTTTTTTTTTAATTTCTAATTTTTTTTATTTTTTTTAATTCAAAAAATTTAATTAATTAATTAATTTTTTTAATTTTTAATTTAATTTTTATATTTGAAATTTAATTTTTTTATTTTTTTTTGTTTTTTTAATTTTATTCATTTTTTGTTTTTAATTTTTAAATTTTTTTTTTTTCATATTTTTTGTTATTATTAAATTTTATGTTTAGTTTTTTCATTTAATTTTTTAAAATTTAGTAAATTTTGTATTTTTTTTTAATTTATTTGAATTTAATATTTTTTTAAATTTTTTGTTTTTTTATTATTATTTTTTTAATTACATTAAATAATAATAATAATAATAATAATAATATTTATTTCAATTAAAATGGTGTATTTAAAATTAGTGTTGTTTTTTTTTTTTAATTAAACTTAATATTTTCAAATTAATTTGTTTTTTAATTTTATTTTTTATTTAATATATTTCTTTTAATTTTTTTATTTTTTTTCAGTTTTTCAATTTTAAGTGATTTTTAAAGTTTTTTAACTTTTTTATTTTAACAATGTCTTTTACTTTTTTTAATATAAAATTTATTTTTTATTTCAAAATTTATTTGTTTATTCATTTATTTATTAAAATTTAATTTTTTTTTTTAATATTAACTTTTTTTTTTAATTTAATAATATATATATATATATATATATATAATTTAAGTTCATATATATATATATATATATATATATATATATATATATATATATATATATTATAATTTAAATTTAATTTATTTTTTAAAATCTATTTATTTTTAATATATATATATATATATATATATATATATATATATATATATATATATATTTTATTTTTTATAATTTAAACTTAATTTATGCTTTAAAATCTATTTGTTTTTTTAATATATATATTTTTTAATTTAATATTTTTATTGTATTTTATTTTTATTTTTTATTTTTAATTAATTTTTCATTTTTTAACTTTTAATTTCAATAATGTTTTTTTTTTTTTTAATTTTTATTTTAAAGTTTTAAATTTATTAAAATTTAATATATTTCTTTAAATTTAATTTTTTATTTTAAAATTTATTTATTTATTTTAATAAACATTTTCTTTTTCTTTTTAAATTTAATTTCTATATTTTATTTTTTATAATTTCTTTCTTTTTTTTAACTTATTTTTTTAATTTAATATTGTTATTTTGTTTTTATTTTTATCTTTTTATTTCTATATATTTTGAAATTTTAATCTTTAAATTTTTTTATTTTTTATTTTTTATTTTTTTTCTTAAATTTTAGGTTTTTTTTAATGTTTGAATTAAAATTTTTATTTTGTTTTTATTTTTATTTTTTTATTCCGATATATTTTTAAATTTTAAGCTTTAAAATGTTTTTATTTTTTAAATTTATTTTTTTTCTTAAATTTTAGGTTTTTTTTAATGTTTGAATTTTAAAAATTGAAAAATGTTATTTTTATTTTTAAAAATGTAAAAAATATGACACAATTTTTTATTTTTGTTATTCCAGCATCAACTGGTTTTGTTTTGAGGGTGTTTTTTCAATCATTTTTTCAATAAACAATTTTTTTTTTAACATAATTTTATAAAATGTTGAAATTTGACCTTCAAAAAAAACCAAGTGCGTTCTGGAATACACTTTTTTTTTGTTTTTGGGGTGTTTTTTCATGTTTTTTGAGTCTTTTTGGGCTAGAGTTCCCGTTTTGAGGTCAGGTTACCTATTTCATCGATAACAGTGTTTATGATCTTAGGCTAGTTATAAGGATTAATTTGGTTTTGGGATTTTGATATGGTTTGGTGGGAAAATCACTTACTCATATTGATAGCTTATAGATCTGTTTTCCATTGGGCAGATGGAGTCAATGTGTCAAGCAATTAGATCAATATCAAGGTCTAAAGGTAAATGTTCATAGGGAAAGATAGCAGAGTCACTCCAGATCTTAAAGGCTTATTGGTGAAATGGTTTTAATCAAGATAAAGAGCAATTAAGGGTTATTAAATCTAGATAAGGAGTGAAAGGCAGAGGTCAATCGAAATCAGGGAGCAATTAAGGGTTCCCTGATCTGGATATCAGTAGAAAACATTTAAATGAAAATAAGTCAATAACAGAGTGCTTTTAACAAATTCTGAAATAACAATTCCTGATTTCACATTAAAATTTAGAAAACATTTATGAATGGATGAAAAACATAAGATAATTGACAAAATGACAAGTGAAATACTTCACTGCAGTGGCCCAACACATGAATCCTGTAATATGATGCTTTATTTCTTGTGATCCAGTCTGCTGGCTTGAACTTGATACAAAAATCCTTGGGTTCAGAATATAATAGCTACAAAAATGTTCAACAATTAATCCACACTCAATACTTCAAATGATGAAGTATTTATACAAAAACTAGTACAAAATATCCTAGAATAATCTTAGGAATTTTTCTTGGAAAATAAAATATCTTCATGCCAGAAGATAATGACAACTGCCTACCTAATTGATCGTTGTCCTATTTATTGAAATTAAATATCTTGTTGTTTGGATTTGGGTTGCAGCTGGATAACTTAGGTGTCCCTCACGCTGGCAGCGTTATCTTCAATTTGTTTTGCTCTTCATCTTTCATCTGATACACTTTTTTAACTGATACACTTTGACTGCTGCAAACCTGTTGTTACTGCCGAAAATTGCGTACAGCTGAAGTAAAAACAATAACTCTATTTTTTATCTTTCATGCTCTTTCTTCACTGTAATTTGATTTTACAGTAAATCTGTTAACTTCTCCCATAACTCATCTTCTGGTACTTTGATATTCTTTAGCTCTCTGAAGTTTTCATTAGCTTCATTGTATCTTATAAATGTTGGTTTGACCACAGAAAGGTGTTTTACTTCATGATGCAAGTAAAAAAGATTTTCAATACTCTTGTGCAAAACTTTCCCTGTTGGGATTCCCTGCGAATCTGATTTGTTCACTTGTTCTTTGGAAAATTCTCTTATATTTTTGTTATAATCTTCTTGTTTCATCAATTTGTCATTGATTACTAGAATATTTGGAAGGCCTTTTTGCCTCAAAACATCAAATTTTACCATGAATCTTGTGATTGCCATATCCATGTTTTGGCACTTTTCTTCTAATTGTTTCATTAAGTTCTTTTTGGAAATTACTTTTCTTACCTCCAGTATAGTTTTTGTTCTGTATGTTATTCCAATTTCATCTAGTTCTTGCTTGTTTTTGGAATTGAGGAATTTAATAATTTCCAATTCTTCTTCAGGTTTTGACCCTAGCTCCTCTTTGGTCCTTTGTATTTCTTCTCTTACTGCTTTCAGTAAATCCTTATGTTCATAAATCACCTATATTGATGGCCAAGTATCATTGATTGATTCAATGATATTGGTCCATAATTGACTTTTAACATGTGCCATGGGTTCTTTCAAAGTCAACTCTCTTTCCAACTTCTTTAATTGTTCACTCAACCTTTTAGCCTTTTTCTCTTCAGTCTTGGCATTAATCTGTGTAAGATTTTTCACATCTTCTAGATTTTTAATTTTTTTCTCTCATTGGTTTGTATGGACATGTCCTGCATTGATTTTACCAATTTACTAGCTTCATCTTATTGTTGGACTGCTGAAGTGGAAGGTTCAGAAGGCAGAAGTGGTTGATGAAGTTACTGGCACTGATGTAGCTAATGGGACCTTTGGAGCTAGTTCTTCTACTAGAGTAGATGGCACTGTTGTTGTAACCATAGGAATTACAGTTGCAGGGATTTCCTGTGTTTTAGTGGCTTCTTTTTCTTGGACCAATTTGTCCATCTCAATCTCCATCTCTTTAATTTGGGCTGTCAACTACAATATGAGACTCATCATCTCATCCTTTTGATTGGATTCCTGTAGAATCTCCTTCGCCTGTGGATTCTATGTAGGAGGTAATCTCAACCATTTTTTTAGTGTAGCAATATCAACATTCTTCTTTCTAATTAGCTCCTATGCAACTTTTACATTGTCAGGTTCATAACCCACCTCAATCACTAACTCCTCCAAGGATTTGATTCTGCTATCCTTGGCATATGATGAAGCTTTCTCAACTTTAAGCTGATCTGTCACATTTATCAAATTATTCTGAAGCTTTTGAACACTCATTTCTTTTGCAGTTATTGTGGAATAAAGTATCTCTAAACTATGTTTATGGAATTATATTTGGTCTAGGGGATGAATATCTTGAACTGGAACTTCAAAATCAACCTTTTTGTAATCAGATGCTGTTGTAGGAGTTGGCACTGTGGGTTGAAGCACTGTCATCAAGAATTTCTTGTTTTTGTAATCAAAGGCTGAAAGTAGCCTATTTTGTATCCCAGGAGTCTGCTTCAAGTATTGAGAATAAATTTCATTTTTTATTTCCTCATTCTTAGCCTTAATTTCTTTATACCTTTCCTTAATGTCCATATCTTTGTCCTCTATCTACTTTGATGATGACACTTTTACACTATGTTGTTTCTGGATCAACTGTGTATTGGAAGTGGTAGGTTGTTGTTCATTTTGAATCATTGTAGGAGGCATAGTGTGTTTATCTGCAATCTTTGTACCTATAACCTCAATTGTTTCTTTATCTTTATTTGCTGGATTAATATTTGGCTTCTTGCTATACCTGAGTTTGAATTTTGATTATGTGGTAGTTTCAACAGTGTATGACCCTTCTTCCCTATTTATTTTCATGCTTCTGTCTTCTTGAGCTGGAGTTTGCAAAATGTGACTAGTATCACTTTGCTTAATAGCTTCTACTAGTGTGTTTTCTAACCATTCATATTTGTTAGAAAATTTCTCAATTTCAGTCTACTTTCATGAATGCAGAGCGTTAATTTACACTTCACTCTCATTTTGCTGATTATACCATAAGGATCATAGTGCCAAAGGAAACTTTTGCTGAATTTGTACTATAACAACTGGTTTTCTACCTCTACACCTGCTTCTTTGTTATTACATATAAAGGGACCCACTTGGTTCTTCAGTTTAAACTGGGTTTTCTTCTTAGAAACCAAGAAATTTACAGAATCTGAGTTCAAAATATGTCTTATATACTCTAAAGAAAACAATCTCATAGGTAAATACTTTGGCAATTTGTAAGGAATGAGGGTTGTCCCATAAACTCTGACTTCAGTCTGATTTTGGTATAAATACCAATCACTTGTCTTGCTCTGTTTAGATAACTGTAAAAATTTCTTGATTTCATCACTGATTCTAGGTTGCACACTGTTTTTAAGTAGATTTACCAATGGATGGATAAAACAATCTGTAAAGTCTGCATAAGAAAACTCAGATGACTCCTTTCTGATTAAGGAAGTCCAGAATATAAAAGAGTGTGGATTTCCTTCCACATCCATCTTCTGAAGAGTTATAGGGAACTTTTCATACTAAAAATAGAGAAACGTATGGAAAAGAAATTAAGTATATCTAAAGACACCTTCAGTAGGTAATTTGACAAGTTGTTCATGTATGCTGTCAGTAATGTACTGGGAAAAATTGTAAATGATTGTAGGGGGTTGACCAAGTATAAAAATGGATAGGAAACCAAGTATTGATGCATCAGTATGCTCATTTGTGAAATATCCAAATATAAAGACAGAATGGAAAAAATGTGTCTGGTTCCTTCTGGAAATTTGGAAGAGGAATATGGAGGGTTGAGCTTGGGGATTTCCACATAAGAGGGCATTTATGTTTGGAAAATTTGGAATTGCTTGGGAAAATCCAACTCCAAATAGAACTTTGTGAGAGTTTCAATGGATAAAGGGACTGCATTAGGCTCAGACTGCAATTGAAGCATTTGGTTTATAGATTCAGCTGTTATGGTAAACAATACTTCTTTTTCAGAATTGACAATAGCTCTTTGATTTGGATAATAATGAGATTGGCATAATCTAATGGCTTATGGGCATTGATGGATGCGAGGAACAACATACTTGGGCAAATTTGACTCCCAAATAGGCACAACATCTACTTGGTCCAAGGATTTCTCTTGGCTCCAGTAATGGAGCTCAAGAAGATTAAATTCAGTTACAGGATCTGTGATTTTGAAGTCTACATCTGCCAAGGGAGTATGTTCTACATCTACAACAGGAGGTTGTAGAGGGTTGATTACAATTGTGCTTTTGGATGCCATTGATAGGTTTAATTTATCAGTTTTAAACACTCTTAACCTTTAAAACTCTGTTTTTAGGTCTCTAACACGCTTTTGTAAGATTAAACTATTTACAAAAGGAATTTTAAATATAACATAGGCTTTATCTTGTACTGAAAAAAAGCTTACTACTAATCACTCTGACTAAAATTAGCAATTCTATATCAAAAAGTGCAATTTTCTTGACCTTATAGCTTTAACAGAAGATTTCAAGGGTTATCAGTGAAATTTATGTAATAGAACAATCTTAAAACAACAAATTTGGATAAAGAAGGCTTCTAAGTAATGTGGAAAAATCTTTGGATGTATCAGAAGGTTTTTTAGGTGAGTAGATGGCAAAACTCACTTTCAAATTTGTTTTAAAATAGGTCACAACTTCCAGAAACTAAAAATACTCAAGGTTTGTGTCTATTTGAGGAATTTATGAAAGAAAGGGGCATTCTTTTAAGGTATACAGGCTTAGAAGGCTTCAATTAACAACATATTTCTTTTACATTTGATGGATAGATCTCTTTCTGAAGAATTCCTGGAAATTTGTTGTGGAAAAGGTTTTGCTGGGTTTTGAAAGCTTTCAAAAGCTTATTGTGGTCTTTATATGCAGTCTGGAGGCTTCTCAGTGATTGTAGCAGCTGATTTTGCTGATTTTTCTTAGTTTTTGAGGCAAAACAGAGGTGGAAGCATGATTTTCTTGTTCTGGAGAGGTTTTAAGAGTAGAAAATGATAACAGAAGCTTGAAATGAATGCATTTCGGGTGTTTATAAACAATTTTAGTGAACAGTAATCGCATTAAACACAGATCATTTCAAATCATGGTGTTTTAGGTGCGGAGGAGGATATTACTGCCAGTGGTTTTCGTCATGTCAAAAGGCGATAAATGTTTTTTGTTGAATTGATGGGATCCAACAATCAAATGAAGCGTGGAGGAGAGATAAAGGTTCAAAACAAATTTTATCGCAAATTTCATTTTGGTTATTGATCGCGCAGTTAAATTTGCGATGGGAGATTTTCACCGTCGGATCTGATGAAATGGAGTGAATGGTCGAGATTTAATGATGGATCTGCAGGGTAATGGGCGTGGGGCTTGGCATTAGTTATGCAATGGGAGTGGTAAATGTATTAAAATGTGATGTTTTAACACATATTTTAAATATTGAATATGATAGGCGGGTAAGGTTTATATATAAAAAATAAAATGGATATATGTGTAATGTAAACATTGGGCGGGTTAATATAAAAGGGATAGTTTAAACCTATGGGGAGCAGGGAAAATATACCATAGGTTAAAAGTAAAATATGGGTTGGATTTATTAATATAAAATGAATTTTGAAGGGTATTTTGGGGAGTTAATACATTATATTAGTGTGTTAATAATGAAATGTATGAGTGGGAATGAAAAAATATACCAAGTATAGTGTTAAAACATGATTGTAGACATGATTTTCATAGTAGTGGCCCAGTATTAACATTTTAACACTTATAATTAGGATAAAAGCATTTCTTTTGGGTTTTTTGGGTATTTTTGAATGAAATGAGAATTATTTAAAGGGGTTTTTACTTTTTCTAAGTAAAAATGTATTTTAAACTTAGGAAAAGGGGATTTTGTAGGATAAAATGAGTAATATAAGGGGAAAAAAGGATTTTTATGAAGGGGAAAGGATTAAAATGTGGGAAATTTCAATACCTTGGTGCCAATTAGTCATTATGATGGGGTTCCGGTCCCACCAAAAGTCAGAGAAATGCTCTGAGTCTTTATAAATGAAGGGTATAGTACTGGAACACATTGTGGGGAGGAAAATTAGTAATTTTCCAAATGATGTTTATCCATGCCTTGTGAAACTGCTTTCTTCCTACCCATATGCTACCTTAACATTTTTTTTTTCATTTTTCTTGGGTGCATTTGAGCTTGCAAACCCTTGTTCATTTTTCTATTAAAACAACAAACAAACTAATTTCTATCCTTATTTCTTTCAAGGGCTCAGATTAAGCTGTTGAGCCCCTTTTTTATTCTCTACCTAACTACTGATCTGCCAAGATTAAACTATTTGGCAAGATCTTTATTCTCTATCTATCAGCATGAAATTTAAAGCATGAAAAATTCAAGATTAATATATTTAACTCATAATGGATTATGGAATTTTGAACAAGCTGCACATAATCATTTATTTTGTAGTAAAGCTACTAATTCCATGAAGTTGCAAAATTTCAAGGGTGTTGCAAATGAAGATACTGAGCAATTCTGGTTCGTCACATAAGTTGTGTGGACATTGCAGCAAGTCAATAATGATGATGTTAAGAAAGCGCATCTTGCTATTGAATTTCAGGAACACGCATTGGACGAGTACATGAGGTATGTAGCAACAAACCTAATGCAACGATCAATGAGTTTAAAGCTGCATTGAAGGAGTAGTTCAAAAATCCAAAATCATATGCTCAATGTGTTACTGAATTAAAGCAAATTCACTAAGAAGTAAATGAATCTATATGGGAGGCAGATCAACGGTTGAAGTGCACCATCAGAGACGGAGGATTTATTGTTGATGGTACGCAATATAAAGAATGGGTCATTGCAATTTTTTTGCCACATCTACGCCAAAATTTATCCCAGCAGAAGATCACGACACAAGCCGAAGTTGTGGAGATCGAAATGAAATTAGAGGCCTCACCTGTGTAAGCTATGTAGGTTGGGGCTCAGCAAATCCAGAGCTAGTTAGTTTCCTTACACTTGGACAGTGCAACAAGTCAATAATGATGATGTTAAGAAAGCGCAGCTTGCTACTACATTTTAGGAACATGCATTGGATGGGTACATGAGGTATGTAGCAACAAACCTAGCGACGATCGATGAGCTTAAAGCCGCATTGAAGGAGCGGTTCAAAAATCCAAAATCATATGCTCAATGTGTTATTGAATTAAAGGAAATTCACCAAGAATTAAATGAATCTGTATGGGAGGCGTATCAGCAGTTTAAGTTTACCATCAAAGATGTAGGATTTACTATTGATGGTACGCAACATAAAGAATGGTTCATTGCAATGTTTTTGCCACATCTGCGCCAACCTTTATCCCAGTAAAAGATTGCAACACAAGTTGAATTTGTGGGGATCGAAATTAAATTAAAGTCCTCACCTGTGTAAGCTATGCAGGTTGGGGCTCATCAAATCCAGAGCTAGTTAGTTGCCTTACACATGGAAATACAAAGTTTCCAGAAGTAAAAAGAAAAGAATGTGTGAAAAATTATGGTGTGTGCATTGCAAAGCTGAAGGGCACCACAAGGATCAATGTCCTGTATATGGTAACTATCTAGCGATTGGAGTACCAAGTCCAATTAAGAATGTGGCAGGGCCTAGTAAGAAACCCACACTCTGGTGTGCGATCTTTCAAGTGACAGGACAACATGAAATATACTTTTATCCTATTATTGGTAAATATGTTCTGCATTTCAAATAGTTATATTGCACATTTTTTCGATCTTTGGAACATGAAGAAAAGAACTGTCACAACTTTGATTTAATGGTTAAACAGGTTGCTTCCTATAACAGGTTAAAGGTCGAGGGTCGGATTCACCTACATCACCATCTGGGCACAGTGGATTTTAGGGTAGAGGATGAGGAAGAGGAGGAGGAGTTAGTTGCGGAAGAGGGCAGATCATTTGTTAAAACTATGGGGATGCTGGCTAACTTGCATTTATGGAGGAGAGTATGCAAAATTTGGAGCTATTTTATGAAGCTACATCAACAGACATAAGGTCGTTTCAGTGGCGCCATCGCTATAAATATGGCATGAAGGACCGCATTAGTTCCCTTTGCTTTCTGACTGATCTGTGCATATTGATTTTGTTGATCTTGTTTCTATTAACTGATTTTATATCCGAACACATTGAGACACTCCAAGAGACGTTGCGCAAGGAAGGGTTAGGCCACTTAATCCCTGGAACCATGACTGCTACTCCACCTACCCCTGCTACGTATGAAGTTTTTGAGAACCCACAACGACAAAAGAAAAAGAAGGGACAGACGTATGGGACTCAAAAATCCCCATGCAAGAAAACTCCTAAGCAGAAGCCCTCACGCACAGACCATCAAAAGTGACCAATGGAAGAAGATCCAAAGGTCATTGTCAAAGAGGATATTGTGGAGGAAGTAGACCCAACGTCGCAGCTACCCAGTACATGGCGCGACACAAACCAACAGTTGAAGTGACCAAGGACCTGGATAAGGTCAAGTCGCACATCAACACACCATTTCTTCGAGAGAATGTGCCATTTGAAGGTGAAATGTTTGCCAAATTACCTGCGCTAAAGTTGGAGGATTGGGACCTGGCTAACCACACCAAATTTCTAGAGTTGGCGTTATCTGAATACTTGGAGCAGGTGCACTATGACTGAGCAGTAACTAAAGTTGAACCAATGTGATGGGCATTGGGGTTACAGCAATATGGGCTTCTAAATCTCTTGACGGTTCCATATTTTTGGCGCAAAACCATTAATGATATTTGTCTGCACCAGTTGCTACCCCTGGTGCATGAAAACTGCCTATGGTTGGGAGAGCCCATTCCTATTGATAACATGTTGATCAATCGCATCACCAACCTACCTTACCAAGGAGAAGACCTGGCCAAGGCCTTTGGAGGAAAAGGACAGGAGAAAAAGGTCACACACAATGTTAAGAAGCAGTTTGGGGTAAACATAAATACCTGGGGATTCGTAGTTAGAGAAATAAATGACACTGCAATCAAGTTTGCTACCTTGATCCTTGCATGCAAGATGATGAGGAGGTGTCATGCCAAAGAAGTGTCGGCGCCCGTGATTGCATTGTTGTGCAATGTGTAAAAGCGGTGCAATATAATTGGTCCAAGTACCTCTGTAACGAATTCCTACAGAACGTCAAAGAAGCGCAGGAAGACAACAAGAACTTTTACTATGCATGGTTGTTGCTGCCTGTCGCATTCATTGGGTGGAAGTTGCCGACGCAGTCCCAACTGCCAAAAATTGAGCCAAATTTATGTGAAGCCATGAAGTATGCGTCGCTATGGGCATCTAAGATTCCATCCAGGGTGACAAAAAATAAAATGTTTTGGGTTCTCTTTAAAATGGAGTTGTTCCAGACGATGGAGTCCAAACCGTGCCTGCCACCCACACTCTATGACCAGTACAAGCACATCGAAAATTTTAAAGCCACTTTCCACAATGTCCACATTCGTGCAAAGGCAGACATGTCAGGAATTTGGTATGAGTTGCCATATTTAGTTACGGAGGATGATCTCACGTGCATTAAAAAAAAGTGGCCCCCTGTCTCGTTAAATGCAGCCACAGATGGTTTTGCAACTTGTTCTACACAACCAAAACCACCACCAACGAAGTCGCACACATAGAAGGACCAAAGGAAGGATACACAGGAACCAACCTCTACAAAAGAGACAGAGAATCCACCTGAAGAGATAGTGGATGTGCGCAGTGATGCTGAAATGGAAGATAAGGAAGGAGACAACGTAGATGCACCCTTGACATAGATAGACACGCGTCAAGGCACCAAGAGAGGTGCTCAGTCCCTACTGGGACCGCGCTAGAAGAGAAAAGCATCCAAGAAGACCACAATTGAGCCTTTGGTGCTAAGGGATAGATACTTAGAAGAGATCGACAACACAATTGAGCCTTTAGTGTTCCAGATTCCCAGAATTTCATTTCACCTTGAAGATCCAGACTTGCGTGCATCTGTCCACACGCGGCCAGAGGTTGGAATTGACTTGGTCATATTTCCCAGTGGCAAGCTCCATTCTATACACAAAATGATCGCGGATGAGCTACAGTATCGAGAATACAAGGCGTCGCAGGCACCAATGAAGCTCAGCAACATGATACCACATTACATAAGGGACAACAGGTAGCAGAAGAAGCTCGACGCTTTGTAGAGAGCCAACGCGTAAATTTAGAATCCATGATCAATCGAATGTGATTCGATTTGCCCAAAGTAACAGTGCCCACTACTACAGCGCCCACGATAAAGTGGGAGAGTTTGGCAGTCGCACTAAAATATTCCCAATCAGAAATAACAATCGTGTGCGTTGAATTGGAGCAGAAAATCACAGACCTGCTGATGAAATTGCAGCCATAGACTCCTCCAGAAGTCCGAGCACAGTGCGCTGCAGTCATCTTGGAAGCCACTACCAGTGTTTCAGTCATTGTGGAGGCATGCAATTCTTTATTTGAGGATGCCATGCGAATTTGGACCTCTGTCTAAGTTGACCCCATAGTCCAGCAGCTGAGGACGGGCTTATGGGCCAAAGAGAAACAGTTCAATGAGATCTGAGTGACTACGCCGACCCTGGTACCAGCTCAGAGGCTCGCCTGCCTGCAAGAAGGTCGTACAATTCAAACAGAGATCAAGAAGTTGCATCGACGGGAGCAGTTTATAGAAAACCGAATGCAGCCATGGGTCGAAGAAGCACTACAACTGTTGCAGACCATCGACAGTGCACTCAAGGGGCTCCAGCAAACTCAGTGGAGCATCAACTTAGCAACCAAAGGACCAACTGCCGAGAAACTTGTTGGAGAGGCACAGAGCACTGCAGCACAGAGTACAGAGGTGATCCATCCACTTAAACAATCCATTCAGGCGCTTAAGGCTAAGATGCAGGAAGTTGGACCAAAGTGACTCAAGGGTGAGTCACTATATTGTGTTGGGGGCCTGTTGGGTTAGGGTCCCTTGGGGTCAAATTTTCAGTTAAGTTTTGTTAAAACACGTTGTGCGCAAAAGTCAAGGGGCTTTGGGGCGGGTCAAAGTTCCTTTATCATTGTAACAAGTAAAAATGGAAACCATGGTTTGAGACCATGGTATTTGTGCGTTTAAGTCCTATAAATATGTAAGAGTGAAGTCAAGTTAGATAGATTCTGATTGCTAAAAAATTGAATGTAATGATCTGATTTTGTGCAAGTTCTGTAATTGGTCTAGGTCAAGATAGGCTCCTATTGCTGTGTGCGCAGAGACCTGAAGAAGAGTCTTGAGCTGTGTACAAGGACCCTATTGTTGTGTGCGCAGGTGAAGAATATTATACTCATGAAGATCTATTAATAAAGAGAAGTTTTTGTGAATTTTATCTATAATGAATCCCATGTTTACGAGTTAATGTGTTGATATAATTACAAATCATTTTTTGTTATGATTATTGAATGCATGTCGTTTGAATTTAAATAGATCTTTGTATCCGTGCAAGTAATGCATATGTGTTAAGAGTCTTGTTAGAAGATAAATCTTTGTGATGGTGCAAGGGTTAATGCAACTTCTGTTAAGTATAATTGTCTATGTGCGCAAGATTGCATCAAAGTTAAGGGTTTTTCTACAATTAGATCTGGTTTTATATGGTTAGATCTAAATTGGGTTAAGGAAATTATTGCGCAGAACAATAGTCATTAGATCTTTGAAGAAGGGTAAAGATTCGCATCATACGCTCCCTCAGGGTGTCGAAACCTGGTCCCCCCCCCCCATACTGCTTCAGGAGAGACTTTGGTCTGCGCAAGCAGATCACTGCTGAAACGGCTAGTAGTTGGAGGGTTTTGTTGGTTGCACAAAACACTCTGAACCTAGGTCAGGACCCCTCAAGCCAACAAGTGGGCAGAATCAGAGTTTTTCACAAGTGGAACTGTGAACAACTCGATAGGAGTCTCAATGTGTTGTGCCCTTGATGGACGAAGGGACAAATGGAGAGCAGATTAGACAGCTAAGATTTGGTGGTGAGATGGACTTGGAGCATTGATAGAGGCAGGTCTGCTGATCGGGAGCCAAAGGACCGGGCAAGTACAGGGTACGACTGAGAGGAGTTGTTAGATGCTATAGCCAAATGGTCAGAGTACCTTGTCTTGTACTATTGGATGTATGAGGGCCATTATCCCTGAGCCCTAGACTGTTGTATTATATGTTGTTAATATAACGATGTTAGGTTGAAAAAATAAAAAGTTGTGCATATTTGTGTATATATGATTTACTTCTTTATATTTCTATTGTGCAAATTAGTTTAGTGGTTGAGATTCTTGGTTTGGTAGCAACAGTGATTTAAGACTCTAACCTAGACCCAAGGTCATGGAAATTCAACGTCAACCCCACTCTTACCTATCATTCTCATTCCCATCCTTTCCTTTCGAGTAGTGTTGTTTCTCATTGACAATTTCCTTCAAAGTCTCCTTTAGTTTCTCTCTTGTAAAGCTAAAAGAGATGAAAGCATGTCTTCTAAAGTGTGTGGAGACATAATTAAGAGTAAATACACCATTGTTATGTTAAGAATGTAGATTGTATAGCAAAATGGGTTTGGCATCCTCTTCTTGTATTGTAGCTTTCATTTAGCTAGCTATTGGATGAGAGATCTCAAATTGTTTATGTCGCTAGACAAAGTGTAGACACCTTGAATCTAAATAACTATAACTTTAGAGAAAACCTTGCATTCGCTACTTTTTCTCCAAATAGCCTATTTATATTATTGCAAATTTCCTTGGATGAATTTTCCATATCTACATGATGAAGCTCAAAATTTGTGAGGGCAAGACCAATAACATTTATGACTTTATCATCTCTATTCTATCATTCTAATAATTTATTTGGATCTACCAGTGACATTTTAACAATGTATTTGTATGTATAGATGGTTGTGTGTGCTCATTTAAATTCCTCATAAGTTCTTGTCCATCAATTACATTTTGATTATATTTTTGTTCATCAATTACATTTCGATTTTCACCTTCCAGGGATAGAGATTTTGGCCTTGATTTTTTCCATAGTTTCCATCCAGAAAATTTTGTCTAAATTCAGCTAGAAACAAATAGAAAAATTGAGAGTATGCCTATGCAAATTAAAGCTCTGTAAATACCAATACTTATTAGACACAATGACATACAATGAGTAGAGTTGTACGACCACAACAGATTGATGTACATGTTCAATGGTAACTGTCAGTGAACGAAGGCAAATGGAGGGCATGAAACGAGTGTGCAACAACTAATGATTGTTCCTTCAATTTAAAAAGAAAATGGCTAAAATTTTTCTCTTTGATTATAGGCTGACATAAAGGCAAATCTGATAAGGTATACAATTGCTATACTAAAAAAACATGGCAACTAATTCATACAAATGCATAGACCTTGATCTGATCAATGACAATAATTCAAACTTGGTCACTAGGATCTTCCCACTTTGACCTTGACCTAATAAATACCAATAGTTCAAACTTGGACATTATGATCTTCCCACTTTGATACCATGTTATAAAAAGAAAACTAAATTATTACAAATTGAAAACAAAACTTGGACATTATGATCTTCCCACTTTAATACCATGTTATAAAAAGAAAATTATATTATTAAAAATTAAAAATGTAGTTCACAGCATAACAACGAGATTCACTTCTCTTATAAAGAATTTGAAAAGTCATATTGTCCAAAAATCCTAACCCAAAAAACCTGATTTTTATTATATTGATTGATTTTATTACATGTAAGTCTTATATTCTGAGAATGTAAAAATCTTTATTATACAAACTTATTTTGCTCCAATTAGACATGGGCTTCTTGTTCTCTGAACACAAGCTTCCACACTTCTTTCCAGACACCCTTCCGGATAACCTAAGAAGCAGAAGGATAACCTAAGAAGTTCTCAGAGTAGAGGTAGGCAATCAGAAAGACAAAATGTCAATTGAATAAAAATGATTGCTTGACTAAGGGCAACAAGAACCCTGAGAATCGAACCCTTGTTGCGGACCACACCATACTCTGGACAAGCGCCTATGTTTATCGTTCTCATCAACTGTCTGCCCTGCCATAGACTTTAAAGATCCCGAAAGCATCCCATTCATTTTCATCATGCTTTTCATGGTACCATTGTTCAACCGGCCTTGTTTGTGCAATGAAGTCCATTAACAATTTTACCAGTAATTTAAAAAAAATACCAGAGAAATTATCTGTCAGAACAGCGAACATATTCGCTTAATCTAAAAAAGTAACGGAATGACTTAGAGTTCGGCAAAGATTAGAATTCCCTCTGAACATTTCGTGACCCCCGTGATTTCTAATAATCTAATTAGAAAATGCTGACTGGGAATTGATGCTCCTGCATCACGAGAAAGCTCATCAAATATGATAATTACCTAATGAAATGGTTTTTATCTGAATTTGTACCTTCGGATAAAAGAAATCTTAAAAAAAGGGACCATAAAAGCTAAAATGCCCTGTACTGGTTCAAGAAACGAAGATTTGTGAAGAACAAATTGTGGAAACAACTAGGAACATCTCGAGAGGTTCTGATATATCGCAGCAATAGGAATTTAGGGAGGCTTAACAATAATGTGAAATTCTCCTGGAATAAAATAAATTATTCTTTGTGGATAGAAAATGTTAATACTGCTTTTATCTGTTCAACATTTCTGTTACACTAGTGCACACATTCAAATATTGTTGCATCTGTCTCTCATTCAGAATTATTGCATACTCTGTAATTGCTTCGAACTCTTCATCTGTGGGAGATTTGTGGAGTTGAACGTAGTGCTCCATTTCATACCCCAGTTCTATCCGTGGAATAGCACTTTTTATGTTAAATCACTGTAGGGTATAGGGGTTGTGTTTTTGATGTCTGGTTTCTCACATGGTCTCAAGGGTTTTAATACTATTTAGGAAACCAGACAACAAGTGCACAACTCCTATATCTAATAGTGGTTGTCAGGTATAGAGGTTGTGTTTTTCATGTCCGGTTTACCACATGGTCTCAAGGGTTTTGATACCATTTTACCCAAATTTGACATAAAAAGTGTTATTCCAATTGGAGCACTACTTTCAACTTCACAAATTTCGCTCAGATGCAGAGGTAGACGTAATTGCAGAGTATGCACTAATTCTCAATGTAAGACAGATGGAACAATATTTGAAAGCATGCACTAGTGTAACATAAATGTTGACAAGAGAAGAGCAGTGGATGGCAATGTGGAAGAAAATTAACTTGCTGCGAGTTTGTTGTGAGTTTCATTATGAGAACATACAAACATTCAGAATACACATATTTAGGAAAACTCATTTAAGCTTACATCATATTTAGACCTTTCGCTGTGTCTAATGTTTGCAAAGCAATGTGAGGGTTGTTGATGTCATTTGCCTCACATTGTTTGACAGTATTAGAGAAAATGTGATGGGGTTTCATGTGATTATAGCACTCATTTTCATTTTCTAGCTTGTTTTTTCTCATATTCGTAATTATATGAAAATGTTAGGATCACAAAGTATCAAGAGAGAAATTGTTGTGTCTAAAGATACCATTGCTGGATCCTATCAGTTAGACAACTTAACATAGAATTGTTTGGACTATAAATAAGGTACATCAATGATAAATACCATGGGAAAAACTATGGGTTCTCATAAACCTGGTGCCTAAAACCACCAGTAACTTGGCCAATCAAATTTACCTAATCTACCTTAACAATCCTGACTATCGAAGATTAACTTGACCAAAAAAAATTATATATATATATATATATATATATATATATATATATATATATAAACCTTATTCTGAATTTAAATTATTAATTAATTTCCTTCAACCTTCTCTATTTTACTCTTCCCTTAATCTAGTTCTAATTTAAATGCACTATACACTTCTTTAATCCTATATTTGAATTTAAATTTATTTTTTATACCATTCAATACATTCATTATAACCCAAATCTATTATTCAATATTTTAATATGTTAATGCATTATTTTTTTTTAATTGTAATTCAAATTTAATTGTTTAAATATAATATTTTCAATATAACATTTTTCTTAATTAATCTTCATTTATTTGTAAAAAAATACTTATAATCACATATGATTATGTATTGTTGAGAAGTTTCGAACCAAGTTTAGTGTATCTTCAGGACAACATGAGAAATGAGATCAAGGAGACAGGTTTAAAAAGATAGAGAAAGGATCTAACTAGGTATTAAGGAATAACAACTAATTTGACTTAGAAAAGAAAAATATATAAATGAAATAATTTATTAAATCATTTTATTATTATATTATATTTAATTTAGTTTGATTAGTTAATAATTATAATATATTTTATTATTATATTTTAGATATAATTAGGGTTCAAGATGTTATTATTAATTATTATATAAATACAATTTTGATCATTAAAGTATATATTTATTAAAAAAAAACTATTGGTCAAAGTTGATTAAGAATAATAATAATATCCAAGAATATATATATATATATATATATATGAGAAATTATCTAACCATGAATCCATAATTAGATTTATAATATAATATTAAATTATTTCATTATTATATCAAATTCAATTAGGTTAATTACTTAATAAATATAATGTGTTTTATTATTATATTTAAAAGATATTCCTTAAAACTGTAATAATAGGAAATTAGGGTTAATGTATTTATTCTTAGTATTATATACTATAAGTATATTTGTAATGTCCCATAATAATTATAAAATAATAAATAATATATAAATAATATAATATAATTTAATAAATAAGTAAATAAATAAATAGTCAAGAGAATAATAAATAAAACATTAAACAATAACTGGAGTTCTAAATAAAATAGTAAATATAATAAACTGGAGTCCTAAAACAATAAACAATAAGTAAAGTTAAAGAAAGAATTAATTAACAAAAGTAAATAAATTAACAAAGAGTTAAACTAAGAAACTAATAGAAAGAAAGTTAAACCAAGAGAACACTAAATTAAGTAAAGCTAACAAAAAGTAAGAGAACACTTAATTAAGTAAAACTTAAGTTGCATGTTGACACAGTGAATGTGTGCATGTGGTTCCCATTCCATTGTTTGGTCTATTTAATAGACGTTGAAGGAGATTCAAAGCATCATTCTTTCATCCATTCTCTGGAGAGAAAGGTATTGTGAGGCAAAGGATACCCTGGCAGTAGTACGTTAATTACGGGCTCGGGGTGGCCAGCTATGGAAATATTACATACAGCTGAGCCTATGGTTTGGTGGAGAGTTGTTCCCAAAACTTTTTTGCGGTCAGCAGGATTCAGATAGCGTTCAACCGTGGAGTCTCAAGTAAGGAAAATCGCCATTACAGGTAAGTCGTCTTGCTCATGTTTCTGAAAATTCCATGATGATTAGTTAAACAGTGTTTGGGTTGATTATTCATTGTTTATGATATAATTAATTGCATGTTAAAATTGGGGTTGTCACATAAACAATGAATAATCAACCCAAAAACTGTTTAACTAATCATCATGGAATTTTCAGAAACATGAGCAAGACGACTTACCTGTAATGGCGATTTTCCTTACTTGAGACTCCAAGGTTGAACACTATCTGAATCCTACTGACCATAAAAAAGTTTTGGGAACAACTCTCCACCCAACCGTAGGCTCAGCTGTATGTAATCTTTCCACAGCTGGCCATCCCTAGCCCTCAATCAATGTACTACTGCCTGGGTATCCTTTGCCTCACAATACCTTTCTCTCCAGAGAATGGATGAAAGAATGATGCTTTGAATCTTCGTCAATGTCTATTAAATAGACCAAACAATGGAATGGGAACCACATGCACACATTCACTGTGTCAACATGCAACTTAAGTTTTACTTAATTTAATGTTCTCTTACTTTTTGTTAGCTTTACTTAATTTAGTGTTCTCTTAGTTTAACTTTCTTTCTATTAGTTTCTTTGTTTAACTCTTTGTTAATTAATTTTTTCTTTAACTTTACTTATTGTTTATTGTTTTAGGACTCCAGTTTATTATTTACTATTTTATTTAGAACTCTAGTTATTGTTTAATGTTTTATTTATTATTTATTTATTATTCTCTTGACTATTTATTTATTTACTTATTTATTAAATTATATTATATTATTTATATATTATTTATTATTTTATAATTATTATGGGACATTACATACTCCCCCTCTTCAAGGAACTTCGTCCCGAAGTTAAGTATTTAATGATATTATATTATATTATTTATTATTTATTACTTCATGTGTGACCAACACCCTCTGCTGAACTAGTATAACCAGCAGGCATCAAAAGTTCTTCACAACACTCGGGAAATCTCAAGGAATCTATGTCCTTTTTCCTACTTTCGGAACCAGGCATAAGCCTCCCCGGTCTGTCCCTAGCCAAGGCTGGCCCCAAGGCTCACGCCCGACTCAGACCTCATCTACCCTAAGGTAGGCATCTGGTCCCAGTACTCAATGACTCTGGGCATCTCGCAAGGCTGGCCCACTCCCTCCACAACTCCTTAAGGTGCACAGCCCTAGGCATCGAAGTCTTACACCCACTTCTAGAATTCGGTGTTCCCATCCAATACCGGGCACTTGGCATACAATATCAGGCCCTTGGCCTCCTCAAGATGGTCCCACAGCCCTTCAAGAGCTATCAATCAAGAGATATACAAGACAAAGGGACCACTGGCATATGTAGTGTTGATTGAGTTTGTCCCCAGCCCATATAGTGTTACATATTCTCCCTCGTAGGTATGGGCTTCCACGAGATCGTTAAATAAACCGGCCCTCTCGGCCCATTTGTGGATTTCCTGCCAATCACCACATCTCAACATGCATCCAATGCATTAGTTATAATCATAACATCATAGAAAATAATCCACGTCCTAACCCTTGCATTTCTTTAGGATAATATAACAGCATTATTAATAACCACATTCATCATGAGCATGTAACATCATTATCATAACAAACCACATGTTCAACATTATTCTCATATCATCTTAATACTTATCAAATATAGAACAATAATACATATAAGCATTCTTCTCATGATTCATCGGAAAAATCAATTTCATTGGCTTGTATAAACATTGAATACCTACTATGAACTAAGATTATTCAACATCTATCTAGGATCTATGTTATCTCATAAAAAATATTAGTGTCATATTTTCATCAAGATATCGACTACTTTTCAATAATCATTTCTTGTTCTTTGTATTAGGAAGTTGACCATTTACACAGTAGGTATACTCATGTAGTACATCATTAAATTTTAAATGAACCTCGTAATCTTCGGCCTTAATCTATCATCATATTCGGCCTTAATATATCATCATATTGGGCCTTAATCTCTCATCCTATATTCTTCCTTCCCTAAGGAAAATTTAATGAAATTCATTCTTAAGATATTACTGGTTGTACAATCATTTAAATAATCTACATCAAATAAAAATTCCATGATCACTATACATATTTTGTTTATCCAATGACACCCATACATGGGGTCATCCTTATTTAAGTCTTATGTTATGCTTAATCCACCTGCATGGGGGCTTGTTGTCCCTTGGTGATTATCCATCACTCACATAATTTCTTATCTCATCAAGTTCCCACTTGATCTCTTTTATCGTAGATTCACTTATCTTCAAGTTGGACTAGGGATTCTTCCACCTTAATTTTCACTTATTAAATCTTAATTTTAGAATTTCAAATGCATGGAACTACTACCACCATTATCATTCATGAATTATTTGGTATGCCCAATGTGTTTGGAAATAACTTCTTTCAATACTACTAACACACGCTAGTAAGTTGTTTTGTATGAAGTAACACTAGATCATCAATCCACTCATGAGTGACATTTATTCAAATACACCCTTTAATATTTGATTCTCACTTCTTCCACCAATTTATGTGTAAGCATTCAAAGTATCATTCTCGGTGTTTTCTCATTAGTCTACATAGTGTCTTTCTTTTTCCAAAAGTTCAACAATCATTATGCTTGAAACACTTTCGTAGTTTAGCACTTATCATTTCTCACTAATTACAAGTGCTAATAACTTCCTACCTTGACACTTCTAAATTTATATGTCAACACTTTGACCCTTACTAATAATGTTGCTCGGTCCACTCATAAATATCTTTAACAAAACTTTCTTCTTAATGGAAACATCCCTTCATTTCTGCCTACCAGACATTCATTTATATATTTCTATGTTTCCTCTAGTCTTAATTCCCTAATATTTTGTGTCTACTAGCTTCAAAAATGGAACTTCTTCACTTTGTTTAATTTCAAGCATTTTATCAAAATTGACTTCAATTTCTCACCTAGAGTCATTGTGGTTTCTTTTCCTTCTCTCTTAAATGCATAAAATTGATACATATTGGAAATGTTGTTACTATTCCCCAACTTGGGTAATACCCTATAAATTCATTAAGATGGATGCCAAATGTAATCCATTTATCCTGACATGTTTTAAGGCATCAAAATAATAACATTGTCTAATCATACATCTTGATATCCATAATTCATTCATATAGTTAGTCACCTATGGGTAGCTTTATAATGTGGCTCTTGCATTAAAGGGAAAAACTATTATAGATGTTGTCATGCCCACAATTTTTTCCCTTAATTGATAAATTTTATTATGGATTTACTTCTTTAATCTAGGTTATCATATTTTCCAAGTTCCTTCAAAAATGACCTTCATTATTACCATAATTATTCACTTCATTAGTTGGTTGCCAATATTTTCTTATTTATGTGCATCATCGTAAAATAGACCTTATAGGGCTCTCATCATGTTCTCGTATATAGATAATTCTATGATTCCAAAACAATTTTCCCTCAAGTTGTTCATTCAAGCGATACCTTTAGAGTACCAAATTATGACCATTCCAAAATATTCCATTATGTTCTTAAATATGCTACTCCTTCATATTGATATCTTATGCTTGTTGTGACACTTCCACTTAACCACCTTAAATATCTAACACCCCTTTTTTTTAGGTATCGCTTGAATTATAAGATTATCTATACTAATAAAAACCAAAATCATATTGTCTTTATATTTTTTTCAACCACTTAAATTACAGAAATAAAATTTTAAACTAGATAAAAAAATAATAATAAATTTACTTATAAACAATTTTAATATATAACTAATTTTAACTCATTATTATATTATAAATTATATAAAATCAATTCGCATTCACTATTATAAAACAATCTTGAATTTAAATTTATTTTTAATTGTAAAGCATGTTAATGATATAATTGTCTTTATACTCCCTTAACATAAGACATTACGTTAAGTAACCCCTTTTCTTAACTTCCACTTTACATTACTAATAAAACAACTTTTAGTAACAACATGTAATATAATTTACATTTCTTATAAAATAACGTTTAGTAATAGCATGGAATATAAGCCTCGAGATTATTCTTCCTTAATCTTTAAAGCACGTTGTTCAGTTACATTAATATATAGTGGTAACTTTGATTGGGTGTTGTGTATGACTCCAGAGCGGACCCTATATAAATGTCCTTTAATAGCATGGAATATAAGCCTCGAGATTCTTCTTCCTTAATCTTTAAAGCACGTTGTTCAGTTACATTAATATATAGTGGTATCTTTGATTGGGTGTTGTGTGTGACTCCAAAGCGGACCCTATATAAATGTCCTTTATATAAAGCGGGCCCTTTATTTATTTTATGTAATGTCCTATATTAAACCATTGACTTAAAACACCTGGAGAAGCCAAACCGTGGATTTAGTCATAGACCTTTTGGTCCATTGCATGGCTGGAGTTTCTAGGAGTGTCGCAGTGTGTGTGGGGTAGGTTGACCGGTGAACCGGTGACAGCTCAAAGGACCGCAGAGTTGTCATAATTATAGTTGGCTATCACATGTTAAAGGTTGGCAGTTGGTTAGCAGTTCGCGTGTTCAAGTTCGCAGTTAGCATGGGTTCAAATTCGAGTTCGGGCTAGCAGTTAGAGCAGTTCGAGTTCCGGCTAATAGTCCGATGCATGCAAAGCCACAATAACCCTAAGTGTGGATGCATGCACCCAAAAAAAAAAAAATCTATTACAGAAATGGCAAGTTTGAGTTTGGGTAGGTCATGTTCGTGTGGGTCGTGTTAGCTCATAACGCGAAGATTGCAGATTTAACGCGAAGATTGGGCCGTAGAGCGTCGTGATAATAACGCGAAGATTGCAGATTTAATTATTATTTAAACTGCGGGACTCCAAGGTTGAACGCTATCTGAATCCTGCTGATCGCAACAAAGTTTTGAGAACAACTCTCCGCCCAACCGTAGGCTCTGCTGTATGTAATCTTTCCACAGCTGGCCACCTCGAGCTCTCAATCAACGTACTACTGTCAGGGTATCCTTTGCCTCACAATACCTTTCTCTCGAGAGAATGGATGAAGGAATGATGCTTTGAATCTTCCTCAATGTCTATTAAATAGACCAAACAATGGAATGGGAACCACATGCACACATTCACTATGTCAACATGCAACTTAAGTTTTACGTAATTTAGTGTTCTGTTACTTTTTGTTAGCTTTACTTAATTTAGTGTTCTCTTAGTTTAACTTTCTTTCTATTAGTTTCTTAGTTTAACTCTTTGTTAATTTATTTACTTTTGCTAATTAATTCTTTCTTTAACTTTACTTATTGTTTATTTTTTTAGGACTCCAGTTTATTATTTATTATTTTATTTAGAACTCCAGTTATTGTTTAATGTTTTATTTATTATTTATTTATTATTCTCTTGACTATTTATTTATTTACTTATTTATTAAATTAAATTATATTATTTATATATTATTTATTATTTTATAATTATTATGGGACATTACAATATTTTCATTTATTTAATTTAATATTATTAAAAAGTTAAGGTCGAAGGAGCTTTATATATATATATATATATATAATGATTTAAGGGATTAAAGAAGGGGTAAAAATAAATAGGGAAATCAAAAAAGAGAAAAGAGGGGAGGGGCGCTAAAGCCAAATAGCAACTAAGGATGAACGGTCGTGATCCAACATCTACTAACACTCCATCCATCATCTTTATTAATGTTAAGAGGCTTTTTCTCATTTTCTAACGCTTCCCTTAACTTGCGGTGATAAAAATGGTCAATCCGAGCAATAACCTTAGCTTCTTCGATGCAAATGTGATGCTTCATCTTTTCTGCGTGCTCTATTGTCATGCCCCCTTACTCTGTTCCCTCGTTGGTGGGTCGTGCAGCACCGACTAAACAACTATTTTTCTTTTTCGTCATTTTCCGAACTACGTCTTTCCAATTTTCAAGTGGAAATGTTCACTTTATTATAACATGTTTTATGCAGAATTTAAAACATCTTCAACAATAAAAATGTGCACATAACCATTAAAGAGAAATCACAATTTTATAAAAATCATGTATAAAATTGGCTCTTTGTTTTTATACAAGACGAGTACCCTATCCTTACATAAAACAAAATTTTGCATGACTCGACCCGTCGCATGTTCGGCGCGTTGTCGGGGAGTCACACAACTCGACCTGCGCTGTTGGACGCGTTCAGCCTCTGCCGTGACCGTCATGGAGTTCGGTCACACGACCACGCTCGAAGTCGTTACCACAACTCGGTCGTGGGTCGGTCACCCGACTCGACCGCAGACCTGCTGCACTTTGCTGCAAAGTATCACTGTGATCCGCACCCTACACATCAGCAAACACCCTCAGAACTGACCTGTCGTCGTTGCACGACTGTGACCCGCACCCTGCACGCATTTCTCTTTCCCGAGTTGACCTACTAACGTTCAGACCTGTGTTGGAACGACTTGCGTGCTCATCCATCGCCACACCTCGAAAGTCTAGAGTTGTGGTGGCGTTTTTTGTTGGATGATCCAATGCCTTTATTGTTTCATTCGTCAACGTTTTAATACCATGACTCCGTCGTATCATGAGGGCGTCGAGTGGCTCTCGGTGGACCCGAGCCGACCCAACCCTCGGATCACCTTCTGCTGTATCATATTTGTAACGTCGACTTTGTAATCGTCGGTTATGATGCGACAATAGTCGCGCCCGTCTATAACGTCGTTGCCTCGCCACAACGCCAATATGCTACACCCGTCCACAACGTCGCATGCCCGTGGTTATGGAGTGACGAAACGCTCATAACATCGCAAGCTACCTGATACGACCCGGAGGCGCCTGTCACCGTGGCTCGCACCCATCCACCATATTTCCTATGTGCGCCCGTGTGGGGCGCCCAACTCGCCCGAGTCAAGGAACGTCGACTCGTGGGCCTGAAATACTCCCCCACCTTGATTCATTGTCGTCCTCAGCAATCCGCTAGACCTCATCAACTGCTCATCAAACTCTGCTATCTCCTTCCGCAAATTCCACAGAGAATCCTTCAGTTCCCAACTCGACTCCTACGATCTGTCCCTCCACTGAATGAGAAACTCCCTTTGAGCATTGCTCCCAAGGCCTGTCATACGAAGATCAAGTATCTTCTCTAAAATCAAGTCTGGTCTGTTAATGATCATGGTTGTACCTCTCGATGGTGCTGCTCACTCAGGGTGATCAGCATCAAGTCTGCTTTTCTTCGATTGGCTCGTATGGAAGACAACGTGTCTGGACCGGATGTGCTCTGGAAGCTCCAATTCATATGAAACTTCACCAGCTCTCTTCTTCACATGGAATGGCCCATAATATCATCTCATCAAAGACCTAGCAGTCCCCTTAGGTGGCTAAAACTGAACTCCTGTGATCCTCAGATAAACCATGTCTCCAACATTGAAGTGTGCATCCCTCCTATCCTTGTCTGCCCTCATCCTTCTAGTTGCATCATACAGGTGCATCCGTGCTAACTCCAAGGCCTCGTTCCATGTTTTCAAGAACCTCTTGGCATGAGGGCTCTTCCTAAATCCTCTAGGTAGCACTGTATGTGATATAAATGGCATCTTTCCATTGACCAACTCAAATGGAGTATACCCAGTTGCGGAACTCTTCTGCATATTGTAGCTAAACTGCGCAATATCTAGGAGTTCAAACCAATTCTTCTGATCGGTCGTGAAAAAATGTCTCAAGTAGTCTTCCAGCAATGCGTTAATGTGCTTGGTTTGTCCATCTTTCTACAGATGGTAACTTGAACTCTGTAGAAATTTTGTCCCAACTAGCTTGAACAGGGTGTTCCAAAACTTCCCTGTAAAGCGTGAATCCCTATCAAATATGATACTAACGATATCCCCCAATACTTCACAATGTTCTTGAATAAAAGCTCAGTTGTCTTCTTTGCTCCCCATGGTCTCCTTGTTGGGACGAAGGTGGCATACTTGGAAAAATAGTCTACAACAAACATGATCCTGTTATACCCTTGTACCACTGGTAAATGAAAAATGAAGTCCATAGAGACACTCAACCATGGCCTTTTTGGAATCGGAAAATACTGCAAAAATCCTCTTTGTCTCTAAGTATCTAATTTTTCTGAGAAATGATGCACGTGTGTACATATTCCTCCACTTCTTGCCTCATCCTTTCCCAAAAGTACCCTCTCTCCAATAATGCCATAGTCCAACGCTGCCCCGGGTGGCCAGCCCAAGCTGAGTTGTGTGACTCCTTCAAAAGGTGCCTCCTAAGTCCTGATGACTTTGGAATGTAGATTTGATTCGCATAGAACAAGAAGCCATCCCGTAAGTGAAACTTACATGTCTTCCCTTCCTTTACGAGCTTCAAGATCAACATTGCTTGTGTATCTTCCTCCACACTAGCTCAAAGTCTATCTTGCATCTCCACGAACATGTTGACAATGCTTCTTGTCCTATCATATCAGTCCTCTTCTTCCAATGATGTTATTTGTGCCTTTCTACTGAGGGCATCTGCAACAACATTGAGTTTACCCGACCTGTACTCAAGAGTCATGTCAAACTCTGCCAAGAAGTCTTGCCAATGAGCTTGCTTCGCTAACAGCTTCAGTTGTGATGCAAAATAACTTGCAGCAACGTTTTCAATATTGACAATGAATGGTTTCCCCACCAATTAATGTCTCCATATGTGCAGAAAATTAATGATGGTAGTCATTTCCTTCTCATGGACCGGATATTTGCGTTCTCTATCCTACAACTTTTGACTTTCATAACCCACTAGATACCCATCCTGCAATAGAACCCCTCCAATTGCAAAATCTGATGCATCAATGTGAACCTCAAATGGTTTCTCGAAATCATATAGCCTTAGTATTGGTGTTTTCACCATCCTTTTCTTCATATCTTCAAAAGCCTCATGACACTTCTTTGTCCAATTCCATCCCTTCCCCTTCTTCAAAAGGTCTGTCAGCAGTGCAGTTATCTTGGAATACCCTTCTACAAACTTTTTTTGGTAGTTGGTCATCCCCAATAAAACTCTCATATTATAGACATTCTTTGGTTCCACCTAATCCTCTATTTCCTTGACTCTACTCAGCTCCATCTGTATGTGGCCTTGTCCAACAATGTGGCCAAGGAACAAAAATCTCGGTCTGGGCAAACATACACTTGGACTTCTTCAAATACAACTAATTTTCCTTCAGCGCTTCGAAGACCATTGCTAAATTATTCTTATGATCCTACATGTTATCATTGAAAATTACAATGTCATCCAAGTACACCACCACAAACGTATCAAGGTATGGACGAAGTACATCGTTCATCAACGTGCAAAATGTCGCTGGAGCATTGCACAACCCGAATGTCATGAATAGGATCTCAAAGCTTCCATATCTCATCACAATCGCAGTCTTCCTCTCGTCTCCTTCAACTATCTGGACCTGATAATACCCCTATCTCAAGTCCAGCTTGGAAAACACTCAGGCTTTTGCAAGATTGTCGAAACAATCCGCTGCTAGTGGTAGAGGATATTTGTTCTTTATCATTTTATTATTCAATGCACAATAATCACAACACATTCGAAACTCGTTCTTATCCTTATTTTGTTGGAAGAATACTAGAGCACCATAAGGGGACCTTGAAGGTTGAATGAAACCTAATTTGGATAAGTCCTTCAGTTGCCTCTTCGACTCTTCCAATTCTGGCCCTGACAGTTGATAGGGAGCTTTGGCTGGAGGTTCCTTCCCCGGCTCTAGCTTAATGGAATGGTCCACTGCACGACTTGGTGGTAGTACTTTCGGAAGCTCATCAGGCATAAGATTTGAATAACGCTTCAGTACATCGAAAATCTCAGTAGGAATAGGCATCCCCACTCCATCATCAGTCTCGAATCCACGAATAACTACTGCAAATGTCTCGATTTTTGGGTCCTTCATAGCTTTACTCATACTTAGTGCAGAAACCTGTTGCACAACCACTTCCCTACGCTGCCCATGAGTAGGTAAAGTCCACCATCGTGAGTCCTTCCATAATGCTATCTCACTGTTGGAAGGCATAAAAACTGCTTTGTTACCCTTCAAAAATTCCCACCCCAATATCATGTCAAATTCACTCATCTCCATCGTAGTGAAGTCTAGACAACCCTGCCAATCACCAATACGAACGACACTTCGTTTGCCAAACCCGACACTTTAGTCCTGGATTTCATTACCTTCACTTCCACATCAATGGGAAGAAGTTGCAACCCAAATTCCTTCGCTACATTTGTTGCCATAAAATTATGTGTGGCACCTGTGTCCACCAATGCTTGCATATTATTGCCTAGAAGCTCTAGATCAAGAAACCCCAAGCTATGCAACCAAGTTTTATAAGAAACTTTAGACTACATACATACCCGGTTACTGCAACATTTCTTGCTGGCTCTAATACCATTTTTCACACCCCCATACTTCGTTCCCTCATTGGCAAGACATGCGGCACCTACTAAACGACTATTTTTCTCTTTCACCATTTTTTGAACTACGCCTTTCCAATTTTCAAGTGTTAATGTTCACTTTATTATAACATGTTTTATGTGGAATTTAAAACATCTTCAGCAATAAGAATGTGCACATAACCATTATAGAGAAATTTCTATTTTATAAATATCATGTATAAAATTAGCTCGATGTTTTTATACAGGCCGAGCACCCTGTTCTTACATAAAACAAAATTTTGTACGAATCGACCCGTCACACGTTCAGCGCGTTGTCAGCGAGTCACACGACTGGACTCGTGCTGTTGGACGTGTTCAGCATCTGTCGTGACCATTGTTGAGTTCGGTCACACGATCGCGCCTGCAGTCGTGACCGCAACTCGGTTGTGGGTCCGTCACTCGACTCGACCGCAAACCTGCACATCCGCAAACGCACACCAAACTGACCCATCGTCGCTACACGACTGTGACCTATGCCCTGCACGCATTTTGCTAACCTAAGCTGACCCGCTAACGCTCAGACTTGTGTTTTCCCAACTTGCGAGCTCATCCTTTGCCACACCTCGCAAGTCTAGAGTTGCGGTGGTGTTTTTTGTTGGATGATCTAATGCCTTTGTTGTTTCATTTGTTATCGTATTTATACCACGACTTCACCATATCATGAGGGCGTTAGGTGGCTCTCGGTGGACCTGAGTCGACTCAACCCTTGGTTGACCTTCTGTCGTATCATATTTGTAACGTTGGCTATGATGCGACAATAGTCACGCCCGTCTATAACGTCGTTACCCCGCCACAATGCCAATACTTTATGTATGTCCACAATGTCGCACGCCCGTGTTTATAGAGTGACAAAATGATCATAATGTCGCAAGTGGCCCGATACGACCCGAGGGCGCCCGTGGGCGTGCCCGTCGCCGTGGTGCGCGCTTGTCCACCGTATTGCCTAAGTGTGCCCGTGTGGGGTGCCCGACTCGCCCAAGTCAAGGAACACTGACTCGTGAGCCTGAAATCTACTAAGGAAGAGGAGCATGACATACCATGCTTAAGGTTTGCCACGTGCTCATGAATCCTTTGATTAAAGGAATGACCAGTTTCACCCATGTATGGAGCCCCACAAGAGCAAGGAATTAGGTGAACACCTTTACCATCCCTGGGGCTTACCAGGTCTTTAAACGACTTTAGAGAACTCCGAATAGTACGAAGGGGCTTTAAAGTCAAGGAAACATTATGTTTCTTAAGGATCCTAGTGATCTTATCAATAGTCCCTTGAATAAACGGGAGGCGAACCCTAGATAACCAAATTAGATATTAATTCTAATTTCACTTTCAACTAATTTATCATTTTTAATATATATACTTAACCCTTATTTCATTAGTATTATATTTAGTTTAATCAAATTCTATTATTTTATTATTAATTATGTGATCTTTCTTTCCTCATTAAATTCATTAATATTAATTATTTTGACTATTTTTATTTATTTCAATTTAATCTCAACTTTCTAAAATTAATTTATATTATTATTAATTAGCATCCTTATTCTCTTTACACTCACTAGTCATATTTTCTCTCTATATATTTTTTATTTAGCATTCTTTGGAACTTTATTATGAGTTTTTTGTCCCTAAAAATGGATGAAGTGTCAGCTCAAAACATATAGTATTTTAGAAAAATTCCTCAATATCTACACAAAAAAATGTTAATTTAATGTTTTTGGTGGTAGAAGAATCCCACGCCCTTTTTGGTCCCTTCTTGGTGCCTTAAGATGCCTGGAAAAATAAAAAATTAAGAACACATTTAATTTAACAATCCAAGTGCATAAAATTTCAAGATACCCAACATGTACATGCAACTATAAGGCTATAACCTACTACAATATAATATCGTCCTTAAACCTTGAGTATTTATACAATGCAAACCTAACCTTGAGTATTGTATATGCATCTATAAGGATATTGCCTATTAAAATATACTATTTTTGGCCTGTAAATTTCTAATCCATACATGTACAACGAATTAAAAAGAACGAATCAACTCATAACAACTGAGGTCATTCTCTCTGTTATCACTCTAATAATTCTCAAAGTTGTGAGATTTTTTATTATAGTTTAAAGAATATCAGAGGTAACCATAAACCTACTTTTAAACTTTAGGATCTAGCCTTCCTAATGTTCAAAGAGGGCTCTCTCTATAAGATTTAGCTATGTTGATTATATATGATCTTAGACTAGTTATAAGGGTTAATTTGGTTTTGGGATTTTGATTTGGTTTGGTGGGAAAATCACTTACTCATATTGATAGCTTATAGATCTGTTTTCCATTGGGCAGATGGAGTCAATGTGTCAAGCAGTCAAATCAATATCAAGGTCTAAAGGTAAATGTTCATAGGGCAAGATAGCAGAGTCACTCCAGATCTTTAAAGGCTTATTGGTGAAATGGTTTTAATCGAGATAAAGAGGAATTAAGGGTTCTTAAATCCAGATAAGGAGTGAAAGGAAGAGTTCAATCGAAATCAGGGAGAAATTAAGGGTTCCCTAGTCTGGATATCAGTAGAAAACATTTAAATGAAAATAATTCAATAACAGAATTCTTTTAACAAATTCTGAAATAACAATTCCTGATTTCACATTAAAATTTAGAAAAAAATTATGAATGGATGAAAAACATAAGATAATTGACAAAATGACAAGTGAAATACTTCACTACAGTGGCCAACACATGAATCCTATAATATGATGCTTTATTTCTTGTGATCCAGTCTGCTGAGTTGAACTTGATACAAAAACCCTTGGGTTTAGAATATAATAGCTACAAAAATGTTCAACAATTAATCCACACTCAATGCTTCAAATGATGAAGTATTTATACAAAACTAGTACACAATATCCTAGAATAATCTTAGGAATTTTTCTTGGAAAATAAAATATCTTCATGCAAGAAGATAATGACAACTGCCTAACTAATTGCTCGTTGTCCTATTTATTGAAATTAAATATCTTGTTGTTTGGATTTGGGCTGCAGCTAGATAACTGAGGTGTCCCTCACGCTAGCAGCATTATCTTCAATTTGTTTTGCTCTTCATCTTTCATCTGATATAGTTTTTTAACTGATACTCTTTAACCGATACACTTTGACTGATGCAAACTTTTTTTTACTGCTGAAAACTATGTACTGCTGAAGTAAAAACAACAACTCTGTTTTTTATCTTTCATGCTCTTTTTCAAACCAGGAGGTAACTCCTCAAATTAGAATGTGTATTAGCTGAAGAATGCATATGGATTTATACATGGAGGTGAGGCTATTGGGATTCATCTCCCAATGACTCTTGGCCTTCCTTATTTCCTAATATTAAATAATATACAATATTAAATGTGCACACCCATCCCATAGGATTAGGTGTCAACATTCCCCCCCTTAATCCGAAGGGATGTTGGTGAGTCCAAGCATCGATGTGAACTTTTGAAACTTTTCTCTTCCAAGTGCTTTGGTGAAGATGTCAGCAGTTTGCTCATTTGTGGAACAATGATGTAGATGGATGGTTTTGGCCTGAACATGATGTCGAATTAGATGGTACTTTGTATTTATGTGCTTTGTTCGATCATGGAACTTTGGGTTCTTGGCCAACTTTATTGCAGAAGTGTTGTCGATCATGAGTGGTGTGGAATACATTTGTTTCATCTGCAAATCTTCCAGGATTTTCCGGAGCCACACAATTTCTTTTTTTGCTTCAGCTGCTGCCACATATTCTGCCTCGGTCGTGGAATCTGCTGGAACTGACTGTTTGCGTGATCTCCATGAGACAGCTCCTGATCCAAGACTCATGGTGTAACCTGTAGTAGACACCCCTGTTTCTTTGTCACCATCAAAGTCTGAATCAGAGTATCCGATCAAGCTGAAGTCACCTACCTGTGTATATTTGAGTCCAAAGTCTTGAGTCCCCTTCAAAGTACCTTAACACTCTTTTTGCAGCAGACCAATGTCCTTCACAAGGTTTTTGCATGAACTTTGAGAGGATTCCAACAGCAAATGAAATGTCAGGTCTGGTGGTGGTCAGATAGATAAGACTTCCTACAAGCTGTCTATACTTAGTTGCATCCTCAAATTCCTTCCCTTCAATAGATGTGAGCTTCAAGTTTTGTTCCATTGGAGTGCTTAAGGGTTTACAGTCATCCATGCTAAATTTGTTCAAGAGATCTCCAATGTACTCCTTTTGAGAAAGAAATATGAATTTAGGATGTTGAATTACTTCAATACCCAAATAGTAATGAACATGACCCAAATCAGTCATTTCAAAACCTTTCTTCAACTCTTTCTTCATGGATGCAATATAGCTCTCATTGTTTCCTGTTATCAAAAGATCATCTACATATAACACAAGATATACAACTGTTTTTCCAACTTTCTTAACAAACAAAGTTGCATCATCAAGATCAAAATGCTTGAAGTCAAGTTTCAGAAGATGCTCGGTCAATTTCTCATACCAGGCTCGTGGTGCTTGCTTGAGGCCATACAAGGATTTTGCAAGTTTGCAAACTTTGTGTTCTTGACCCTTTATCACAAATCCTTCTGGCTGGGACATATAAAATTTATCCTTTAGATCTCCATTAAAGAAGGTTGTTTTTACATCCATCTGATGGAATTTTCATCCATTCTGAGTTGCTAAGGCAAAGAGAGTCCAGATGGTGGTCCATTTTGCTGTGGGAGCAAAAGTTTCTTCATAATCGACTCCTTCTTTTTGTGCGAATCCTTTTGCCACAAGCTTGGCCTTGTGCTTGTCAAGTGAGCCGTCTGCTTTGTACTTGTTCTTGTAGACCCACTTACAGCCAATTGGTTTCGTTCCCAAAGGCGGATCAACCAGCTTCCAAGTGCCATTCTTTATCAAGGCATCATACTCCTTCCGCATCGCTTCTTTCCATTCATCATGAGAAGCGGCTTCTTTGAAGGAAGTTGGTTCATGATCTGTAGACAAACTCAATTCACAGTTATAAGCAATATCCATATCAACAGGAGAATCATAATTATCTACATCACCTTCGATTTGTTGAGTGGAACTTCTTGTTCCTGTTTTTCCAACCTCATCAGGATGAACATCCTCTAGTGTCTTTGCCAGCCATTTGGGAGGACCTTTCTGAGATGGCCTTGGCTGGTCACTTGACTGAGTTGGGATTGATTCAAGATTCAATCTCCCAATTCTATCAATCACATCATCCAATGTGTCATCCGTGGTTGTTTCTTCATGTGGGGGAGAGAGTGCTTCAGGACATGATTCCACAGTTTGATTCAATATCGGAATCCCCCCTTCAAGATGTGGAATCACATTATCAAATTCTTGGAAAGACTTTGCATGTGTGAATCTATCCAGGCGATCAAGTTGCCGCTCAACAACCTTGTCACTCGTGGAAGATTCAAGAAATATGACATCTCTTGCTATTACAAACTTCTTATTTGCTTCATCATAGAGACGATATCCTTTGGAGGTATTGGAGTACCCCAAGAAGATACATTTTCTGCTTCTAGCACCAAGTTTGTTCCTTTGACCCTTGGGTATCAAGGCATAACAAGTGGACCCAAAGACCCTGAAATGCTTTACCGAAGGAATGTGGCCATGCCACATTTAAAAAGGAGTTTTGTTTCTAATTGAACTTGAAGGACACCTATTCTTTATGTAAACATCACATAGAACTGCATCAACCCAAAACATCAATTTTACATTCTTGAAAAATAACATGGAGCGGACCATATTTAAAATGGTTCTGTTCATTCTTTCAGCTACACCGTTCCGTTGTGGATTATATGGCACAGTTGTTTGATGTTTGATTCCATGTTGACGAAGATAATTTTCAAATTCGTTTGAAGTGTATTCTTTTCCATTATCAGTACGTAGAGAGCCAATATGTGTTTGTGCATCATTTTCAATCCATGCATGAAATTTTTTGAAAGTTTGAAAAGCATCAGACTTATTCTTTAGTAAGTAAATCCAACACATTCTGGTGTAGTCATCAATAAATGTCATCATGTATTTGTTTCCATTTGCAGAAGCAATAGGCATAGGGCCACATAAATCTGAATGAACAAGTTCAAGTTTCCTATGTGCTCGAGTGTGAATCATGAAATGGCTGTTTGCTATGCTTTCCTAGAATACATGCATCACATTCCTTAGGTTTTCTAGGAATTGTAGGCAGTCCATCAACACCATTTTTCTTCAACAAACGAAGGCTGTCATAATTTAAGTGTCCAAATCTAGCATGCCATAAAAGACTTGATGGAAATGTACCTTCATCATGATGTGAACCGAATGCAAAGTTTTGAGCATGGGCATATGAACCTTTCAGCTTCAAGAGTCTCCCTTCTTCTATTCCCTCCATGACAAGTGAGTGATCTGATGCTGATCTGACCTCTGCCTTGCCATCAAACAAGTGAACTGAGTGTCCTTGCTGCCGGATTTCGACCAGGGACAGCAAGTTTCTCTTCAACTCGGGAGGTATAGAACCTCATGTAGGATATGATCAGGAAGACCAGGCAGTTTAAGCCTGACTGTGCCAAGCCCTGATGGCTTGAGTTTGGATTTATCTGCGAAATATACTGCTCCATCAAATTTGTCAGTGAATTCTTCAAAAAAATCTTTTCTAAATGTCATGTGACATGTTGCTCCTGAATCTAGCAACCAATCATCTCTCCATGAAGTAAATGAAACATCAAACAAGTCTTCAGTTACTCTATTGTTACAATGTGCTAGAACATAATGAGCGGATTCAGGTGCTTTACCTTTGTCTTTGTCATTAGTTTTACCTTTGTCTTGATTTCTTTGCTGCTCAATTTTCTCCCATGGTGTTCTACATTTGGATGCATCATGTCCATCTCTATTGCAACGTGTGCAATGAAGATTGGATTTGTTAGCTTGTCTGCCCCCCCTTTCTGTGAAGTTTCTTCTTCCTCTTCCTCTTCTGCCAGCTCTTCCTCTGGATGAATTTGGAGCATGAATATTTTTTCTATGTGCCAAGTATGCGGCCTCTTCGGAAAATGAAGGGACTGTCATCTTCCCAAAATCTTTCTCTCTTTCTGCAAACTTTTTCTCAAGTGTATCAAAGGTGATATGCTCAAAGTTTCCACTTGCTTGCAAAGACTCAAGATAATGTGAGTAAGTCGGATATAATGCCTTAACATATGCTATGAGAGATATGTCCATTTTTACAACAGTGTTTTCAATGTCATGCATTATAGATCTTACTTCTGAAGCTAAAGCAAGGGGATCATCATTCTTCATTTCAAGACTGAACAGCTTAATCATCAATTGAACATTTTCTAATTCTGAATGTGAGTCATAGAGTTCTTTTAGCTTCTTCAAGGCATCATAGGAATTTGAGAATGATGAAATATGGCGACTCACTTCTTCACTTACGGAGGCTACAATCAAGGCATAGGCCTTGCAGTTCTTATTTTCCCAAATGGCAAGATCTTTGTCTGAAGTGGGCTTTGCTGGTGGATTTTCTTCTTGTCCTTCACAGATTCCTTTCCACAGCTCATTAAAAATGAGTGTGTGTTTAATCTTCCGAGACCATTTAACATAGTTCTCTTTGCCGGAGAGAACCACCCCAACAATAGAGATGAGAGAATGCATTAGATTGCTAGAAAAAAATCTTCTGAAGAGGAAAAATTTCTGCTATAAAAACTTCCAACTCTTGAAATTTGCTCAATTAAAGGGGCAAAAACTCTTGCTGGAAAAATACTCTCAATTTAAAAAACTCTTTGCTAGAAAAACTGAATTTAAAAGGACAGAAACACTTTGCTGCAAATACTGATTCTGCACAAAAAAATATATGTATATATATATATATATTTTTTTTTTTTTGGAAAAAAATTTGTATGTGAAAAAATGGTGGAAGGGGTGGTATTAAAAAATGGGCGGAATGGTATTTAAAAGGCGGAAAGGTGGAATTATGAATGGCAGTGTTATGGTATTAGAAACTCATGGAGGGGTATATGGTAGGGGCATTATATGGTAGGGGCAATGTATGACATATAAAATATAATATGGTGCGTATGGATAGACAGCATATGGTAAACAATGAGGTATTAAAACAACGTATTACACCACAGATGAGAGGGCGTGGTATAATTGAATGGGGCGTGGTATTAAAACATTATATGATAGCGCTGAGGAGGGTCGACGGGCGGTATTATGTATGGTTTGTTATATATATCAAACCATATATAACAAAATCAGCGTATTAATAATAACAAACTCAGCGTATTAAAAATGATGACAGTGGGAAGGGCGTTTTGTATTGAGAGCGGTATTGTAATAAAAAACTCAATATACATCGTTTATATGAGCGGTATGACAGTGTTATAACATATGACATCATATATAACATATGACAGCGTATAAACCAGGTGTATATGAAAGGGCGTAAGTGATATATGGTGTATGCAGGCGCTGTAAGGGAAGGGCCGACGGGCCAGGCATTGTAAGGGGAGGGCCGATGGGCCAGGCGCTGTAATGGAATGCGTATATGAATGGCATATGGAGGAGTCCGGGGGAGTGCAAGATGGAGTGGTGTATGGGTAGCAATGGAGTTGATTTTGGAGCAGCGAATATGTTATGAGGAGCAGGAGCAGGAGCGGTGAACGTGGAGTCCAGGATGCAGTCGATGGTGTATGCGTGAGGGGCGTTGGGTAGGTGAAAGAATGTAGGGAGAGAGTGAGGGCGTTACAAAAATCTGGAATGGAAGAGTGCAGGACTGTAGAATTGCAGAGTGGCAGGGGCTGCAATTTGCAGAATTTCAGGGTCTGCAGAATTGCAAAATCTCCAGAAGCTGCAGGAGCTGCAAATGTCAGACCTGTGGATAATTGAAGAGAAAAAAAAAATGCAGAATAATAGTATAGCAATTAAGGAGCAGCAAAAACTATTAATAAAAATTGACTGAGCAAAGGAGAGGGAGTTACACCACAGGCAGAAATGCCAATGGTGGGACTGGCTCTAATACCATGTCAAACCAGGAGGTAACTCCTCAAATCAGAATGTGTATTAGCTGAAGAATGCATATGGATTTATACATGGAGGTGAGGCTATTGGGATTCATCTCCCAATGACTCTTGGCCTTCCTTATTTCCTAATATTAAATAATATACAATATTAAATGTGCACACCCATCCCATAGGATTAGGTTTCAACACTCTTTCTTCACTGTAATTTGATGTTAAATTAAATATGTTAACTTCTCCCAGAACTCATCTTCTGGCACTTTGATATTATTTAGCTTTCTGAAGTTTTCATTAGCTTCATTGTATATTAAAAATGTTGGTTTGACCACAAAAAGGTGTTTTACTTCATGATGCAAGTAAAACAGATTTTCAATACTCTTGTGCAAAACTTTCCCTGTTGGGATTCCCTGCCAATTTGATTTGTTTACCTATTCTTTGGCAAATTATCTTATCTTTTTATTATAATCTTCTTGTTTCATCAATTTGTCATTGATTACTAGAATATTTGGAAGGCCTTTTTGCCTCAAAACATCAAATTTTACCATGAATCTTGTGATTGCCATATCCATGTTTTGGCACTTTTATTCTAATTGTTTCATTAAGTTCTTTTTGGAAATTACTTTTCTTACCTCCAGTATAGTTTCTGTTCTGTCTTTTATTCCAATTTCATCTAGTCCTTGCTTGTTTTTGGAATTGAGGAATTCAATAATTTCCAATGCTTCTTCAGGTTTTGTCCCTAGCTCCTCTTTGGTCCTTTGTATTTCTTCTCTTACTGCTTTCAGTAAATCCTTCTGTTCATAAATCACCTGTATTGATGGCCAAGTATCATTGATTGATTCAATGATATTGGTCCATAATTGATTTTTAATATGTGCCATGGGTTCTTTCAAAGTCAAATCTGTTTCCAACTTCTTTAATTGTTCACTCAACCTTTTAGCCTCTTTCTCTTAAGTCTTGGCATAACCTGTGCAAGCTTTTTGGCATCTTCTAGATTTTTAATTTGTTTATCTCATTGGTTTGTATGGACATGTCCTGCATTTTTTTTTCCAATTTACTGGCTTCATCTTATTGCTGTACTGCTGAAGTGGAAGATTCAATGGTAGAAGTGGTTGATGAAGTTACTGGCACTGATGTAGCTAATGGGACCTTTGGAGCTAGTTCTTCTGGTAGAGTAGATGGCACTGCTATTGTAACCATAGGAATTACAATTGCAGGGACTTCCTGTGTTTTAGTGGCTTCTTTTTCTTGGACCAATTTGTCCATCTCAATCTCCATCTCTTTAATTTGGGCTATCAATTGCAATATGAGACTCATCATCTCATCCTTTTGATTGGATTCCTATAGAATCTCCTTGGCCCATGGATTCTCTGTAGGAGGTAATTTCAAATATTTTTTGAGTGCATCAATATCAGCATTCTTCTTTTTAATTAGCTCCTCTGCAACTTTTACATTGTCAGGTTCGTAACCCACCTCAATCACTAACTCCTCCAAGGATTTGATTCTGCTGTCCTTGGCATATGATGAAGCTTTCTCAACTTTAAGTTGATCTCTCACATTTATCAAAGTATTCTGAAGCTTTTGAGCACTCATTTCTTTTGTAGTTATTGTGGAATAAAGCATCTCTAAACTCTGTTTATGGAACTCTATTTGGTCCAGGGGATGAATATCTTGAACTAGAACTTAAAAATCAACCTTTTTGTAATCAGATGTTGTTGTAGGAGTTGGCAGTGTGGGTTGAAGCAATGTCATCAAGAATTTCTTGTTTTTGTAATCAAAGGCTAAAAGTAGCTTGTTTTGTATCCCAGGAGTCTGCTTCAAGTATTGAGAATAAATTTCATTTTTTATTTCCTCATTCTTAGCCTTAATTTATTTATACCTTTCCTTAATGTCCGTATCTTTGTCCTTTGTCTACTTTGATGATGACACTTTTACACTATGTTGTCTAAAGAAAACAACCTCATAGGTAAATACTTTGGCAATTTGTAAGGAATTAGGGTTGTCCCATAAACTCTAACTTCAGTGTGATTTTGGTATAAATACCAATCACTTCTCATGCTCTGTTTAGATAACTATAAAAATTTCTTGATTTCATCACTAATCCTAGGTTGCACACTGTTTTTAAGTAGATTTACAAATGGATGGATAAAACAATCTGTAAAGTCTACATAAGAAAACTTAGATGACTCCTTTCTTATTAAGGAAGTCCAGGATATAAAAGACTATGGATTTCCTTCCACATCCATCTTCTGAAGAGTTATGGGGAACTTTTCAGACTAAAAATAGAGAAACATATGGAAAAGAAATGAAGTATATCTAAAGACATCTTCAATAGGTAATTTGACAAGTTGTTCATGTATACTGTCAGCAATGTACTGGGAAAAATTGTAAATGACTGCAGGGGGTTCACCAGGTATAAAATGGATAGGAAACCAAGTATTGATGCATCAGTATGCTCATCTGTGAAATATCCAAATATAAAAGACAACATGGAAAAAATGTGTCTGGTTCCTTCTGGAAATTTGGAAGAGGAGTATGGAGGGTTGAGCTTGGGGATTTCCACATAAGAGGGCATGAATGTTTGGAAAATTTGGAATCTCTTGGGAAAATCCAACTCCAAATAGAACTTTGTGAGAGTTTCAATGGACAAAGGGACTGCATTAGGCTCATACTGCAATTGAAGAATTTGGTTTATAGATTTAGCTGTTATGGTAAAAAATACTTCTTTTTCAGAATTGACAATAGCTCTTTGATTTGGAGAATAATGAGATTGGCATAATCTAATGGCTTATGGGCATTGATGGGTGTGAGGAACAACATACTTGGGAAAATTTGACTCCCAAATAGGCACATCATCTACTTGGTCCAAGGATTTCTCTTGGCTCTAGCAGTGGAGCTCAAGAAGATTAAATTTAGTTACAGGGTTTGTGATTTTGAAGTCTACATCTGCCAAGGGAGTATGTTCTACATCTACAACAGGAGGTTTTAGAGGGTTTATTACAATTGTGCTTTTGGATGCCATTGATAGGTTTAATTTATCAGTTTTAAACACTATTAACCTTTAAAACTCTGTTTTTAGGTCTCTGACACGCTTTTGTAAGATTAAACTATTTATAGAAGGACTTTTAAATATAACATAGGCTTTATCTTGTACTATAAAAAAGGTTACTACTGATCACTCTGACTAAAATTAGCAATTCTGTATCAAAAAGTGTAATTTTCTTGACCTTATAGCTTTAATAGAATATTTCAAGGGTTATCAGTGAAACTTATGTAATAGAACAATATTAAAACATCAAATTTGGAGAAAGAAGGCTTCTAAGTAATGTGGAAAAAGATTTGGATGTATCAGAAGGTTTTTTAGGTCAGCAGATGGCAAAACTCACTTTCAAATTTGTTTTAAAATAGGTCACAACTTCCAGAAACTAAAAATACTCAGGGTTTGTGTGTATCTGAAGAATTTATGAAAGAAAGGGGCATTCTTTAAGGTATACAGGCTTATAAGGCTTCAATTAATAGTATATTTCTTTTAGATTTGATTGATAGATCTATTTCTGAAGAATACCTGGAAATTTGTTGTGGAAAAGGGTTTGTTGGGTTTTGAAAGCTTTCAAAAGCTTATTGTGGTCTTTATATGTAGTCTGGAGGCTTCTCAGTGATTGTAGCAGCTGATTTTGTCGATTTCTGTTAGTTTTTGAGGCAAAACAGAGGCGGAAGCGTGATTTTCTTGTTCTGGAGAGGTTTTAAGAGTAGAAAACGGTAACAGAAGCTTGAAATGAATGCATTTCGGGTGTTTATAAACAATTTTAGTGAAAAGTAATCGCATTAAACACAAATCATTTCAAATCATGGTGTTTTAGGCGCGGAGGAGGATATTACCACTAGTGGTTTTCACAATGTCAAAAGGAGGTAAATGGTTTTTTTTGAATTGATGCAATCCAACAATCAAATGACGCATGGAGGAGAGATAAAGGTTCGAAACAACTTTTATCGCAAATTTCATTTTGGTTATTGATCGCGCAATTAAATTTGCGATGGGATATTTGCACCATCGAATCTGACAAAATGGAGCAAATGGTTGAGATTTAATGATGGAGCTACAGGGTAATGGGCGTGGGGCCCAGGATTAGTTATGCAATGGGAGTGGTAAATGTATTAAAATGTAATGTTTTAACACATAGTTTAAATATTGAATATGATAGGTGGGTAAGGTTTATATATAACAAATAAAATGGATATATGTGTAATGTAAAAATTGGGTGGGTTAATATAAAAGGGATAGTTTAAACCTATGTGGAGCGGGGAAAATATCATGTGGGAAAAATATACCATAGATTAAAAGTAAAATATGGGTTGGATTTATTAATATAAAATGAATTCTGAAGGGTATTTTGGGGAGTTAATACATTATATTAGTGTGTTAATAATGAAATGTGTGAGTGGGAATGAAAAAATATACTAAGTATAGTGTTAAAACATGATTGTAGACATGATTTTCATAGTAGTGGCCCAGTATTAACATTTTAACACTTATACTAAGGATAAAAGAATTTCTTTTGGGGTTTTTGGGTATTTTTGAATGAAATGAGAATTAGTTAAAGGGGTTTTTACTTTTTCTAAGTAAAAATGTATCTTAAACCTAGGAAAAGGGGATTTTGTAGGATAAAATGAGTAATATAAGGGGAAAAAAGGCTTTTTATGAAGGGGAAAAGATGAAAATGTGGGAAATTTCAATACCTTGGTGCCAATCAGTCATTAAGACGTGGCTCTGGTCCCACCAAAAGTAAGAGAAATGCTCTGAATCTTTATAAATGAAGGGTATAGTACTGGAACACATTGTGGGGAGGAAAATTAGTAATTTTCCAAATGATGTTTATCCATGCCTTGTGAAACTGCTTTCTTCCTACCCATATGCTACCTTAACTTTTTTTTTTTCATTTTTCTTGGGTGCATTTGAGCTTGCAAACCCTTGTTCATTTTTCTATTAAAACAAAAAACTAACTAATTTCTATCCTTATTTCTTTCAAGGGCTTAGATTAAGCTGTTGAGCTCCTTTTTTATTCTCTACCTAACTACTGATCTGCCAAGATTAAACTGTTTGGGAAGATCTTTATTCTCTATCTATCAACATGAAATTTAAAGCATGAAAAAGTCAAGATTAATCTATTTAACTCATCATGGATTATGGCATTTTGAACAAGCTGCACATAATCATTTATTTTGTAGTAAAGTTGCTAATTCCATGAAGCTGCAAAATTTCAGGGGTGTTGGAAAGGAAGATATTGAGCAATTCTGGTTCGTCGCAGAAGTTGTGTGGATAGTGCAGCAAGTCAATAATGATGATGTTAAGAAAGTGCATCTTACTATTGCATTTCAGGAACACGCATTGGACGGATACATGAGATATGTAGCAATAAACCTAATGCAACGATCGATGAGCTTAAAGCTACATTGAAGGAGCAGTTCAAAAAGCCAAAATCATATGCTCAATGTGTTACTGAATTAAAGGAAATTCACCAAGAAGTAAATGAATCTGTATGGGAGGTAGATCAACGGTTGAAGTGCACCATCAAAGACGGAGGATTTACTATTGATGGTACGCAACATAAAGAATGGGTCATTGCAATGTTGTTGCCACATCTGCGCCAAACTTTATCCCAGCAGAAGATTGCGATGCAAGCTGAAGTTGTGGAGATCGAAATGAAATTAGAGGCCTCACCTATGTAAGCTATGCAGGTTGGGGCTCAACAAATCTAGAGTCATTTAGTTGCCTTACACTTGGAAATAAGAAGTTTGCGGAAGGAAAAGAAAAGGATATGTGTGCAGAAGTATGGTGTGTGCGCTGCAAAGCCAAAGGGCAGCACAAGGATCAATATCCTATATATGTTAACTATCTAGCGATTAGAGGTCCAAGTCCAATTAAGAATGTGGCGGGGCCTAATGAGAACCCCACACTATGGTGCACTATCTATCAAGCGACGAGACAACACACAATAGACTTCTGTCCTAGGATTGGTAAATATGTTCTGCATCTCAAACTGTTATATTGCACATTTTTTCGATCTGTGGAACATGATGAAAAGCGTATAAATTTAATACAAAATACATGTATGTCCTGGATTCTCTTGATATAAAAATATGATACTGTTAAATACAGAATCACTTCTACAAATATTTGTGGAATTTAAAACACAAACGCCAATCACAATATCATGAAGAAAGATCAATCACACATAACACAGATAATTTACCAGGGAAAGCTTATAGCTAAAATCCCCATTATCTTCTTTTATGTATTATATCATGGATCATGAAACAATTACATACAAAGATACAATCCAAGAGCTATCAGTACATGAGCTAACTGTCTCACAATGTCATACAAAAATTGGTAATCTCCTTAGCCAATTTACTGTCTCCAGACAACCTGCCTCCACTACGCAATCCCAACTGATAGAAATCCCTGAATGAGTGAAATCTTTCCTGCCTTGACTGCGCAATCCTCATGGGAACATCCAATGTGTGTGTGGCTGCATGTGTGTAACTAGATAATGTAAAAACTGATAGTTTACTTCCCTTTCACTCAACTGGGTCTTCACTGGATATGACATGCATGCAGTTAATAATAGTAAATCTTCAGTTGCAAGTGAGAGCATTAATTGTGAATTAATTACTTGATCTCTCACTAGTGTATCTTCAGTTACAAATAGCAAAACTAATTTTAGCTCACTTAACTGAGTTAACCTACTTTACAACTTGCATAACTGCACTTCCAACTCTGTTACAACTTCAAATCACTCAGTTACAACTAATTCAACCTGCATGTCCCACGAACCAACCACTTAACTCAAAATTCCTTTAGCTAATTTATTTTCCACTTAAGTTAACTATTTACAAGTGTTCATTGAGAATAGATTATAGTTTATTTTCCAACTAATATTAAGGGATAATAATAGTATACATGCATCTATAAATGTACATGCAATCTATAAATAGAATTTGCACATACATCTATAAATAGAGATACACCTAAAAATAGTGTGAGCTCCATCCTAGTGTAGGTGCTTCATTTTCACTATGATCTTCTTTTTGAATCTCAACAAAAGAATTGTCACAGCTTTGATCTAATGGTTGAACAGTTTGCTTCCTATAGAATGCAAGTTGAAGGTCGAGGGTCGGATTCACCTGCATCACCGTCTGGACGCGGTGGATTTTAGGGTAGAGAATGAGGAAGAGGAGGAGGATTTGATCGCAGAAGAGGCAAGGTCACTTGTTAAAACTACGGGGATGCTGGCTAACCTGCATTTATGGAGGAGATTATGCGAAATTTGGAGTTGTTTTAGCTGCTTATGAAGCTGAATCAATAGGCATAAGGTCGTTTCAACCGCACCATCGCTATAAATATGGCATGAAGGACCGCATTAGTTCCATTTTCTTTCAGACTGATCTGTGCATATTTCTTTCGTTGATCTTGTTTCTATTAACTGAGTTTATATCCGAACACTTTGAGACACTCCAAGAGACCTGGCACAAGCAAGGGTTAGGCAACTTGATCCCTAGAACCATGACTGCTACTCCGCCTACCTCTGCTATGTCTGAAGCTGTTGAGAACCCACAACCACAAAATAAAACGAAGGGAAAAACATCTGGACTGGAAAATCCCCATGCAAGCAAACTCCTAAGCAGAATCCCTCATGCGCAGACTGTCAAAAGTGACCAATGGCAGAAAAGCTAGAGGTCATTGTCAAAGAGGATATTCTGGCGGAAGTAGACCCAATTTCGCGGCTACCCAAGTACATGACGTCGCGCAAACCAACGGTTGAAGTGACTAAGGACCTGGATAAGGTCAAGTCGCACATCAACACACAATTTCTCCCATAGAATGTGCCATTTGAAGGTGATATTTTTTCCAAATTACTTGCGCTAAAGTTGGAGGAATGGGACCTGGTTGACTGCGCCAAATTTCCAGAGTTGGTGTCGTCTGAATACTTGGAGCAGGTGCCCTATGAAGAAGTGGTAATTAAATTGCAACCAATGCGATGAGAATTGGGGTTACAACAGTCTGGGCTTTTGAATCTCTTGACAGTTCCGCATTTCGGGCACAAAACCATTAACGATATTTGTTTGTGCCAGTTGCTAGCCTTGGTGTATGACAACTGCGTGTGGTTGGGAGAGCCCATTCCTATTGATGACATATTGATAATTCGCATCACCAACCTGCCTTACCAAAGAGAAGACTTAGCGGAGGCCTTTGGAGGAAAAGGACAGGAGAAAAAGGTCGCAAACGATGTTAAGAAGCAGTTTGGGGTAAACAGAAATACTTGGAGATTTGTAGTTAGAGAAATAAATGACCCTGCGGTCAAGTTTGCTACCTTTATCCTTGCATGCAAGATGATGAGGAAGTGTCTCGCAAAAAAAGTGTAGGCGTCAGTGATTACATTGGCTGCATAGTGTGTAAAAGGGGTGTAATATAATTGGTCCAAGTACCTCTGTAATGAATTCCTGGAGAACGTCATAAAAGCGCAAGACGGAAATCACTTTTACTATGCATGGTTGTTGTTGCTTGTCGCACTAATTGGGTGGAAGTTGCCGACACAGTCACAACTGTTGAAAATTGAGCCAGATTTATGTGAAGCCGCGAAGTATGCGTCACTATGGGCATCTAAGATTCCATCCACGGTGACAAAGAATAAAATATTTCTCTTTGATATGGATTTGTTCCAGATGGTGGAGTCCAAATTGCGCCTCTCACCCACACTCTATGACCAGTGCAAGCACATCGTATATTTTAAAGCCACTTTCCACAACGTCCACATTCGCGCAAAGGCGGACATGTCATGCATCTGGTATGAGTTTCCATATTTAGTTACGGAGGATGATCTCGCATGCATTACAACAAAGTAGCCCCCTGTCTCGTTAAATGCAGCCACAGATGTTGGTGCGACTTCTTCTGCACAGCAAAAACCACCACCAATGAAGCCACGCATGCGGAAGGACCAAAATAAGGATATGCAAGAACCAACCTCTACAACAAAGACTGAGAATCCACCTAAAGAGATAGTGGACAAAGACTGAGAATCCACCTAAAGAGACATTGGATGTGTGCACTGATGCCGAAATGGAAGATAAGGGAGGAGATAGCTGAAATGCACCCTCGACATAGATAGAAATATGTCAAGGCACCAAGAGAGGTGCTCAGTCCCCACTGGGACCGCATCGGAAGAGAAAAGCATCCAAGAAGACCACAACTGAGCCTTTGGTGCTAACAAATAGATACTTCGACGAGATTGGCAACACAATTGAGCCTTTCGTGTTCTAGATTCCCGAAGTTGTGCTTCACCTTGAAGATCCAGACTTGCATGCATAAGTCCACGCACGACCAGATGTTGGAATTGACTTTGTTGCCTTTCCTAGTGGCAAGATACATTATATACACAATGATCGTGGATGAGCTTCAGTATCAAGAATACAAGGCATCACAGGCCACCAATGAAGCTCAGCAATAGGCTACCACATTGCATAAGGGACAATAGGTAGCAGAAGAAGCTCGACGCTCCGCAGAGATCCAATGTGTAAATTTAGAATCCATGATCAATCGAATGTGCTCTGAGTTGCCTAAAGTAATAGTGCCCACCACTGCAGTGCCCACCATAAAGTTGGAGAGTTTGGCAATCGCACTAAAAGCTCCTCAATTAGAAATAACAACCGTGTGCACTGAGTTGGAGCAGAAAATCCCAGACCTGCTGATGAAATTGCAGCCAGAGACTCGTCCAAAAGTTTGAGCACAGTGTGCCGCAGTCATCGAGGAAGCCACTACCAGCATTTCAGTCATTGTGGAGGCATGCAACACTTTATTTGAGGATGCCATGGGAATTTGGAACTCTGTCCAAGTTGACCCCATAGTCTAGCAAATGAGGATGTACTTACAGGCCAAAGAGCAATAGTTCAACGAGATCCGGTTCACTACGACGACCCTGGTACCAGCTCAGAGGCTTGCCCACGTGAAGGGAATTCATGCAATTCAAACAAAGATCGAGAAGTTGCGTCGATAAGAGCAGTTACTAGAAAATTGAATGTAGTCATGAGCCGAAGAAGCACTATAACTGTCGCAAACCATCAACAGTGAACTCAAGGTGCTATAGCAGACTCAGCAGAGCACCAACTTAGCAACCAAAGGACCAACTACCGAGAAACTTGTTGGAGAGGCACAGAGCATTGCAACATAGAGTAGAGAGGTGATCCAGCCACTCAAACAATCCATTCAGGCACTTTAGGCTAAGATGTAGGAAGTTGGACCAGAGTGACTTGAGGGCGAGTCACTAGACTGTGTTGGGGGCCAATTGGGTTAGGGTCCCCTGGGGTAAAATTTTGGGTTAAGTTTTGTTAAAACGTGTTGCGCGCAGAAGTCAAGGGGCTTTGGGGTGGGTCAAAGCTCCTTTATCAGTGTAACAGGTGAAAAGGGAAACTATGAGTCTCAAACCATGGTATTTGCGCTTTTAAGTCCAATAAGTATGTAAGAGTCAAGGCAAGTTAGATAGAATCTAATTGCTAAAAAATTGAATGTAATGATCTGATTTTGGGCAAGTTATGTAATCGGTCTAGGTCAAGACAGGCTCATGTTTCTGTGTGCATGGAGAGCTAAAGAAGAGTCTTGAGTTGTGTGCAAGGACCCTGTTGTTGTGTGCGCAGGTGAAAAAGATTGTACTCATTGAAGATCTATTAATAAAGAGAAGTTTTGGCGCATTATGATCTATTATGAATCCCATGTTTACGAGTTAATGTGTTGATTTAATTATAAATCTGTTGTTGTTATGATTATTGAATGCATGTTGTCTGAAGTTAAATAGATATTTGTATCCTTGCAAGTAATGCATCTGTGTTAAGAGTCCTATTAGAAGATAGATATCTGTGATGGTGCAAGGGTTAATTCAACTTCTATTAAGTATAATTATCTATGTGCACAAGACTGCATCAAAGTTAAGGGTTTTTTTGCAATTAGATCTGGTTTTATATGGTTAGATATGAATGGGTTAAGGAAATTATCGTGCAGAACAGTAGTCATAAGATATTTGAAGAAGGGTTAAAATCAACATCATACACTCCCTCAGGGTGTGGAAACCTAGTTCCATCACCCCCCCATAGTGCTACGGGTGAGACTTTATTCTGTGCAAGAAGATCACTGCTGAAAGGGCTAGTAGTTGGAGGGTTTTGTTAGTTGCATAAAACACTCTAAACTTGGGTCAGGAACCCTCAAGCCAACAAGTGGGCTGAATGAGAGTTTTTCACAAGTGGAACTGTGAACAACTCGATAGGAGTCTCGATGTGTTGTGCTCTTGATGGACGAAGGGACAACTAGAGAGTAGATTGGATAGCCAAGATTTAGTAGTCAGATGGACTTGGAGCATTGATAGAGGCAAGTCTACAGATCAGGAGCCAAAGGACCGAGCAGGCACAGGGTACGACCGAGAGGAGTTGTTAGATGCAACAGCCAAATTAGAGTATCTTGTCTTGTAATAGTGGATGTATGAGGGCCATTATCCCTAGTACGAGAGCCCTAGAATATTATATTATATGTTGTTAATATAGCAATGTTAGGTTGAAAAATTAAAAAGCTGCGTATATTTGTGTATATATGATTTAATGCTTTATATTTCCGTTGTGCAAAGTAGTTTAATGGTTGAGATTCTTGGTTTGGTAGCGTAAGTGATTTAAGAGTCTAACCTAGACCCAAGGTCATGGAAATTCAACATCAACCCCACTATTACCTATCATTATCTTTCCCATCCTTTCCTTTTGAGTAGTGTTATTTCTAATTGAGAATTTCTTTCAAAGTCTCCTTTAGTTTCTCTCTCTTGTAAAGCTAAAAGAGATGAAAGCATGTCTTCTAAACTATGTGGAGACATAATTAAGAGTAAATACGCCATTTTTGTGTTAAGAAATTAGATTGTATAAAAAAATAGGTTTGGCATCCTCTTCTTGTATTGTAGCTTTCATTCAACTAACTATTGGATGGGAGATCTCAAACTGTTTATGTCGCTAGACATAGTGTAGAAAATTTGAATCTAAATAACTATAACTTCAAAGAAAACCTTGCATTCACTACTTTTGCTCCAAATAAATTATTTATATTATCGCATATTTCCTTGGATGAATTTTCCATATCTACATGATGAAGCTCAAAATTTGTGAGGACAAGGCCAATAATAGCTATGACTTTATCATCTCTATTCTATCACTCTAATAATTTATTTGGATCCACCAGTGACATTTTGATAATGTATTTTTATGTATAGATGATTGTGTGTTCTCATTTAAATTCCTCATAAGTTCTTGTCCATCAATTAAAGTTTTATTATATTTTTGTTCATCAATTACATTTAGATTTTCACGTTTCAGGTATAGAAATTTTGGCCTTTATTTTTTCCATAGTTTCCATTCATAAATTTTTTTCTAAATTCATCTAGAAACAAACAAAAAAATTGAGAGTATGTGATCTGAAAATGGAAGTATTTGAAAATGTTGTGAAAAGTGTCCATTTCCATTAAATTAAGTGTGCAAAGTATTCTCCATGTCTTGCAAGTTAAACAAAGTGTTTTTGATAAGTTTTCTGAGTCTTTTTTTTTTCCACAGAAAAAAATCAAACTTTCTATAATATAGATAGTTTCAAAACATATGCATAACATTTCAGTAACATAGCCATTCCTTTCTTTCGAAAGGAAGTGGATACAAAGCTTCTTAAACACCTGTAAAGATGCTTAGCAGCCATAAGAGACCAAAAAAGGAGCCAAACATAACATTAGTGCATCTCCTTTAGCTCATCATCTCCCGGAAAACCGAAACAGAGATGAGAGCAGAAGGATACAAATGCACTGAGCAAGCCCATAACTCAATGTAAGGGCTAGCAGTAGGAACTATCCCAGCCCCTAGAAGTACATTAGTAGAGAGAAAAATGGAGCCCAGAACCTCCTTACAAAAGGAAAACAATTCTGGACTCAATAAAGTAGCAGATTTAGAGTTTTTTGTAGAGAAAATATATACAAGGCAGAATTAAAATAGCAGAAAATTAAACAAAGTATGGCTGTTTCCTAACATGAACAACCCCATTCAATATCTCAGTTACTGTCCAAGACCCCAAATCAAGCTGAGCACCTTCTTTAGATAATCGATCTGCTTCCTGGTTCCTTTCCCTGTAAATGTGACAAACAGATATATCAGAGAAAAAACATTTAAGACGACGAATCTCCTTAAGCAAAGGTAATAAAATATAATTCCTGCACTGCTGAGTCCCATTGAACCAATTCACAACATTCCTAGAATCACCAAAAATCTGAATCTGTCTCATATGTTTGGAAATCAACCAGCAAAGAAGAAAATGGAGAGCTTTGAGTTCAGCAAAGTTATTGGTCCCCTGCCCAAGGCCCACGGAGGCATGGAGAGAGTTATCAGGAGAAAGATGAATGATAAGTCCAGCACCGCAAAGACCATTTACACCAGAAGCCCCATCAAAAAAATCCCACGGAATAGATTCATTTATATCTTCAGGCTGTATGTTTCGAGAAGAGTTTGAGCCAGAAGGAGTAGGGATGCTGTCATAGATGGAAGCTCCTTCTGCTGCTAGCCTGGCTATTGGGAAAGATTGCTCATTGAAAATCACCTTATTGCGGGCAATCCAAGTTCCCCAAGCTATAAGAAGAGGAATAGATCTAACTAAGTTTTCTGAGTCTTATGTGTGAGGGAATGTTAATTAAATTTACTGTTTAACATCTTAAATTAGAAATACACAGTAGATAAATTATACCATAACATAACACAACAACATGATGAGGCAGTTCACCCCTCTTGGGCTACATCTGCCGGGTCCAAGGCTCCCAATGGGCATGTACTTGCTCTATTAAGTTACTCAAATTAGTTATACAGTGAGAAATATGCCTAAACAGGAAAAACCAATTGTGAAATTGAATTCAAAAGAGAGAAATAAGCTAAAAATGGCTTTTGTTTCACCTCAAACAGTGAAGTATAGCCCAATACATCTCCATTTCCCTAATGGCTCTAGTGGCTCTCCAAGCTTCCTTGAAGAAAAAATGGTTGAAGAACTCCTATGTTGACTCTGCAACTTATCCCAAACACTCCAGAATGCTCATAATACCAAAAATTGACCAAAATTTCTTCCAAATTGGTTCAATAATGGAGAAGTTATGACCTCCACAATTTTCTGCTCAATGTCCCTTGGAAACTCCACCAAATCTGGATGAACTCTAGTTAAAGTCGACAAATTTGGTGAAAACTCCTTAATTGGCGGAATCGCACTCTAATTCGTCGGAGGCAATAAATATAACTATTTGTTAAGTATGTGTTCACATGCGGGTAATCCGG